>OW386293.2:9679057-10260240 GCA_936432065.2 Rutpela maculata
TAACTAACTGAATATTAATAACAACAGCTCCAACTAATAATGTTTTTAGTATGAATTGTTATTATTAATGGTTATGTTTATTGTGCAATTGGTATTATTGCACAGCTTAAGTCCTTTTGGAGTTCCATTTTGTGAAACTGCAATTACACACACCTACAAATTTTAACTTTTATTTTGTATCTTTAACCAAAACGACTTATTTGCATTGTTTTGGTCCCAGCTACTTCTTACATAGTCAGAAAAAAATTGTTGGCTCTAAAAGTTGTAATAACTGACCTAACTCACATATTATGGTATAATTTTAATAAAAAAAAAGCAATTCATTACATCATGCGAAAAAATATTTGCCATTTTTATATATATTTCAAATACTACTATATATTTAATTAGAATATCAGCCCTTTAATCAGAAAATTAATTATTTTTCTTGCGCTTCTTAGCTCGTCTCTTATAAGTTACTTCTGGAGCATCTCTTATACATGTCCAACAGTAGTCTGCCAACATCGCAGAAGTCCATTTGCCCTGACATCTTTTTTCCATATTTTGAATAACCTGGTGGAATCTCTCTCTATGCTCATCACTTACTGCACCACAGTTTTCTGGGAGATAATCTAGGTGTGAATGTAGAAAGTGGACTTTTAATGACATATTGCATCCTAATTTCTGGTAGCAAGAAAGAAGATTCCCAACAAGGTCTCTATAGTTTTCTGCTCCTTTATTACCGAAAAAGTGAGTTGCTACCATTTTGAAGAAATTCCAAGTAGCTTTTTCATCACCTTCTAGAATGTTGTCAAATTCAGCTTCTTTGAAAAGGTTCCTGATTTGAGGACCCACAAAAATTCCCTCTTTAATTTTCGCATTACTAAGTCTGGGAAATTTTTGTTTTAAATAACTGAAAGCACGTCCTTCTTTGTCCATAGCTTTTACCAAGTTTTTCATAAGCCCCAGTTTTATGTGGAGTGGTGGCAGTATTACCTTTTGTGAATCAACTAATGGAATGTTAGCAACATTTTTTTCTCCTGGTTCAAAACCCAGTCTTGGCGGCCAAATTTTTCCTTTGTAATGTTCTAATCGCGCTCGACTGTCCCACTCACAAAGAAAACAGCAATATTTGGTATACCCTTGCTACATACCAAGTAAGATAGCTATCACTTTTAAGTCTGCACAAATCTGCCACTTATACTTGTTATATTCTATAGTTTGTAGCAATACATTCATGTTACTCTAATTTTCCTTCATGTGGACAGCATGGGCGATTGGAATTGATGGCAATTTATTTCCATTGTGGAGTAACACAGCTTTTAGACTAAGCTTCGAGGCGTCAATAAAAAGTCTCCAGTCACTAGGATCATGAGGAATGTGTAAAGCACTCAATAAACCGTCAATGTCCTTGCAGGCAACCAAGTCATTTTCCATTTTGAAAAAAGGTATAAGATCTTTTTGACGACTTCGATACATGGAAACTTTAACATTTTCTTGTAGTAAATTCCATTGTTGTAATCGAGATGCCAAAAGCTCCGCTTTTGCCATAGACAGATCAAGGTCTCTTATAAGATCACTTAATTCTCGTTGATTAATTTTGTGTGGTTCACCACCGGACACTTCGACACTTCGGGATCTTGTCGTGTTGATGGCTGGACTAATTCGTCATCTACATTATCATCCGATTCTTCGACAGAATCAAGGCTGTATTCTTGAGGTGGATTATGAATAGCTAGTTCATCACTATGGAAAACCGGGCGAATGGCAGATGGTAAATTGGGGTATTGTATTACCATCCTTTTTTTCTTGTTAATACCCTGTCTAATAGGAGGTACCACGCAAAAATAACAATCGGTAACATGATCTGTAGGTTCTCTCCAGATCATGGGCACCGCAAAAGCCATTGAACGCCCTCTTCCACTTAGCCAACTGCAAAGATTGTTCGCACAATCGCTGCAACATATATGAGGTGCCCATTTTTTGTCTTCATCTCCAGTTGTACAACCAAAATACAACTGGTGCGCCTTCTTAATTTTGGGAGTAGAATTACGTTTTTGATGCGCAAAAGTCATTTCACCACAAATATAACAAAAGTTGTTGGGTGTATTTACACAATCTCGTGGCATATTTTCAAAATAGCACTATTTATTTTCAAAAATGAACGCTTATCATGCACAAGGTACAAATACGACTACCTAAGAATGAATATTAGTTTTAGTGACAAATAAAGAGGTAGGTAGTTAGTATGTCTGTTTTTCATAGAATTCTAATTCTACCTGTTATTTGTGATAGGACCCGCCCATAAACTAGGGTTTATATGGGAGCCAGCCTTGTCGGCATGCTTTGAACTCATTCGTAAAAGTGAACTGGTTCGCTGGAATTCCAATTATCTTCAAAGCGTACCGACAATGTCGGGTTCCAGCAGCTGGATCGTCTGTAGACCCCTATACCCGCGTTACACTTTATTACCTGTATTGGGAAAACCAGAGTCAACTTGAACTTTTGCTTTTTATATTGTTATTTAGCATGACGCAGTTACTAAGAATTTGCTAATGATACACTTGTATTTTGCGAGTGAGAAGGGTTAAACAGTTTTCGTGATAACCTCAATTTTTCTTTGTATGGATTCTTCTATATATCCTTTTGCTACATTAGAAGAACGCCATCCTCCGTGCCTTTTCAGAGTGAGTAAATCACCATCACCGCTTCCACCAACATGCTTGCCGAAGAACGCCTTAGTCCATGTCCGGTATATTCTCTCGGATTTTCTAGTTTTAAATATTCTGCAACAATTTTCGGAACACCACTGATGGTATGGCATCCAACATGTTGAGCCGAACACCTGCCGTTTCGATATGCAACAAATAACCTTCTGCTGTTCATATTTTTAGGTTGTAGAGCTGCATATTTATGATAAAGTGTGCAGGGCTCAAATGTACATCCTTTTTTCATCTCGTAAAAACACGACAAGAAAACGCTCATTATCTACCACATCGTCTAAGTCATCTCTTCGACACGCGCCTAAACACTAAAATTGCTTTTGCTAGTAGATATTGTTCATCTGGAGCTTCACATAAAAATTTGGTTATTTGTCCTGCTGTTAAAACTCTGGACTTTTCGGTATAGATCCTACGAGAAAACAGTAGTTTTTGGATATTTGTTGATGTCAGCATTTTCTTTTATGACCAAACAACTTTTTAGCATTGAGAATCGACTCTATAACGTGGAAGATTTCATAGACTTTGCTTTTTCGACAAAGTAAACTAGAAGAATATCGTATCGTCACTTACAGTTTTGATTTTGTTCAAATTTCGCCATTCAGTAAAAAGTTGATATTCGTGTTCATATCTTGACCTGGATTTTACTGGTAATAAATTCGCGCTCGCTTGTGCCGCTTGCTCTAGGATGTTATCGGGAATTTCGGGATTTTCTTCTGAGTACATTTTATCGGCATAAATTTAATAGAGAGAAAATAAACTTTAGAAAATTCAATCTAGTTCCAGATGCAGTTAAAATACATGTGTACCAAATTTCAAGTCAATATCTTTAACTGAGTAATCTTGCGCACCAAAAAAGTTGCCGACGGACAGAATGACAGACAGATTTTTTTTTGCCCAAATTTAAGATTTCGACGTTTCATGACATTCTAAGTTTATTTAAACAATGAAAATTTTCAAAATGTTTGCTGCGTTACTATACTTCCATTGGATGTGGAAATAAAAACAAAGCGTAAAAACTTGTACGTAAATGTAACTTCTACTGTCTCTGCACAAAGTTGCAAGATATTTATCTAAAGACGTAATTATTATATCATAGATAACACCGTATACCCCCAATATGTCTCACTATGATGTGTTAGGCATAAATAGTTCTTATCGCTGATAAACATTATAAGTAACTCTTTATAAGAAGTTATTGCGTTCCGGATTCTTAAAATTTATCAGTATGATAATAGAGGTTAACGACAGCTAAGGTAAACTGTACTGAAAGAAAATCAATATCGCATTATTGTGAATTGCAAAGAGACGTATTACGTCTAGGTCATGCGGGGCGATATGGACAAAAGTCGGCGTAGTGCTAGAATTAGCTGTACTTTGACGTTGCCTATAGAGAAACCTCATTGATAGGATTGAATTTGGATTGAATGTAAGATTTACAAATAGATGACGATTATATATAAAATTTCGAAAAAATAAAACGCGCAAAAGTTTACTAGTAATATACACTAGTGGTATCTAGAAATCTTGGGTCGATCTCTAGAGTAAGACAGAGTGAAATATAGATAGCAAAATAATGTACGTGAAAGAAAGCGATATATTAACATTGATTGCCAGGCACTTCAGCATGTTGAGTTTCGCCGACGACTAAAAGTAGCTAAAAGTAGAGAAAAGTGGCAACAGCGTAGGTTAGATTTTTTTTATTTGCTAATTATTACTTCTTTTTACGCTCTACTTCTTTTATACACTTTATGTTTTGTATATTATCTTAGTTTACTTAAGTTTAGTTTATTTCAGGTATATATTGTTACAGTCTATTTTCACATTTAGTAATTTCCGGAATTTTAGGTACTAATTCGTTATTTTCCCAAATTTTATTGTGCATTTGAGCATAGTGGTGCCATCTCTCGCCAAATAGATATTTCCTTCGGCTGCAAAGAGAGTATAATTGGTTGCCTAATAGTTATACCTGATGCTTTATTTCGGGCCATTCCATACGCTGTTGGTAGCCGAATAAGGCGCGTTCAAATATTCTTTAATAGAGCGCGTTACAAAAACGCCTTGGTAAAGCTTCCACAAGCCCAGTATTGTTAATTAAACATCCTGTTGGTATGTAGACTTATGAAGGGACGGCCTTTGGAGTATATTACGAAATTATTTGTGGATGTAAACGAAGTTAGGAAAATCTATTCAAAGTTGTGGGGTACGCCGTGAATTGGAAATTCCGAACGTACCGACGGAAGCTACGAGAATTTGACGATTTGATAGGGGGACATCTTTTTGGTCATTTTCCTTTTGGCTGGCTGGAAAATTGAATCGTGTGAATACGCGTTTTAGCGATATTGTAAGTTTGCTCCATTTATGGGAATACTAATATTCAGCACAACAAAATTAGTCGTATTTCCATTTCGGTATTTGAGTATCGTTTTTGGGGAGATACAACTACGGATTTCCGGATTAAATCAATTTTCTGAAGCAAGATTTCGACAGCAAAGGACCTCTGTTAACCCACATCACATCTCAGGTATGTCTCTGAAACCCACTTAAGGTTGAAATAGATTGGTAATTAAGTTATTTATTTTATTGCAGGGGTGTTAGTTTATGGTTTATTTGAATCTGCTTACTTTACGATTTATTTGGATTTGTTACTTCACGATTTATTTGGATCTGTTACTTTACGTTTTACTTGGATCTGTTATTCTACATTTTACTTGGATACGTTATTCTACTTTTTATTTGGGACTGTTATGTCACCTTCTACATGTCACGTGAAACTTCCAGTTTCACTTTAGACTCTGGTTTCGACTTTTAGTCCAGATTTTGGTGTCTAGCTGTTGGATTATTGCCTGTTATCTTGTGCTTTCATGGTACTGGGGATGTCGTCACGTTATATTATACTCCACGTAGATTGTCTACAACCTGTGGCTGGTATCACCTAGAATTACGCTACCCTGGTAGAACGGGAAAAGGTATTCAGACACTGCCAAAGGTAAGCGGAATCATATTATCTTAACGAGATAATCATCAGCACATCGTCCACTGAACAGTAAAATAATTAGGGGTTTTTACCCGAGACAAGAGAACGAACATCCTATTTTGTATACAGCTAGTTCATAGTAGTAGATGTGCTCCGTTCGCCACTTCTGGCATTTAGTTTAATTATAAAGTAATAGCTGCTCTACCGTTCGTCATAACTTTCATATGATTTTCACTTGTAATCTCCCTAGTGCTTGAAGTGCTAATTTTTTGAAAACTTTGCCGAGGCGCTCGCCGAGGGAAATTTTCTTTAAAAATTCGTGAGCGAGAAAAAATTTCCGGATTTTTAATTCGAGAGCGAGGGGGATTCGGTAAGAGCATTTTATAGAAAAATTACTTGACAAAAAAAAACTTTACAAACGTTTGCAAAATCTTGCGGGCTGGTGCTGGTGTTGTATCTAGTGCATAAATAAATATTTTATACTTATATTACATAATTTTTTTCTTACTACAGAAAAGGGAAAAGTACATATAAATATATTAT
The DNA here is from genome assembly GCA_936432065.2 of Rutpela maculata. NCBI lineage: Eukaryota > Metazoa > Arthropoda > Insecta > Coleoptera > Cerambycidae > Rutpela > Rutpela maculata. Next base: position 9,685,277 of record OW386293.2, read on the forward strand.
AAAAAAATGGTATGCGGTTTTGATTGCAGATTAAGTTTTTTGGTTTTTATTTTTTTATGTGGTTTCCTCATGTCTGAGTAAAATGAAATATTTAATAGTAGATAAAATATGGTAAAAAATATATTGATTGTTTATACTTTTCATACTAGGATTCAGGGGAACGCTAGTATAAGGTAAGCGATAATGAGAATGAAGTAAAATTAAAAAAAGTTTAGTATACTTATTTTTTATATTCCCCAAGCTCTAGTCGCATAAAAATAATATAGCGAATTAATATTAGTCATAATAATTTATTTCGTGTACAATCTTTATACTACAGTAAAGGGAAATGAAATGATATTTGCTGTGATTTAAAGTGGTGACAAATAATATCGCCTAAAAAAATCGCTAATAGTTAGCCATGGAATCACAAGTGTCTTGGAATATGTCATAAAACTCACTTGTCAATATGAAAGATGTGTTGTAGTTTGTAACGTCAGCAAGCAAGCAACATGACAGCTAACCAAAAAATTGTTAATAAAATGAACAGAAAATCATACAGACTCTGTTTTTTTTGCAAAGAATCAGGGCACATTAAAAAATCAGTTACAGATTTTCCTCAAATAAATGTCTAATTCTTCTGTACGTGTATAACCATAACATTACATATTTCTCTGGTACGTTCAAAATGTTCAAAATAAATGAATTTAATCCCCTCTCGGTAGAAAGATTACTTACTTGCATCGTTCGCCCCTACAACAACGCTAAGGAGAAACATTATACCTAAGCGAATGCAATAAAGATTTGTCACGTTCGCTGACTCTGACTCTATAAAACACAAAAGTTTAAATTTACGCCTTGATTCATTAACCTATTAACGTTGAACTTCTAATTAATAATGTATTAAAGTGCAGGTATACTGAAATTTCAATTAATAATCTCTTATAGCTATAGATAATGGTATGGTTGACCACAGAAAATAAATAATAAGTCGTCAAGAGTATTAGCCATTATAATGAAAGGGACATGGTAACAATTAAGTACTTGTAGCTTAATTGCTGTGTATTAAAAGTATATCAGAACAGGATCATTAGCTCGAATTAATAATAAACATATTTCAGATACTGGGATCGATTTTGGACTGCCGATCTGTAGAGGTGAGTGTTCTCAATCAGTTGAAACTTGTATATATATACATTGTCTCCAGGAACAAAGTAGTTCAGTAATGACGAATTTAATCAATTACATGGACGCAAATTTTATTTTACTTCCACGTCCAGTGGAAGTATAGTGACGACAAAAAAATTTAAAAAAATTTTTATTGTCCAAATAGGCTTAAAATGTCATGAAACGTCGAGATTTTAAGTTTGAGCGAAAAAAAAATTTCTGTCTGTCTATAGGTCTGTCTGTCGGTCTGTCTGTCTGTCTGTAACTTTTTTTTGTGCGCACGTTTACTCTGGAACCGTTTAAGATATTGACTTGAAATTTGGTACATATATGTACTTTAACGAGATCTGGAACTAGATTATATTTTCATCTTGTTCCGTCGAAGGGTTGGGTGGTAAATTGGGGTAAATTTGGGGTAAATAGGTCAATCAAGCAGGTAAGAGTCCATAAAATTGGTATTTAGTATATGCAAGAGAAGCTAAGTCTCAAAAAAATTTTTGGCATCAGTCACCCCCATTACCACCCCCCACCCCCTTATTAAAGGGGATGAAAAAAAATTGTGATTTAGTGTACCTATGTACAGGAACCAGAAACCTCAAAATATTTGTTTACTTCATCCACCCCCCACTACCACCCCCCTATCACCACACCCCACCGCACTACCGATGTGGGGTATCGTTTTATGGGTTTTTGGGGTAGAGGATTTCAAATATTATTATATCAAAGTTCCATAAACAATTATTTTCACATACAAAGTTTTTTTCGTTGTGAGTGACTTGGATAGAGAATCTGGATGTGGAAGTAGTGATTCCTTGGGCAGCGGTTTTTTATTTCGATAACGGTTAGTTACACGACACTTTTCCAAGAGAAAGAAATGTTTGAGAATCAATCAGGGAATTAAAAAATATTTTTCTCTGAAATGTCAAATGAATGACTTTATTCCATAATATTTCAACATGATTTCTCTCTGTGAACACGCACATACAGACAAACACATGTAGACACATACATACATACAGACACGCAGACATTCTGTTGATCGATATTTAAGTTTCCCATGTTATGAAACAAAGAACAATGTTAAAAATGGCCATCCGTGTGGAAGCCATCTTTTTTTTTACTAATTTTGGGGTGCTGAAAATGAATCCGTTACCCGTTTTGGCGAAAAATCTCGGGAACACGTTAAAAAACAACCATTATTTGGGTGCCTTAAAAGTGAAGATTCTCATTTTCCCAACCAAAAGTCATTTAAATAATTATAGAATTTTTCAATATAAAAAAAAAAGGGTAATATTTTCTGGATAATGATACGCACACCGTACACCCCAACACAAAAGTGTGAGAAATATTTATCTGAATTGACTAAATCTCCTTATTACGATAAAAAAACATCAAACTGGGCGACTATGAATTTCTTTTGCAATTAAAATCAATAAAAACTCTAAAAAGATCAAATCCATCACCTTAATTGGTGGGGATAGGTGTAAGAGTATTCAGAAGTAATCACATTATAACCTGATACTATTCTACAGCCTACATGTATTGAAAATAAAAATAGCAAATTCTTAGTAACTTCGTCATGCTAAATAACAATATAAAAAGCAAAAGTTCAAGTTGGCTCTGGTTTTCCCAATACAGGTAATAAAGTGTAAGCAGATATAGGAGCCTACAGACGATCCAGCTGCTGGGACCCGACATTGTCGGTACGCTTTGAAGATAATTGGAATTCCAGCGGACCAGTTCACTTTTACGAATGAGTTCAAAGCATGCCGACGAGGCTGGCTCCCTGCCGCTGGATCGTGTGTAGACCCCTTAGAAACCCTAGTTTATGGGCGGTCCTATCACAAATAACAGCTAGAATTAGAATTCTACGAAAAATAGACATACTAACTACCTACCTCTTTATTTGTCACTAAAACTAATATTCATTCTTAGGTAGTCGTATTTGTACCTTGTGCATGATAAGCGTTCATTTTCGAAAGTAAATAGTGCTATTTTGAAAATATGCCACGAGATTGTGTAAATACACCTAACAGCTTTTGTTATATTTGTGGTGAAGTGACTTTTGCGCGTCAAAAACGTAATTTTACTCCCAAAATTAAGAAGGCGTACCAGTTGTATTTTGGTTGTACAATTGGAGATGAAGACAAAAAATGGGCACCTCATATATGTTGCAGCAATTGTGCGAACAATCTTTGCAGTTGGCTAAGTGGAAGAGGACGTTCAATGGCTTTTGCTGTGCCCATGATCTGGCGAGAACCTACAGATCATATTACCGATTGTTATTTTTGCGTGATACCTCCTATTAAACGGTATTACTAAGATAAAAAGGGTGGTAATACAATACCCCAATTTACTATCTGCCACTCGCCCGGTTCTCCATAGTGATGAACTACCTACTCCTAATCCACCTCAAGATTCTGACGAAGAATCGGATATTAATGTAGATGACGACTTAGTCCAGCCGTCAACATCACAAGATCCCGATTTCTCTGCCGAAGTGTCCTGTGGTGAACCACACAAAATTAATCAACGCGAATTAAGTGATCTTATAAGAAACCTTCAACACTGGAGATCTACAACAATGGAATTTACTACAAGAAAATGTTAAAGTTTCCATGTATCGAAGTCGTCAAAAAGATCTTATACCTTTTTTCAAAATGGAAAATGACTTGGTTGCTTGCAAGGACATTGACGGTTTAATGAGTGCTTTACACATTCCCCATGATCCTAGTGACTGGAGACTTTTTATTGACGCCTCGAAACTTAGTCTAAAAGCTGTGTTACTCCACAATGGAAATAAATTGCCATCAATTCCAATCGCCCATGCTGTCCACATGAAGGAAAATTACAGTAACATGAATGTATTGCTACAAACTATAGAATATAACAAGTATAAGTGGCAGATTTGTGCAGACTTAAAAGTGATAGCTATATTACTTGGTATGCAGCAAGGGTATACCAAATATTGCTGTTTTCTTTGTGAGTGGGACAGTCGAGCGCGATTAGAATATTACAAAAGAAAAATTTGGCCGCCAAGACTGGGTTTTGAACAAGGAGAAAAAAATGTTGCTGACATTCCATTAGTTGATTCACAAAAGATAATACTGCCACATAAAACTGGGGCTTATGAAAAACTTGGTAAAAGCTATGAACAAAGAAGGACATGCTTTCAGTTATTTAAAACAAAAATTTCCCAGGCTTAGTAATGCGAAAATTAAAGAGGGAATTTTTGTGGGTCCTCAAATCAAAAACCTTTTCAAAGATGCTGAATTTGGCAGCATTCTAGAAGGTAATGAAAAAGCTACTTGGAATTCCTTTAAAATGGTAGCAACACACTTTCTCGGTAACAAAAGAGCAGAAAACTATACAAACCAACCTTGTTGGAAACCTTTTTTCTTGCTATCAGAAATTAGGATGCAATATGTCATTAAAAGTCCACTTTCTATAATCACACCTAGATTACTTCCCAGAAAACTGTGGTGCAGTAAGTTATGAGCATGGAGAGAGATTCCACCAGGATATTCAAAATATGGAAAATAGATATCAGGGCAAATGGACTTCTGCGATGTTGGCAGACTACTGTTGGACATGTATAAGAGATGCTCCAGAACTAACTTATAAGAGACGGGCTAGGAAGCGCAAGAAGAATAATTAATTTTCTAATTTTAATTAAATATATAGTATATAACATGTATTTGAAATAATATCAATATTTTTTCGCATGATGTAATTAATTGCTTTTTTATTAAAATTATACCATAATAATATGTGAGTTAGCTTTTTTATTAAAATTATACCATAATAATATGTGAGTTAGGTCGATTATTACAATTTAGACAATTTTTTTTATGACTATGTTAGACGTAGCTGGAACCAAAACAATGCAAATAAGTGGTTTTGTTTAACGATACAAAATAAAAGTTAAAAGTTGTAGGTGTGTGAATAGCCATTTAACGAATAGTTTTGGTTTTTTGAAAATAAATAAATAACCGTATATTATATATTGTAACTTACACCGTTCTTATAGGTGGTGAAGGGTGAAGGAAACAAGGGGAGGAATTTAGAATTGTTGCTGCTTTTTCTATTTATCTAACGAAACTGAGCATTTTGAAAGAATTTCCTGCACTAAATAATAACTTTTTGTTGCAAGTTATAATTCAATGCCACTCCCAAATAAGGGTTTTTACTGTCTTCCCGATGTGTTTAGCCAATTCGAATGACAGATTCATATTCATCACCCCAAAATTAGTAAAAAAAGATGGTTTCCACACTTACCATGGGATGGGTCAAAAAAAACCATTTTTTTAACATTGTTCAATCTGTACATTTCTTTTCAGAGATGATTATTACAAATTTTTGTCGGGTTAATATACATATTTGTTTAAATAGGAATGATAATGTCACTTGTTCATTACAATTACTATTATTTGTTATTCTTGAGGTGCCATTCACTATTTACCTGGGAATCAATGTTAATATTGTTATCAAAAACAAACAACATTGTTTACTATATGATAAATAGACAGCGCTAATATATAAACAAACTTTAAATATAAATTTGGGTTAAATCGTACACGATTGATACGCTATTTCACAATAATCCACAATTTTTTTGAAATATAATTTTTAAGATTTGATATTGGATAGAATAAACAATGGGTTGTCATTTATTTGTTTGTAGCTTGCTCTGTAATGTAAATATACATCTTTTTTTTGACTGTTAAAAAAACTGCGCCTTTTTTCATCATTTTTAGGGCCTAAAAAAATGTTTTTCTTCAAACGTCAGAAAAACATGACATTTCTCAACTCATTTCACAATATTAAAGTTTGACTCTTTAGACGGCTGTGCTTTGCCCTTAATAATTAAGGTAAAAGTACTTTTTCTGGCGCTGTGAGCGGCAGAGATGGGAAAGAGGTGGGAAGAAGTGGGAAGTAGTGTTAGAGGGTTGAGAAGACGGGCGAGGGAAGGGGTGGATGGCGATGGCAAATAAAGGGTTTTGTCTGTCTGTCTGTAAAATAAGTAGACTAAAAAGTAAACAATAAAATTATATAAAAAAAATATTTAAAAAAAAAAGCTTTTATTTGAAAAAACTACTAAAAAGTAAAAATGATTTTTTTTAAATTCGTACACCTGGAAACCAAAAGCTTTGGGCAATTGAGCAAAGTAACTAAGCAATAGCGCTATATGACCGTCCCCAAAGCTTTTGGTTTCCAGATGTATGAATTTAAAAAAAAAATTTTTACTTTTTAGTAGTTTTTTCAAATAAAAGCTTTTTCTTAAAAATATTTTTTTTTATATAATTTTATATTTAATACGCCGCCGCACAATGTGGAATTTACGTATTTTCTTGGGCAAAACTACCTCTGGCCCAGAATTCTCAACCAATTTTGATGTACTTTGGCTTAAAATGTAGGGAATTAAATATACTTTTAGATGTGACTGCCACTTTTCCATTTTGAGGATGATTAATTACTATCAAGAATTTCGTTCTCCACATCCGAGTCAATCCGTGAAGATGAATAAATATATGTATGGAAACAATAGAAGATGATTAAATTTTTGGAGAAATTGGAGTTGTTGAAAAAAAAAATACTTTGTAGTATTTCTTGTATTATAAACCCTAATAATTCACCCCTAAATAGAAAAACAACCCCTAATTAATCATCCCCAAAATGGAAAAGTGGCAGTCACATCTAAAAGTATATTTAATTCCTTACATTTTACAACAAACAGACAGACAAACGACAGACCAACATACAGACAAAACAGACAAAATTTAAAAAAATAATTTCTCGTAATCTTTATAACTTTAAACACGAAAATCTGAAGAAATCTCGGGGAAGTAAAAAGGAATATAGAAACGAGATTCATTTAACAAAAACTGAAATATAATACATAATTTTCTCAAAAATGTTTTAATTAAGATTACAGCATTCAACGTGATAACATATATCATAAATTTACCACCTTTTGTGTACGAAATACGAGTGCAGTGATTTATTATGTCTGTCGTGTATACGAGGAACCATACTATTTAAGTGTTTTTATGAAACATAACGTTTCCCTCTTTATAAGAATGACTTAATAAAATCTTTCATTAAAACAAATCTTTGTGGAAAAAAGATAATATATAGACAAATATTTATAGCGCCATTTTTCTTTTTATTATGGGTCGATTATTATATAAAGATAATGTTTGTTTTACAGTTTAGTTGTTAACAATTTTTTAAGTAGTTACATTTTCCTATAACATTAAAAGAACAAAATTAATAGCTATTTAAAAACCCGGAAAGTGAAATCCACATTTACCATTAGCTTAAAAGGAAAGTATCGATAGTTTAAAGTTGAAAACAATTCTTTTTCTTCTCAAATTTGGACAATGCGCTAGTGATAATTAAAAACGATTTATAAAAATATCTTTTTACAAACTATAGCATATTTGGCTCGCCGATGGTCCCATTGCAGTTTTTTCATCAATAAGTGGGCAGGAGTCCAGACCAGACTAGACAAAATTCTTCGAAATTGCATTCAAATAGGTAGTTAGGTATTTTCGGAGTAGCTGATATCTAATCTGATAACTTTTAATGACCTTCTTTTGAAGGCGATTTATTTTTCGTAAAGTAATAATTGCAAATGTAAAAAGTAATTTAAAATAAGAGATAATTTCAGAAGACTACTGATAAGAATAACATGCTGACTATTATTATTATTAGCTTAATAGTTTTAGTCAATATATCGCTTCTACTCGGAACTAATTATTGTAAAGCTGAAAATTTGCAGGATTGTAGTTTTGGTCCAGGACAACACGTACCAAAAAGTCCCCTACTCTCCCCCGTCGGCTTCACTGTTTTTGCGGAGCAACAAGGACCGAAACCGCAGAAATTGCAGAGCTGGCTATAAAGTGCAGCAGAAAGGTTGTTACTGGTCCGATTTGGGTCGATCACGAAAGCTTCGGAGAAGCATATCCGTTCGTATTTCAGATGCTCCATGCATATTTTGTTCATAATTTTCCGTTCCAGTGCTGTCAGTTTCAAAAATTGAAAAGATTAAATGGCGTCATTGCGGATAAATGAAGACTCGGAGGGGATAACGTACCCGAACAAACATTTCTCATCATACTGGGCTTTCCATTTGTATGTTTACCATCTCCGTACCGTCACCCGTTACAGAGCTACGCCACTCCGAGTGTCGCCGCGCGGCGACACTCATTGTTGCGTCGATCACGTCTAGTCTAAGGTTAGTGTGGAAAGAGGAGAAAATGTTTAAAGATCTCGTGAAGAAAAATTCATCTATAACCGTACATATAATGGATGACGCTACAGAGGCAGCTCTGCAGTTTCTACGACTTAAGCCCTCATTGTTTTGCAAAAACGGGGAAACCGACGAGGGAGAGTAGGGGACTTTTTAGTACATATTGTCCTGGACCAAAATTACAATCCTGCAAATTCAGCTTTACAATAATTAATTCCGGGCCAATAACTAAAATTCCTGGGCTATATCTATTTTGATATCAATTTTATATTAAAGGTGGCAAAAATCAACTTATTATTACAACTATGTTTTTTTCTGAAGAAATGAAATTGAAAAAGTGAAAAAAGTGAATAAATACGTGATATAGAGGGAGAAATGGGGATAATGTAAAAAGAAAATAGGAGAAATAATGATGAAATACTGAATTAACTTAAAAAACAACAACAAAACTTCTTGAAGGGGTTCCTGCGAAATTATCTTGATTGATTCATTGTGCACGTTTAGTAATATTCTCCATTTCGATGGAGTTGTTATTTAAAAGCGATTAAATGAACAAATTACCACACGTTCTGCTAAAATTGCACTTTAAAATTATAATGTATGAAAACCACACACGTTGCGTTTTTACGGGAGGCCATCTTGGCGTTAACTAGATTTTAATGCGTTTTTTGGCCATAGTCGTCCTCCACACATTTATTCTGAAGACTAAGAATATTTTACCACCTCCGCACACATAAAAAAATTGATTTCCATTAATTTGCAAAAAGCATCTAACCATTGCACTGTCACAGTTAATAATTTTTTGGTATTGAACTCTCCATTAAATGAGACTTTTTCCGTTTTTGAAAAAATATCATAATTATCGGTTCTTTTAAAGTTAAAATTTTATTTTATTAAATATCATCTAATTCTTTAGTGTCACTGTAAATGTCACATTTTTGTCACATTTTCCCGGCTGCTTAAAAATTTCCAAAGTTGTCCCAGTATTCAAGAAAGGTGAGTTAATGATATGCCTAACTACCGCCCCATATCGGTTGTACCCATTCTTGGAAAGATATTTGAAAAATTGCTACACACGAGATTAATGTATTATTTTGAAACGAACTTTTTCAGATCAAAGAAATCAACGACAGATGCTATAAGTCTACTCTTGAATTATATCACAGATTCATATTAAAATAAAAATTACGCAGGCTGCACTTTTTATGACCTTTCGAAGGCATGCGACTGTGTTCGGCATAATATATTATTAGGAAAAGTGAACAAATATGGTGTAGAACCAAGTTCATTAAAAGTCACTGCTTATAACGGTATGACATCAACAATGGCGGGCATTGATCATGGAGTACCTCAGGGGTCCGTCTTTGGACCCCCGTTATTCTTGATCTATATCAATGACTTACCACAATATGTTTTAAATGCTAAATTTGTGTTGTATGCAGATGATGCTACTAAAGCAAATTGTAATGAGAACCAGATTAAAATATTGTGCTGCAAATACAGGCGACTACTTCCGAGTGGTTCCAAGCCAATGTTTTAAGTTTAAATGATACCAAAACAGCAAAAATTGTATTTTCTTCTCGTTATATTGAAAAATATGAGAAGCCAGATAATGTAAAATTTCTGGGAGTAGTTGGGACCAACATGTGGACTATGTCATAAAAAACTGTCATAAGGACAGCCTATTGTCCATTATTCCAAAGCACCTTTTCTTATGCAATTCTTATGCAACTTGGGGGCATACAGTTCATTTAGATAGAACATTTAGTTTAAAGAGGCGTATTGTAAGATCGATTTCAAGTCTTGGATATAGACATGACGTAAGATATAAATTCACTGAACATGGAATATTAGCAGTTCCTTCTTTTTGTATCTATTGATGCTTGATATATGTTAAAGAAAACATAAACGATTACGTCGTTCATAGGGATATACATGACCGTGATACAAGGTTCAATAATAAGATATCCTTGAGATTGGAAAAAAGTAAAAATGGGGTTAACTACTTTGGTTCCTGGAAACTCTGGAAACTCCTATTTTATATTACTTCTTTACCATACAAATAGTTTTGTGACCAGGTTAAAAGTTTACTTATTAACGGAGCTTTCTATAATTTTCAAGAATTTTTTCGACTGATTTTGCAAATGAAATTGTATGAAATTTTTATTACTAATTTTAAAAATATTTTGAAGTGTAAATTAACTTTAACGTTATTTTAATTCCTGTTTGTCAAAACTATGTGCGTGATTTATTTATGTTTATTAATTGAATATCTTGGATTATTATCAATATTTTTGTATTATTAGAACTTAACTAATTTGACTTGACTTGACTTAACTTTTATAAGTTTGTAACATTAATAAACTATTTCTATTTCTACTTCACTATGTATTTTGCGGATTAACTAACAGCACACACTGCCAGTCGGTAATTTGAATGTAAATTATTACAATGACATTGCCTCCTTCAGACGAGTCGTTCATGTATCCTTTCGTAATGAAGATATCAGGTTTTAACCAACTGTGATTGAGTAGTTAAGAAGTCTAATGATCTTCATGTGAGGTGCTAATTATTAGAGTAACATTTTCCTCTCTCATAGTCATAACCATACATATTCATATAAATTTTTATACCTTATTCGCTAAATGAAAATAGTTTTTGAGTCGAAGAATTATCTTTATTACTTTTTAACGTTTATTAAAGGAAGGCAGGGACTTTCGTCTTCATTTTGTGCTTTGTTAATTTGCACGACGTTAATAATGTGTGCTTTTTATGGCTAAGATATTTTATTTAAATGATTTGATGAGTGGTTGTTTTTAATTTACTCTCGTGACGCAGATAACAATCTCTTCGTATGCAATGTTGTTTTTCGTTCTTTACTTTTTAATTTATTTATTTCATAAATGGGCCATTGGGATAGAACACATTTTACTTTTTAAGTCAATATAATGAAGTACGCAAAAATAGATTTTAAAGGAACAAAAATTAGAGGCAATACAAAGAACATTTTAAAAAAAAGGGCTTTTTTGGACCATCCGTGATAAAGTGGGAAAGCTATATTGTTTTACTAACTTTGGGGTAATGAAAACGAATCCGTCACCCGTTTTGGCGAGAAACCTCGGAAACACATTAAAAAACAACCCTTATTTGGATGCCATAAAATTAAGTTTCTTATTTTCCCAATCGAGTCATTTAAATAATTAAAGAATTTTGAATTTGAGACATTCATGTGATTACTTCTAAACACTCTTACAGCCATCCCCACTAATTAAGGTGGTGGATTTTATCTTTTCAGAATTTTTATTGGTTTTAATTGCAAAAGAAATCCGTAATTTCCCTAGTCAATTCAGATATTTCTCACCCCTTATTATTATATAAAATAGTATTAAAATAATCAACACTCAGAGAAAAAAACATTGTAAAATTAAAAAAATCACTAACGATTGAAAACAGATTAAATATATTTTTTCCTCATTAGTGTTTATAGTTAATTCAAAAAGACAACATATGGTTTTGTGAAGCGTTTTCAAAACAAAAGTGCCTAATGATGATTTAAATATTTGACCCTTTTAAAATAACTGCATAATGTTCAATTGAATTTATCAGAAAAAATAATATAACTTTCTTTCAACTGTGCTGTTCTTTAAAAATGTTAACTATCGTATATACAAAACCAATGAGTTTCTTTAAAATGTAAATGTTCAACTTTTGTTTATATGGATGAGTTATTAATATAGTCAGGCAAGTAAAACAGTCATTTTAAATATTAAAGGAAAGGAAATTTCCTATATTTTGAAGGGTATATAGCAATAATTTGTTCAATAATCAATATAAAAATAAAAATATACAAACTTGATATGTTGATATGAGTTTTGACGACTTGAATTCAATACATCAATATATTTATATTCAAGTGATTTCTTGTGCTTTTTAAAACGCCAAATTTCTCTGAGTGAAGCTTTATGTGGTATCAAATCACCACCCTTTATAGAGGTCTAGGAAGGGGGTTAATCTCGCGTTTGCCACCCTATGGTCCAACTGATTTGTACGGCAAAAAAGTCCATCCTTGTAAAAATCGAATTTCATAAAAGCCGTACGGTATCGTATCACCTTAGTACATGGAGGTCACTTTTCGGAAAACGAAAATTATTCCTGTACTTCTGTCCCATTATTTTTGTACGGCATTCTCTTTTTAAGAGTCACAGATAGGGGGCGAGCGTAGACGCGACTTCAATGTGGATATCAGTCGATATTCCGTTGCAGCAACGTCGAGCGCGGTTAGTACTTGGATGGGTGACCCATCTTGGAAATTCAGCGTTCTCGTCCCACCTTCTAGCGGCTTGTATATCAGTGTATACGCGGAAGTTACGTAATTTCAGACGAGGATTACGTAGTGGATATACCATCCTTTGGAGGGGATGTAAAGCAGGCGGTCCCTTGTCTATTAAATGTTAGGCAAGTAAAAAATCCCTACTCTTCTTAAGGGAAGAGGTTCGGCAAAATATCCAGGTTGGGGGTAGCTCGACTCCTGGCGTCGGTGATAGGCCCTGGTAGCGGAAATAGGCCGACGTTAAATAAATAGATAAAAAAAAGTTACAGATATAAATACAGTCCAAATAAATGTAAGCCGTACAGGATCGTTTGAAAAAATACAAGCCCTGTGGGTTACGATTTTCACTTTTCCGCGACTTTCCCATGTCCCACCTAAAATGTACGGCATAGGCTCAAAGTGATTTATTTCTGTAGGACTACAAAAATTATACCTTTTCAAGCGGTATCATATGACCCCCTAAAAATTTAGCATGGGCTTGTGGTCTATGAGTATTTTGAAAGAATCTTTAGTGCAGGAGATTCTTTCAAAATCTCACTTTCGTTAGGTAAGTAGAAAAAAGAATAAAAAATTCTAAATCCCCCCCCCCCTTCCCCCTCGTTTCCTTCCATTTTCGACTGCGTATCGATAATTAATGAATTATTCATTAGTCGCAGAAAAAATGTCTTTGTATTTCCGCCAATATGCGTTTATTTTATTAGTATTTCCATTTTAAGTTTATCTTCTAACTGAGACTTCGTAAAGTAGGAGGACTGCAGCTCATAAAAATAAACACATAGTGCATAATAACGTAACTGCTGGATAAATCTAATGCCTACAATCAGTTACTTATATCTTAAGTCCTCTTGTAAGATGTTATCTATATTGTAGATGTAAGGCTTGTTCTCACGCGTGTAATAGTATGATATGTGTAAAAAGATATTTGTGTACACATGAAATATCTTCTTTTTACCTCCTTATACGGGAAATTGTGAAAGTTCCAAACAAAACTTCTCCCATTTTATGTGAAAATGGATAAGTTATTGTCATTTATGCCTGAAGGTTTTTAAAATAGTTAATATTACATTACTTTAATCGTTTTTATAGCCGTTCTCTCCACGAAAGCATTGTTTAAGAATATGTAACTTAACTTTAGTTATTTATTATACACTCTATTATAAACAATTTTTTATGGAAAACTTTTAATTGGTAGTAAACTTAGTTATTTAACTTATATAATTGCCTATATAATTATTTTATTAATTCTATAGGACATAAATTTTCAGTATTGATTCTAATTTTAGTTTAATAAAGGAGGATCATTTAATCTCAGTAATAAATAATAATAATAAATTTATTTATACGTGACTCCGATATTATTATTATGGTTATTCAATTTTATCTCTCATAAATTTTAATGGTAGTTGCATGAGTTACATAAAACTATTTATCTTAAAAAAATGTGATAGTAGGACTGAAGTAGTTTTTGCAATCATCAGAATACTATAACTTTTACTGACCCACGTTTTGTCCACACATTCGGCATCATCAGGAGATGATAAAATTGAAATTTAAAGATGTAGCTTCAGATGCAGCTTCAGGCTCATAACTTATATTATTATTGCCGTATAGAAAAATATTTTCGTCGTATTTCATGGTAATGTTATAAACTGTTCCAGAGTAATCGTGCGCACAAAAAAAAGTTAAAGAGAGACAGATTTTTTTGCTCAAACTTAAAACCTCGACGATTCATGACATTGAATGCCTGGTAATAAGATGTCGCCAGAATAGTGATCCAGAACTTGAATAAATGGGTTATTGCAGCCTATTAGAACAACTTTAGAAACCACACTTAGATGGTGGATTGACTTACACATATCGGACAGGTCTACATTTTTTATGAATTTTATTTCACATGATGTGATATCTGAACCCCTAGCTTACTTAATTAATTTGATAATAGAAAAGGGAGAATGTCCCAATGCATTTAAAATAGGATTAATAACACCTCTCTTTAAAAATGGTGATAAGACTAAAGTAATAAACTATAGACCCATATCTTTCATTTCTACAGTAGCAAAGGTCTTCGAGAAAATTATTAAAATAAGATTTAATAGTTTCCTCGACAAACATGAAATATTATCTAACATGCAATTCGGATTTAGAAATAAAATGTCAACAGAAGATGCTATAGCTTACTTAACAAACAATCTGTATCAATCAATAGATAACTGTCAACCTACTCTGTGTATCTTTATTGATTTGGAAAAAGCCTTCGATAACGTTAGCCACGAGCTATTATTAAAAAAACTAAAAAATATTGGTATCAGGGGGTAATGCATTCAAACTAATGGAAAGTTACTTAATGAATCGAAGGCAGCAAGTAAAAGTAGATGGTACTATAAGCGACTCGAGAAAGGTTGAATATGGCGTTCCCCAAGGTACGGTACTGGGTCCATTATTATTAATATCTATATAAACGATCTCTTAAAATTACCATCTAAAGGGAAGATATTGAGTTTTGCTGACGATACCGTAGTTATTTATGTAGCCGATAATTGGAATAAATTAAAAACTATGGCAGAGACAGATTTTAAATTATCAAACAATGGTTCGACTACAACATACTAACCATAAATAAAGGCAAAACTAAATATCTCCCTTTTACATCCTATCAGAACAAACTACCCAAGCTTGATTCATTAAATATAAAATTAGATAGTGATAGTAGCAATATGATGATTGAGGAGGCTGATTTTGTTAAATATTTGGGAATAATTATAGACAAACATCTTAGATGGAATTTACAAGTAAATTATATTGTAAAAAAGTTAAGAACTCTGCTTTCTACATTTAAGTATCTTAAACAATTCCTAAACCTAAAAGAACTTAACATACTATACTATGCCTTAGTCCAGTCACAGCTAATATATGGTATAATTGGTTGGGGAAGTGTAAGTAATAATTGCCTAAAAAACTTAAATACAATACAAAAATGGCTGCTTAAAATTATTTACGGAAGGATTTACGGTGGATAAAGTAAAAAAAATATTTTGAGGTTTCTGGTTCCTATACATACAATAAATCACATTTTTTTTTCATCCCCTTTAATAAGGAGGTGGGGGTGGTAATGGGGGTGGCTAATGCCAAAAATTTTTTTGAGACCTTAGCTTCTCTTGTATATACTAAATACCAATTTCATGGACTCTTACCTGCTTGATTTACCCATTTACCCCAAATTTACCACAATTTACCCCCCAAACCTTCGACGGAACAAGATGAAAATATAATCTAGTTCTAGATCTCGTTAAAGTACATATGTGTACCAAATTTCAAGTCTATATCTTAAACGGTTCCAGAGTAAACGTGCGCACAAAAAAAAGTTACAGACAGACAGACCGACAGAAATTTTTTTTCGCTCAAACTTAAAATCTCGACGTTTCATGACATTTTAAGCCTATTTGGACAATAAAAATTTTTAAAAATTTTTTTGTCGTTACTATACTTCCACTGGACGTGGAAGTAATAGATACATATTTATATATACTATATACGATTTTACATATCCTTTTATTAAAATAAAGAACGCCATTTTCTACTTTTCTACTACTGATTAATCTTGAATAGTTATATTTGGTAAATGCTCTACCGTCAAGTACTTAGTACTTTTACGGAGTAAACCTGAATATTAACTTATTCTCGATACATCTTAAGTTATTCAATATGTATGTATATCACTTTTTTATTCTCTATATCTCTTTTTTGTTAAATATTTATTAATTTAATACCTATCTCGCATTCAGGTACCCGGTACTTCTGCAAGTTCCCATCTTGTTTATTTACAATATTCTGTTACATTTTATTTTGTATTATATTTTTTTGTATTTGTTGTATATTGTACTGGATTTAAATGGTAAATAAACTATATTATTATTATGAGCCAATATTTTTAAAATTTATATTCGATTACTAGTACAAGATATATTAAGGAGATAAGTAGAAAATCCGTGAAAGCGCGTCAAGAAGTGCGTTTTGACGCACTAGGAATTTTTGGGCACAAATATTTTTTTCGTAATCAGGAGATTTCCTAATCAGGACGTACATAAGAATCAACAATAAAATTTCCAGTGGACTGTTGTCGCCGAAAATAATTAATTCAACTGTACTATCAAGATATTCATGAATCAAAAGAAGTTTAAAATTTTTTTCGTAAAAAAATGAAGCTTCGCAATTGGTTGTCAAATGTTTGACAGACAAAATATTTAAAAATAAAAGTATAGAATTCACCTATCTAGTAATGGAGCTTATACACTCATGAGTGTTTTAAAGTAACATCTTTTCGTTTGCTAATAGTTATAGTATTTGACAACGAATAACAAAATTTCATTTTTTATGACTATAACTAGATAAATAGAAAATGTTTTACTTTTAATGAATGTTAATTCTTTATATTAAAAGCAAGTACCTAATACAAGCATTCATGTTCCCCGTGAACTATCAACGCTTATTTTTTGACTAAACACTAATGCAATTCAAACAACACATCACTGTTAATAGGAATCACAACAAAATGTTTATTTTTAAATCTACAAACGATCCTAATTTGTAAATATCAATATAAGGATTCTTAAAATATGCACGGACCCACAACATTAAATAATATCGCATGTTCAAGCCGTATGCAAATGCACCATAATAATTTGAAAATCACCGCTATATAAGCGATAAAAAACAGTAATAATAAATAAATATAGGTAAAGTGGTGTTGAAAATCAAGCATGCTAAACCAGCAGGGAGCTTGCGTGTTTGCTTTACCTAGCCGAGAGCTCATTTTTCATATACCACTAATAAAATTATGAAAGTGCAAACATGGTGAGTACAGAAACAGCGAGGAGCCATTTAAAATCGTTAAATTGTATATTTCACTTAATGAACGTATGTTGGATATATTTTATTCCATGCCATATATATATTTCATACATTCGCATTATTAAAATCAAAGTAATACAGTAAAACTAGCAAAAAATATCCAAATGGGAACAAAATTCGTAACGACATAGCGAGGTTTTATTTTCTCCGATGGGAAACACGCTTAGTATTTTCGAATTTTTTCGAGTTTTGGGGCAAGAAATACACAAGGAGGACTATTTTAAAGTAAATTTCTACCGTAAGGTGGTATCATTCAATTTATTTTTTCGAAAACTATCATTAAATGTTGACCTTTGCATGATATTTGTTAAATGCCAAAACGACAGTTTTTGTCTACAAAACGTAAAAGTCTTTTAGAACCACCTACAAAAATCAATGATGATAGAATCAGTTAACCAGTTTATTTATTATTATCAACAAAAACATAAATTTTAATAATCAATCATTAATAATCAATTTAATTAACAATCAATTTAACATTAACTGACTCCACTCGAGGATGGTAGGTAGCTCACTGCAATAGTTTCTTGATTAAGGCACTGGGTAATTATTGAGAAGCACCAGGTTTGGGAGCAGATAAGATACTATTAGAAATTACAATTTTCGTCTCAATCGATTCCTCATTATATCCCTCCGCAATCATCGAAGACCGCTGTTCCACCCACTTTATCCCTAATTTAGGCAAACGATCTTAAGTATGTTGTAGCAATGACACTACAAGTGGAAACCAAAACTTAGTTTTTGCCCTTGAAAACTAAGACGCAAGATTTTTAATGATTATTTAACCTTGTGTGTTGTCAGTATTTCCAATAGGTCAATTATGTTAGTAATTTAGATTCTATGGTTGCTTACAGATAACAATTTTTTCTAACATTTTCTAAAGTGTACCTCCTACTTCATTTGAATTTTATACTTATTTAGCTCATTACTAAGGGATCGTTTTATGATCAATATTAGGTAAATCCTTCCACATCCAGTGGAAGTGTAACGCAAAAAAATTTTTGAAAATTTTTATTGTTCAAATAGGGTTATAATGCCATGAGACGTCGAGATTTTAAGTTTGAGCAAAAAAAATCTGTCTGCCGGGCTGTAACTTTTTTTGTGCGCCCGATTACTCTGGAACCGTTTAAAATATTGACTAGAAATTTGGTGCAGGTATTTTAACGAGATCTGGAACTAGATTATATTTCGATCTTAGAAGGATTGGGGAATAAATGGGAGTAAATAAGTTAATGAAGCAAGTAAGGGTCCATAAAATTAGTATACAGTATATATACAAGAAAACCTATGATCTCAACAAATTTTTCAGCATTATCCACCCCCATGCGGGGGTGGAAATCTGCATGTGGAAGTAGTGATTGCAAAAAGCTCTAATAAAGCCAACAAAGGTATTTTTCTAAGTAAAACTGAGCTTAGTTTGGATTTATATCATAACTCAATTGGTTTCTGACATATTAAGGCATTTTGAGGAAAGCGTTAGGTAATTTTTAACACAGCATAAGACCATTGTACCCTGAAGAAACCTTCTAGGTATAAAGTAAGTACTTTGTAACTTAAGCATATAATTTTAAGTTATTTTGATTTCACAATCAGATATTTAGCCGAAATTATTGTAATTCTCGACTTCATAAAATGAACCGGTTGATCTATTTTGCTTGTTTGCTGGTTGGACATCCATAATTATGAATATAAATCACAATTTCTTATGTTTTACCCTGAAATATATCATGTAATTTAATGCCCAGTAGGGATGTACTTGTTCTATAATTTCGCCAGCGATCTGGATTGTTTTCAAGTATTTTTAACTTTGTTATTATCCTGGAATATCTATAATGGTGATGTCAAACAAGAACAAATGTTATTTTTGAATAACTAAATGTTTGAAGGATTAACACAAATTTAAATAAGATCAACTTTGGCGATAATCATAATGATCTAACTAAACAATGAATTTAAAAACAATCAAATACTGCTTAATGTTTATTTTAAAAATAATATATGTGGAAAATTTCAACGTGCGGACGTAAATGCAGTAGTATTTATTTGAGGTACTCATTTTCACCTATTGTGTTACTATGTGTATTAATCATTACTGTTTTTTATTGTACTCCATTCTGATTAAAAGAAAAACACAAGTTTGTACTATGAAACGCAAATTGGCCTGATTCATTAACAGAATAGTGAATTAATTCTGTTTAACACGTGGTTTTCAAATATAGGAATTATTTATTTAAGATTTGCAAAGAGCTAATTTTATTCAAATTCTTAGTTTCGAATATATCTCCGTTAGTTAAAATATGGAGATTTAAGAAAAATATGCATAAAATGGGATCGAAAGTAGTTTTGATTGACATGTTCAAAAGCACCCCCAATCACCCAAACTCTTGAAACTATCTATCTTCGTTTTTTCAAATAACTATATTAGTACAGTAACTAGATTTTTTTCTTCGGAATAATGTCATATGAAACGGATTTCGTTTGCGCATTAGGTATAGGGTATATTACCTTTTTAAATAGGTAAATATATCACCTTTCCGAATCAGTAATAATATACAGGGCATTCCATTTAAAAAAATTGACTTTCGTGCATTTTTTTAAGTCACTTATAGAAAGCGTTTTCTAACTCACCCTGTATGATATTCGAAACATTTGATTAATGGAGGAGATGCCCCCAGACCTTGCCTAACCGCAACTAAAAAATTATCTTTTAATTTCTGCGTAGGTAGGAGAAAACACGATTTCAAATTTTTGGCAATAAATTCAGAAAATAATTATTATCTCGAAAACGGCTTGAGATAGGTGTAGGGAAATACTAACAAAGTTACTCAGAAAGAGACGATGATCCAAAAAATGCAAAAATATGTAGGGTATTCCATTTAAAATAACTAAGATGTTTCCAGTTTTACGTATAAGTCGCAACAACGCACTTTCGAAAACATTTTATTTGGAGAGATCATACTTGATTATCTTGGTAACCAAAATTTCAAAGCAATCGGTGGATCCGCTCTCCATATACTTTTAATACCCCACCCACCGTGGTTCACCCTGTATATTAACACCCATACACACATACTTTAATCCAAAACTTGTTACATAAGTCGAATGAGTTTAAGCTTAAAATATTGTCTAATAGTGGAGTATTGAAATAAAAGTGTTTTAGCATGAATTTGTTGCTAAGAAACTCCCTACTTAAATCAGGGGGGTTAAGTATTTTCAATATAATCAGCAAAAACCTATATTTAGACGCCATCCTCAGAGGACCGTGGCTCGTTTAGAAAGCATTTCTGGACACGTGTTTATAGGAGGTTTTCCTACTACTTTTGCATGTAGAATTAGCACCCAAAAGGGAAATGCGGGTGTTTCGGAACACCTTGTACAAAAAGTTCAATATACCAGTGCAATGTTTACTGTAGATGAATTTCAAAATTAAATAACAGACCTACAAAAAATAGAAATCAATCAGTAGGATGTTAAATAATATGTACGAAAAATCGAAATTTTAACGCGAAAGAAGTCTTAAAAATATATATAAGATTCTATGTGCACTAATCACGTTTTAGAAGAAAATTACTATTTCAACGAGAATTCATTAAAAATTTTGGCCAGCTTAATTTTAAAGTATATTTTTACTTATCTTTTATATTAATATAACTTTATAGAAGAGATGACATATTGAAGTCGATTGTAAAACTGTTTGACAAAAAAGGTACTCATTTTAAAAACGCGAACAATTATAAGTCCCTTTAAGAAAAATTCAGGCAAATACACATTGTATTTGCCGAAACAACTTTTATATATGTCATTTTTTTGTTGTCGATATTTATAGTTATATTCATCATGTGAATTCTATTCCCTATCCATCCCATACATTCTCTAATTTCATTAAAGACATTAAAATTACGGAAGTCTTAAATTTGTTAGAGCATTATTAGTTCAATAACAGGGTACTTTTTGTATGGACGAAAAAACCACGAATTTTTGGCACTTTTTTCAGTTTGTGGTATAACTTAAAAACAATGCATCCAATCGAAAAGTCATCTATTATCAGAATTAAAGAGCATTGACGCTTCGAATGAGTACCTCATGAAGAGGTATGGGCGTATTTTACTTCCACACCCAGTGGAAGTATAGTTTTTTAAAAATTTTTATTGTTGAAATGGGCTTAGAATATGAAACGTCGAGATTCTAAGTTTGAGCGAAAAAAAATTTCTGTCTGTCTGTCGGTCTGTCTGTAACTTTTTTTGTGCGCACGTTTACTCTGGAACCGTTTGAGATATTGACTTGAAATTTGCTACACGTATGTACTTTAACGAGATCTAGAACTAGATTATATTTTCATCTTGTTCCGTCGAAGGTTTGGGGGGTAAATTTGGGGTAAATAGGTAAATCAAGCAGGTAAGAGTCCATAAAATTGATATTTAGTATATACAAGAGAAGCTAAGGTCTCAAAAAAAATTTTGGCATTAGCCACCCCCATTACCACCCCCACCTCATTATTAAAGGGGGTGAAAATAAATTGTGATTTAGTGTGTGTACAAGAACCAGAAACCTCAAAATATTTTTTTACTTCATCCACCCTCACTACCACCCCCTTATCACCACCCCCACGCCACTACCGATGTGGGGTATCGTTTTCTGGGTTTTTGGGGTAGAGGATTTCAAATATTATATTATTAAAGTTCCAAAAACAATTATTTCCACATACAAAATTTTTTCGTTGTGAGTGATATAAAATCTGGATGTGGAAGTAGTGATTCCTTGAGCAGCGGTTTTTTATTTTTATTTATTTATATTGATCGAAATTGGAAAATCAGGTAATCTATGAACTTTAAATTACATGCTCTATAACTTTCATTCTATGGATTTTTTTCATTTAGATTGGCAGTTTCAGAGCTGAATGCGTTTAAAAAGTTACCCAGTGTTAGGGTTGCCATAAATGTCCGGAAACTATATCGGGACACTATGTATTTCCCTAATAAAAAGGCATATATGTTAAAGAAAAATATATCATTGTCTTTTTAACAAAATTAAAACTGCTCCTTATTTTAAGAAATTTCATTGTTTTTATCCTGACGTCAAGACGCAGAGGTCAATAACGGTGACTGTCCCGACGACCGTCCCTATATATCGGGACGGTTGGCAACCCTACCCAGTGTGAATTTTTTACAAGTTGGTAAAAAATGGTTGGTATTCGACTGCCAATTACGCCCATACCTCTTGATGAAATTTCAACTTTGAGATACTCGTTCGAAGCTAAATTTAATACTCTTTAATTTTGTTGATAGATGACTTTTCGATTGGATGCATTGTTTTTAAATTATAGGCCACAAACTGAAAAAAGTGCCAAAAATTCATGGTTTTTTCGTCCACACAAAAATTTGCCAAGGGTTTGGAGGTCTAAAAGTTGGATCCTACATACTCTCTACAATACATACAAGATAAAAAAAAATCTACTACCTCGTTTAAAGTAACTATCACCCCCTTTCGAGGACGTTCCTGAACTATATACAATATATGAAAAATATATTTTTCAGTTATATAACGTAGGAAAATACACACTTTTAATAAAATATTACCTACTTTCTATATGCTATTTGGTCCCTCTATAAAACAAATAGAGACGTATAGATATCCTTCAGTCTACCGTACACACTAACTACCCCCATGTTCCTTTCACACTATTCAAGGTTAAGCTAATTAGAAACCTTTTCCTGTTCCTTTGACTTTATTTTTAGCATTACTGCCCAAAGATAAAGGTGCGACACATCAAAGGGACAAAAAATAATAATGGTAATGCAACCTGCCACCTCAGCGGGGTGCTTTCTTACCTACAGTATTTTTACCATTTTTGCATCATTAAGTTAGGTGAGATGGAAAGGCCCTTGTGGTGCCCATAAATAATTATATAATTTACACGGAAAAGAGATAGTAAAAGCAACGGTATTTCTTTAAAGTGAATTTTGGAGAACTATATTAATGTACGGCTTGTCAAGTAGCAAATGTATGGATCTCGATGTAGGACCTCCCACTGGAGGTACACTGGAGTAAATAATGCTAAACTTTATAGTTTTAGATGGGACTGATTTGCGCCGCCGCTCGCGCGTGTATCTCGTGTTTTTTTTTGAGAATGCCGCTTCACCCTTTCATCTACGCAGGTAGCGATAATTTCACACTTGTTTGCTTGTTTCTATAACTGTATGTATAGTTAGTGTTACTTAGGAGACAAAAATATTTTTGGTAATTATTAAAGGTTTGAAAAAAAATTATTTTCATAAAAATGATATAGAAGTAGGCCATTCGCACAGTACAGAATGGTTTAAATGGGAAAAAAATGTACATGTATTTAGTTAAAACTTCCTCTTGTATTTACCACCATTATTTGTAAACATTTTTTACTTCCCTCGCTTACCGAAAGGAAGTATTGTAATCGTGAAAAAATTTCCGGATTTTCACGTTTCAGAGATTACGAAAATTAAAATCCATTTAATTTCTCCAGTCTGTCTGTTGGCGCCATATCTACAAAACCACTTGACGGAGAATATAATAATATTTGGTAGGTAGTTGACGCTACTGCCAACGAAGAACTGGGATATACTTTCGTTATCGTTTGTTCCTAAATTTGACAGCATGTATCTACAGGGTGAACCAAATTAGATGGGATTTGATGTTTTCTCTAAAACTATGGCCGATAGACAAAAACCAATATAGGTGTCCTGAGAAACAATGACACAAACCGCGATAGACTATCTATTTCAACTACCAAGCGTTTTTGGAAAATTGGCATTTTTGAATGACCATAGAGGTCATTTTAGAAACAATGCCTCCTTGATAATTAACGAAGAATTAAAAATTTTATTTCTTCCGCCATCTTTGACCTTTCTATTTGACATACGGTGTCCGGGATTAGTGCATTATATCTAACCACAAATGAGTTTTATTTTTGCCAACTTTGGTGAAATTACTCCTTCTTACAGAAAAGATATTCAATTTTGATTCTTTCGGTCATTTTTGGTGTTTTTTATTTTTTCCAAGATGCGAATTGACCAATACGTATCGGACAGGCCTATATTTTTTAAGAATTGTATTCCAAATAAGCCAGCATTTTTCAAATTCCCATCCGATTACTAGTACAAGATATATTAAGCAGATAAGTTGAAAATGCGTGAAAGCGCGTGAAAAAGTCCATATAACTTTTGACGCACAAAGGATTTTTGGGTACAAATATTTTTTTCGTAATCAGGAGGTCACAATACATAAGAATCAACAATAAAATTTTAGGTGGAATGTTGTCGCCGAAAAAAATTAAATTAAATCAATTCAACTGTACTATTAATGTCGAAAATGCATTCAAATAAAATTTACCTGTTTTCATTAATCGTCTTCTTTATACCTCCTCACCTCGTTACCTACGGGATAAACTTTCCTTTAGACATAATATCCACTAGTTAGACAACAGATATACTGATAAATTATTATCATTGCCATATTTTCAAAAAAGCCGGGACTCTACTCCTGTCAACTACCTTTTTGTTCTTTTCTATACATGTAAAACACTACTTGGTGCACAAAATTTAGCTGGTTATTTTTGTGGTAAAACATAGAAAACTGACTAAACACAGATTTTGATTATTAAGATTAAGGGTTTGAAAAAAATGATATTAATAATTTTCTAATAAATACAAAAATAGATTTAGTTATTAAGTGCTATTCATATTCCTGACTCGGTCATTCGTCAGGTATAGAACGATTTAAATGTCTTACGCTACTAAGACTGGGAGATAGCTATCAATGTATTACATACATTTATTTGTGTATATTTCTGTTGTGCCCACCCACATAACGAAAGTTAGGCATTTAATAAATAATATCACAAGGTCCATATTTCATTGAACATCTTAATTCAAACTGGTAAACATTTCCTCAAACATCAGCATTTTATTTAGCTGAGAGGTTATCCACATATTCTGCCAAATGTCAAGAAATTCTACAATTTTGAATGAAATGAAACTGTGGATCCCCACGGTATGATAAAAATTTAGTAGGCTGGGAGGCATTATATCCGTTAGTTTCTGTATAATAAGTAGTTTGAAAAAAAGAGAATTATTTCTTTATCCAGAAAATTGTTCGTGTAACACCAGTAATACAATAACGTTAATGTTTCTTACTTTTACTTCCACATCTAGTGAAAGTATCGAGGGGTAAACTGCGAAGGAAATCTGGTGTACACTCAGAAGCAAATCCGAGGAAATCTTGGGAAATCCGAAGATTTCTTAAGAAGTCCTCGAGCAAATCTCAGGAATTCCTTTGCTTTTCGGCCCGCTCTTCAAAATTTTTTGAAAAAAATTCGAGGAAATCTTAAAGAAATCCGAGGAAGTCTTAAGGAAACCCGAAGAAATCTTAAGGAAATGTGAGGAAATCCGAGGAAATCTGAAGGAAGTCTGTGTAATCTTCGTCAAAGAGAAAATCTGGTGTACAAAATTTTGGGCGCGGTTGACCCACGGGAAGTATAGTAACGACAAAAAAATATTTTGAAAATTTGTATTGTTCCAATAGGCTTAGAATGTCATGAAACGTCGAGATTTTAAGTTTGAGCGAAAAGAAAATCTGTCGGTCTGTCTAACTTTTTTGTGCACACGATTACTCAGGAACCGTTTAAGATATTGACTTGAAATTTGGTACCCGTATGTATTTTAACGTGATATGAAACTAGATTATATTTTCATCATATCCCGTTGAAGGGTTAGGGGGTAAATCGGGGTAAATGAGGGTAAACAGTTAAATCAAGCAGGTAAAAGTACATAAAATTGGTATTTAGTATATATAAGAGAAGTTATAAGGTCTCAAAACTTTTTTGGCATTAGTCGGTTTTTAGTTAAACTAAACAAAAAATAAAAAAGATAAGAGGAAAAGGAAACTAATATTAGGCTGACACCATTCTAAATCGCGATGACAATGGAGATTTTGAGAGTGCTTTCAAAGATATGTAAAATCTTTATACCTAAAAATGATATCAATCTGCTGCTTATTTTTAACTATCTGGTTTTTATTTGCTGGTTAAAATTTAACGCCAAATAAATAAAACTAACAAGCCATAATTAATATAGACAAATAATAAATTGGAAAAAGAAGTGTATTTTTCAGGTCGCGAAGGAGGAAGGTTGACCTTTATTATAAAATGGTTCATTACAGTTATAGACTACGGAATAGTCAATAACATACAGAAAATAAAAATACCCATTAGCTTTTAGTATCTGAATGGCGATTACCCATAATGGTAATCAGATTTTGTGTATAATAGCCCAATTTACTATCTAATGACTATAAATAAATGTGTCAATTTATACTACGTTTTCGATAGCACCATTAATATTCAAGGTTTTTGTGGTTAATGTTTTAACCCCATTATTATTAAGTTATTAATAAAACTAGATTAGTTCTGTTTTCCGGTGTTATATATGATCCTATGAATCTCATGTTTTTAATATGTATAAAAATAATTACCCCATAACTGAAAAATCGATTTAATGGCATGAAATTACTTTATGCAATGGTTGTACTATTTTAAATCACACCAATAAAAATTTGTTCCAATTTATTTGCGATGAAATATTTCTTAGCCAAGTCGACGAAAAATTAGTATATTGGGGTTAACTGGAGGAAGAACCCTTTTTGTTTTTGACAAAAAATCAATCAGTAAATAATAATATCAAATATTTTAATAAAAATAATGTACTTGAAGAGAGAATAGAGACAGAAATTTTATGTAAGTATCTACAGATTTTTTTTGCAAATATTTTATAAGTAATCATATCAAGATTTCTTAACCACCATTGATATCGGTGATATTAATGTATACATATAAATGATGTATCCTATCTATTATAGTAAATGACGATTGAAAATTTACAGTATTTCCATTGCGGTCCCCTATAAATGGAACTGCAAACGCAGAGTTTCCCTCCGACTACAATTCCGTACAAAAATTTTTAATAATTGCAGTGAGCGGTGTCTATACAATGACTATTATCAACGCATCACCTCATACGTTAGTGAACAACAATAAGTCAGCGACTTATAAGCAAATCCATCTACTACCTAAAACCATTGCAAACTTGGAAATGCCTCGATGTATACGTCAAATGCTAATATTAATTCGCGATTAATTCTTGATGTTTGACTTCGATGAACAATTTTTGATCAAATAGAAATCCTATTAATTTCGTCTCGTTTCTGATCATGTATGCGAAAATAACCAATCAAAGTAACATTGAACACAACTACTCTAGGATAGTAATCACTGTCATGTCATGAGGTTTTGACAGTTTAATAATTCAGAAATATTTTTTTACGTCACATTCACAATTTGCAAAATAATTTCTAAACGAATGTCCTTCGACCGTCAATAAATAACATTATCACAACTTCCTCAAGCACGTTGTTTTTAGGTACAGTTAAAATAGTTATCAAACAACGTGCTTTTGAAAACTGTGATAATATTATTTCGTAACCTACCAAGGCAATTGGGACATTACTGCTGGTAATCTGTCGTTTAAGTATCAATATCAGGCCGACGCGATTATTGCCATAAACGTGACTTATAACTAGCGAATTGTTTCCGCATCCCATCAGTTCCACATCATCCGGTATTTGTGTTTGATGGGATAGAATGTTCAACAATTTCATGAAAATTTTAATGAACCGGCAATGTTTACATCGACAAGAAATCTACTTCTAAAAGAAAGAATAATTTGGGAACACTTACAAGTAGATACACTTTCAAGTAGATATAACCGTATGTAAATCATAAGAGGACACATGTATCTAGTGTACTTAGCACATCATAAAATTGTATTCAAGATTATGTAAGTGGTATTATGAAATTTTTGGAACGGTATTTTTTATTGTCATTTATATGCAACCACTCTGACCGTGCATAAAAATATGTAATTCTAAAATAAACGTTTGTATGTATATAAAAACTTACTACGTGCATGATACTACTGTAAACGCCAATTATCAAGAAGCCGCCGGACGCAGATAAATCCCACCAAAGTCTAAAACCGTACGTGATTGGTTGAACCTAGATGGAATCTGCCATTTTTGTTGCATGTCGTGGTTTTATAAATCTCGTCATGTACGAAGAGTGAACAAGGGCCTCGGAGAGCCATTAGATCAAAACTGCATTCTACAAGTGTGGAGTGGTTGTCACGAGAGCTCCTTTGAGTAGGAATAAAGTATTTCGGCTGGTGTCTGTTGCAATCGAAACTTTAGCGTATTCTAGCAATACATAGTTATTGCACTTAACGCGACCAGGCTTGTAATTCGTAATTCAGCGCTCGGCGGGGCATTAGTCCGGAAAATGGTTGTCTGGTTTGTTATTCCTTATATATTTAAGGAAACTCGTAAAGATGATAATTATTATGTTCAATTTATTTATGGATAGTTACATGACCTAAATTTAAAAGCAAGATGTTTACCGGAAAAGTCAAATTGTACTGAAATTTGGTCAGTAAGTCAGTGTTAGTTGAAGCTAAAACTTTATAGTTGGATCGGTAAATATTAAAGTTAGTATATTTTAATTAAAAAACATGTACTTGAAGAGGGTTTTTTATATAACTTGATATAAGTCGGGGCTAGAACAGTAGGTGGCATTTATGGTTTTATGAATAAAACATATCATCTATAAGAAATATATAGGTAGTTAACAAAGGTTCTTTTTTAATGTGTTGTTAAAGATTATTTCCGATGATAATAAACAAAAGTAAAAACATTAATAACTGTATATATGTACTTTGTACGACACCTATATAACAAAAAATATGAATAATATACAATAATTTGTATTCGTTTTTGTATAGAGTTTTCAAGGATACTATTAACCACTTTGTTACTGAACAAACATACATTTTTCGGTAATTTCATGGTCATTAATCTAGATTTGAGAAAATGTCTAAGTCTCTGTAAAGCTAATTTATCAAAATTAAATACATTATTAATTTCGAGCTGTGATTGATTTAGTCGATTATAATAATTAATCAAAATATTGCCTAACATTGATTGTTTCACTAAATAAACATAAAAAACATAATTATGCACAATTTGGAATATTAATATACCAAAAAAATTAACATACTGCTATATAAGGAAAGGTCCAGTCAGATGCTTTTATATTTTTACATATTTTATTTAAAAATACCTCAAATAACTTCACACACACACATATCTTTCAAACTTTTATATACTTTTAATAATTTTAAATAATTTACTGTCCAACAAAAATACGGAGGCTGAATTTTAAATATTAAACTTACATTTTCTAATGTAGAAATACATTTAAATGTTTTATCACCGTTATGTCAAAAGAAACTAACAGATACTGGAGACCTACTATTTTATTACAAAAACCACAATGACTCAAAATGAAACTATATACAAGTTTTTAACAGATCTATAGTGAGTTTCCGCAATTCATGCATGACATACATATACGCAAATTTTTGGTTGCTTACTGTAAAAGTTTTAATAGTCTAAGGGCTGGAATTTTTGTTATCCACAAAATGTTACTTTTTACTTCCACATCCAGTGGAAGTATAGTAACGACAAAAATTTTTTTTTTAATTTTTATTGTTCAGATAGGCTTAGAATATCATGAAACGTTTTAAGTTTGAGCGAAAAAAAAAAAAGTCTGTCTGTCTGTCTGTCGGTCTGTCTGTCGGTATGTCTGTCTGTCAGTCTGTATCTTTTTTTTTGTGCACACGTTTACTCTGGAACCGTTTGAGATATTGACTTGAAATTTGGTACACATATGTACCTTAACGAGATCTAGAACTAGATTATATTTTCATCTTGTTCCGTCGAAGGGTTGGGGGGTAAATTGAGGTAAATCAAGCAGGTAAGAGTTCATAAAATTGGTATTTAGTATATACAAGAGAAGCTAAGGTCTCGAAAAAAAAATTTGGCATTAGCCACCCCCATTATCACCCCCACCCCATTATTAAAGGGGATGAAAAAAAATTGTAATTTAGTGTGTGTACAAGAACCAGAAACCTCAAAATATTTTTTTGTTTTATCCACCCCCACTACCACCCCACTACCCGATGTTGGGTATCGTTTTATGGGTTTTTGGGGTAGAGGATTTCAAATATTATATTATTAAAGTTCCATAAACAATTATTTCCACATACCAAATTTTTCATTGTGAGTGACTTGGATAGAAAATCTGGATGTGGAAGTAGTGATTCCTTGGGCAGCGGGTTTTTTTTGTTGTTATAGTATGTAACCGTGTCTTCGTCAGGCGCTACCGAATTTGTGTTTACATAGAGTTGTAGTCCCGACACTTTGGAGGGACACGAAGTGAAGTGTTTTTTATTGTTTAGCTTATTTCGCTTGTGGTTATAATAGCATAACAGAGTTTTGAAAATTTAAGAGGATGATCATTTTGACGTCTTGAATAAAAAGGAAAGGTGCTTGAAAGCGATTTCTTGACTGCAACTAAAGGACGCTTAGATATATCAAAATGGAGGTTATAATGAAAAGTGCACCTCTTAAAATTCTGTCTAAAAAAGATCTTATAAAATTTTTTCCTAGAACTTACAGTTTCCCCATAAATGAGCTTAGAATGTCACAAAACTTTTATTTTCGAGAAAAATTACAATGCAATTCAGACTGGAAATAGTGGAGTCAAATTAGGACCAAAAATTCGCAATGTGAATTGTCTGGTGAGGGCAGTTTTTTTATTTTAACGTGTTCAAGTTCACAGTTTAGTTTTGCAGTTTCTGCGAGGTCGGTGTATTGATTATTTAAACAATTTTATTTTATTGACCGTGTTTTCCATCGGTTTTCGTTGAATATCTCAAAATCTGTAAGTTATATGGAACACAACAGAAAGAAGGAAAATGTTCGTTATGAGCTGTACAATACAAGTAAAATTGAAAATTTTTAAAAACCCCCGATCAATGTATCTAATCGTACCAGTTTCATATGACCGAATCAAAATGAGGCCTAAATCATGTTCGACTACCATAATTGTCTGCACATTTTCAATTTTACTTCAATCGGACAATTTCTATAGAAGTTCAACATGGCGAATTCAATATGGCAACCAAACATCAAAATCTAATATGGCCTATAACCTTCTCGACAAAATACTCTTTCAAATAAAAAAAAACTGCATCAAAATCAGATCACCCGTTGGAGAGTATGAAGCCACAGACAGACAGACAAACAAACATACGCGTCCAACTTATCTTTTGGGGTCGGGGGTTAAAAAGTACATAAACTATAATTCATTGCAATTGTTATTATTATTAAAAAAAAAACTGAATATTGCAAATTATGCGTTTCTAAGCAAATCACTGTTCTTTCAAAAATAATTCATAGTATTCAATTAAATTTTGGAGAAATATGTCTCTTATACCTAGAATACAATCACCACTTAAAATTTCAAATCAAAATGATGATTAAAACGGCTCAAACAGACAAAACCAAGAAATGTGCACGATTGCTCGAATTGTAGCTTATAAGTTTTATAAGTACTTTAAGATCACGGAGGGAGATTAAATTGTTTAAATAAACAATACGCCTACCTCGAAGAAATTGCAAAACTGAGCTGTGAACTTAAGTTGACTCCCTGAACACGTTAAAACAGAAAAACTGCTCTGACCAGACAATTCGCATTCAGTTTTACTTTTTTCATATAATAATACATATACACGATATTCCTTGATTAAGGTCGCAGTAGGTGAAATGGACAAACTTTAGAATATATTTTGCATATTTGGGGAATCATCTCTACTTATCTGAAATGTAATTTTGGGTGTAATTTTAATATTTTAAAATCGCGTAGTTTTTTTTGACATTTTAAGAGGTATGTTTTGATATTTCTAAACGTTCTTCAGTTACAGTTAAGAGACCGTTTTGGAGCACCTTTCCCCCACCGCGACAAAGTCATCAGTAGTAGCAGGTGGAATTGAAATAATTCTGGCTATAAATTTCAAATATTTTGTTCTGAATTCCCTAAATTCAAAACACCCTGTATATAAAATGTGAAAGGTGTCCATTTGCTACAACGATATTTTCCAAATGTATGTCACCAGATATGCATTTTCATTGTGACTTCCACCAATGCAAATTATTAAAAATATATCAATTAATATTAATTTTTATACTCGCTACTGCATATTCATTTAGTCTATATAGGGACGTCTAATTTAAATGTGCAATGAATCATTGCAAATTAGTTGTATTCATTAAGTGATATTTGTTTTAGTAACAATGGGAAGTGGGCTGGAACTTCGTCAACTGTGATTATTTAACGGGACGGAAAAGCTTTTCTAAACAATAACAACCTTCAACTCGTATTTGAATTTTTAAAAACTCCTACATTTGTAAAATTTCACTTCCCTCTACGGAGACCGTTTCAAATTACAATGATAGTCGTAAAACCTAACAAAGTTAGAGACAACTGTTTAGCTACAAATATAGTTAATGAGGGGAATAAAATCATTTGACTTTCTAAATAGAAGCATTCCAAAAACTTCGCTTCAATATAATGAAATTAAGCATTCCGTTCGTCTTGTAAGAGGTTCTCAGTTCGACTCATATGTCTACACTGAAAAACGTGAAATTACAGCCTCATTACATTAGAATGCATAGAATTCTACTGTTAGAATAATGCAACAAGAAATCGCTAAATAATACCACATGGCTCCTTTACAACCAACCTCTCTGAAACTTCTGAACTCCTGCTAAAAACAATGTTTCCAGGCAGCACTGTGTCGTCCTGTATGGACTGGCCCAACGTACCTCACCCAGTCGCTAATGCAGCTGACTGGGAGGTTGCGAATGGGACAGAGGATGGTGCAAAAGTAGCCTGGGCAATCAACACCTTCCTCCCCTTTAAATCACCAGGTATAGACGGTGTCTTTCCAGCTCTACTCCAGTGGGGGCTGGAATACATTCACCACCACCTGGTGCATATTTACCGGGCGTGCATTGCTTTTAAATACACCCCGGTGAAGTGGAGGGAAATAAAGGTAATATTCATACCCAAACCAGGACGTACGGACTACTCCCTACCAAAATCATATCGGCCCATCAGCCTCTCCTCCTTCCTATTGAAAGGTCTGGAGAGACTGTGTGATCGAGAAATTAGAAATACAGTGTTAGTTTTACATCCACTGCATCCAAATCAACACGCTTACATCCCAGGGAAATCAACAGAATCGGCACTTCACTCCCTGGTATCTCATATCGAGAGATCGGCGGATATGAAAATGTCTACCCTGGGAGCGTTTATTGATATCGAAGGTGCTTTTGATAAAACAACCTTCGAGAGTATAGGGATAGCCCTCCAAACGCATGGTGTTCTCAACACACTTAGTGAATGGAGAGCCGTCCGAATAAATGTGGGGAACATAGAGACTAGAGGCATGGTCAATAGAAGCTGTCCACAGGGTGGCGTCCTATCACCCCTACTGTGGGCTATGGTCGCCGAGAGCCTCTTACACCACCTCAATAACTCTGGTTTCTTCACAACAGGTTACGCAGATGACATTACCATCTTGCTAAATGGAAACTTTGAGGGCTTGCTATGCGAACTTATGCAAACAGCCTTCAAGTTGGTCGATAATTAGTGCACATAACACTTTCTCTCGGTTAACCCCCAGAAAACTGAGCTAGTACTATTCACCAAGAAAAGGAAACTACCAAATATGAAAATGCCCAAATTATCGGGCAGTCAACTCCACTTAGGCGAGTGAGGTCAAGTACCTGGGGGTCATACTTGATCGCACTCTGAATTGAAAGAGACATTTGGAAGTTAACATAAACAAGGCATGTGCGGCATTCTGGCAGTGTCACAGGGCGGTCGGTAGGTCCTGGGGTTTCTCACCCAGAATCTCCCTCTGGCTGTACACTGCTGTGATAAGACCCATGCTTTGTTACGCAGCCATAGTCTGGTGGCCCAGAGTAAGGCAAAAAGCAGCAGCATCTCAACTGGAGCATGTTCAAAGACTGGCATGCCTCTGCGTTACTAGTGCGATGAAAACGACGCCTACAGCTGCAATGGAGACTATACTCTGCATCCCCCCTCTAAACCTGTACATAGAGGCGTGGAGGACTGCTCTGAGATTGCAATCTGTAGGTATATTAAGGGCACGGCTACGAGATATGCCCGTATCCTAAAGGAGGCTACAAAACAAATTCCTCTTCTGGGAATGGGAACTGACCGTATCCCCCCTATATATAACTTCAACAAGAACCTTGAGGTGAGTTTGAATGTGTCCGGTAATGACGAGCCGGACATATCAATCTACACCGATGGTTCAAAAATGGACTGTTGATCAGGAGTTGGGGTTTACTCAGAAGACCTAGATCTACATTCGATAATACCGCTAGGCACACATGCCATTATCTATCTTTCAGGCGGAACTAGTAGGGATCCTGCAAGCGGTAATACAAACCACGAAGGGAAACGTCAATGGTAAAACGGTGCACATATCAACGGACAGCAGAGCAGCCCTAAACAATGCCCTAAATAATTGTAGGACAGGCTCGGGGCTGGTTCTGGAAATTAGAAAAGCCCTAGATGTGCTCGCACAAAACAATAGTGTCCAGCTCCGTTGGGTGAAAGGACATGACGGAATTCAGGGTAACGAAGAAGCGGACGCTTTAGCCCGCAAGGGATCTGAGAGCGCCCTGCATGGTCCTGAACCTGCAATAGCGCTTTCAGATTCAGTCCACAGTTCCCTGCTAAAGAACTATACACTCAAACGTCATGCGGACTGTTGGGGTGATCTGAGCAGCTGCAGACATAGCAGAATGGCTTTGGCCACACCCAGTCGTAAGCTAGGCAAACACTGTCTCCAGATGTCCAGGAGTAATCTGCGCATTTATGTAGGATTACTAACAGGACACTGCAGAGTAAACAAACACCTCTATACACTGGGAGTTATAGACAACCCCAAGTGTAGAGGGTGTAATCTGGATGTGCTCTGTCACTGCCCTGCTCTCTCAACGAAAAGAGGATCCATGCTGGGGACTTCTGGCCCAGTATGGCCAGCATAGGTGGCGCCTCACCTGGTCTTCTCCTCAAATACATCACAAGTGTTGGTTGGTTTGAGGAATGAGAGGCTCGGTGTACCGGCCGCCACCTACGGTGGTAGCACAATGGGCTCGTTTATGAGGTCTGAGTGCATGTGAGCGTAAGCTCACCCCCCGCCAAACAATCCAGATCCAGATCCATACCACATGGAAATATACATCGAATTTACTCCTGTCCTAATGTGATTTTACGTCAACTGTCTGTTAAATTACAATGTAATTATCCACATTGAGTGCAAATTTACTAGCCCACGTGTAAATTTACACACCTTTTTGTAATGTTACAATAAATATGTGAATTCATATTACTACTGTAAAATCACAAAAATACTATAGCAGTGTAACCAATAGCATTGGTAAATTTTATCACGTGTTGAAGACTACAAACTACAACTTGAAGTAAATCATAAAACTTATGGCCATTGTGTATTTATCATTTCCAGCGGTGATTAATCCGTTAAATTTCAAATATATCATCAATCTACAAGACACAAGTAAATATATCTATCTAGATGAAGCAAAATATGGCATTTAAATGTAATAATTGTCACACTAATCGCGGTATAAGCATGATTGTCATCAAAATTACCACCAAAAAGCTCCTGGAATTATATTTAAATGTGTACATCCAGCTTACAAATTCATATGTAAAACATATTTTCGTTTTACACACCTTGCTACTTCGCATTATGTAAACGCTATTTTTTTTAATTATATTTATATATGTTTTTACTCCATAGTGTCTCCTGATGAAGTTTTATTTTAAGTTATTTACTGTGATGCATGTTTAATTTAGTTTATTATTTTGTGTATTGATTACTTCCACATCCAGTGGAAGTATAGTAACGACAAAAAATTTTTTAAAAATTTTTGTTGTACAAATAGGCTTAGAATGTCATAAAACGTCGAGATTTTAAATTTGAGCGAAAAAAAATTTTCTGTCTGTCGGTCTGTCTGTAACTTTTTTTGTGCGCACGTTTACTCTGGAATCGTTTGAGATATTGACTTGAAATTTGGTACACATATGTACTTTAACGAGATCTAGAACTAGATTATATTTTCATCTTGTTCCGTCGAAGGATTGGGGGGTAAATTGGGGTAAATTGGTAAATCAAGCAGGTAAGAGTCCATAAAATTGGTATTTAGTATATACAAGATAAGCTGTCTCAAAAAAAAATTAGCAATAACCACCCCCATTATTAAAGGGGATGAAAAAAAATTGTGATTTATTGTGTATACAAGAACCAAAAACCTCAAAATATTTTATTACTTCATCCACCTCCACTATCATCCTCTATCACCACCTCCACCCCACTACCGACGTGGGGTATCGTTTTATGGGTTTTTGGGGTAGAGGATTTCAAATATTATATTAGTAAAGTTCCATAAACAATTATTTCCGCATACAAAATTTTTTCGTTGTGAGTGACTTGGATAGAAAATCTGGATGTGGAAGTAGCGATTCCTTGGGCATCAGTTTTTTTTATAGCATTGTGCCTCAGCATGATGTTTTATTACTACGATGTATGTTTAGTTAAGTTTACTTAAGTTCAGTTTATTATTTTATGTATTTATATTTTATACCATAGTGCCTGGGAATGAGGTTTTATTTTAAGTTATTTACTGTGGTGTATGTTTAGTTAAGTTTAGTGTATTATTTTGTGTAGGTTTATGTTTTATACAGTAAAAACAATATTCTCTTAACATATGTGGTTTTTGTTATTTTATTATTTTATTTTTTCTGTTTATACTACATCAGGGAAAGCATGCACTTACTTTTATCTACTATTTAGGTAGTTCTGAAATGTTAAAAAATGTGAAAACGCATTTTTTGTATTTAATCACCTCTGAAATGGTTAAATACAAAAACAGGTGTCTCTATTTTGTAACTTGTCTAAATTATACTTAAAAACAACTTGAGCCATTTATGTTCAGTGAAAATCACATGCACCCTGTAAATTTACTAAAAAATTGTCGGGAATTCGCGTAAAATCGCATTGTAAAGTTATGGCCAACAAAACTCAGAAATTCGTGTAAAAAATCACATTCTATAATTGCGGCCTTCATGTGCAATTACGCCAAAGAATTATAATTCCATAATTTTTAGTGACCTTTTTTTGAAGGTGGTTTATTTTGAAAAAAAAAATCACCTGTTTTAATGGAAATACCAATAATTTTGAATTATTACACCAACTACTTAACTGCCAATTTTAATGCAATTTCGATAAAATATGACTTGTCTAGTTTTTGAGAGTCCCGTTCACTGTGCACTGGTAGCAGCTGCGTCGGTTAAAAATGGCTACTGCGTTTGACTGTCGTTTTTGGACAATATTCAAATTAAATTAGTATTAGCAATTTGTTTTACTTTTATATTATTTCATATAATAGTAATATCTGTATTTTGCATAACTATTTATACATATGATGCCAAAATAACACCTGAAGGACTTCAACAAAAATGCAATTATTAAAAAGGTATTTCTAAATTACAGCTACAGCCAGAAGGTGAAAAATCAAGTAATTTGAAATGTAAATTTCACAACGCTGTCAACATAAATTATGAATATTAATTAATATACTAAGTAATATGTTAAAAAAATACATAAACATCCATTTTTGATAATTAATTTTAAAACGAGAGACACCTATACACGAATTATAATTTCTAAGCAGATTAATGGAGTATGTTGGGCAAAAAAATAATAGAAATTAATACCAAAACAAACAAAGTATTAAATCGAGTATCTATTTACATAAATTATGCTGATTATAGTTAAATTTTAATAAAAACGTCTCATATTTCTACTTTTAATACGATAAGTAAATATTAGTATTCAAAAACTAACAGGTTGTCATTTATTTTTTGCCCGCCGCTTTCATCAAAGTAGCCAATAAAACAAAAATTTTACTACTGTTATAAAATGTTTAACTATTAACATATAAACTACCGTGCAACCGACCCATAATATGGCTGAAATACTGCATAGAGAATTAAAATTGATTGTCTGCATAATAATCCAGTCCGTAGCGGTCCGAAATCAATTCGAAATGGACACAGTGTCCATTAACTGAAAATAAGTGTATGAATGCATCTCGTCGTTCTCATTCACATTGTCTTAGCAGACGTTTTGATATCCATGAAATATTCTAGTTGGCCTATCTTTGCTGTATGGCACGTCTAACAGTAACACGTCATCACTCGTGGTTGCCTGTTAGGCGTACAGCCTCGACATAGCTTTTTCCCATCAGCTTCTTGCCGATATCAGAAGGGGAGCATCCTCTTCCCCTTTTGCCATATGGTTTTCTGGGCTATCTGGATTTCCCTGAACTACATATAATATAAAACATATGCAATTATATTAAGTTGTCTTTTTAAATCCTATTTGCTCAACCATCAGCAGTGTGTAGTTATAAAAAATGACAAATCAGTGTTTCCTAAATATTAACCATGACTCTGTTCTGGGGCCACTGTTATTTTTAGTTCATATGAAATGACTTTCTCAATTTGTATTGCCCAGCATACGAACTCTGTTTGCTGACAGCAACATTGCTAATCTGTTCCAATTAAGTCCAAACATAGGCAAGAAAACTGTTCACCTTAACCAAGCTAGCTAGCACTTACTCAAAAGAAAACTCAGAGACTTATAACATCTGTATGAAAATTTGGCCAAAGTCGAGC
The DNA here is from genome assembly GCA_936432065.2 of Rutpela maculata. Classification (NCBI taxonomy): domain Eukaryota; kingdom Metazoa; phylum Arthropoda; class Insecta; order Coleoptera; family Cerambycidae; genus Rutpela; species Rutpela maculata. The sequence goes on from OW386293.2 coordinate 9,724,697, forward strand.
ACGTTAAACTTCCATATATCTGGATGATGACCTTAGCTGGGTAAACCATATTGATCACTTAAATAAAAGCCTCTCATGCACCATCTTCTTCCTTAGGAAATTAAAAAGGATTCTTGAAATTCGAATATGACATCTTAAAAAAATACTTATTTTCTCCTTTCTATTCTAAACTTTTCTGCTGATTTTGTAGAATTTTCTTTCTTTGTATTGCTAATGTGTTCGCTGAGTCTGGTGTTTATATGTCGTTTGGTCTCTCCGATGTAAACTTGTCCGCAGGAACATGGAATGCTATATACGTCTGGTGTTTCTAGTTCTTCTGCCACCTTCTCTTTCGCATTATATATTACTTTGACGTTATTTTTCTCCAAAACTCTTCCGATTCTATCCATACATCCTTGTATACACAGTAGATAAGCTGTTGCCGTGTGTTTCTTTTCTTATTTTCCTTCTTCTGTTCTGGTTGTATCTTGTCTTTTTATTGCGTTGTCTATGTCCTTCGGTTTGTATCCATTTTTCTGTAGTGATGTTTTAAAGGTCCGATATTCTTCTTGGAGATGTTCTGTCTCGCAAATTTGCTTTGCTCTATGTACTAGTGTGTTAACGACGACCTGTTTTTGTGCTGGGTGATGGTGAGAATTAGCGTGAAGGTATCTGTCGGTGTGCGTTGGTTTTCTGTGTACCTTGTGTCCTAATCATCAATTGTCCTTCTTGAACTTGAGGAAATAGGAGTTTGCTATCTTTTTCTTTTTTACAAGGGTGCGTCCAGTTTCTATCCAGTCTGATTACCATGAGCACAACACATGTGTTACTAGACATCTTACACTATAGGTTAACTTTAAGCGCTAAAAATTCACCCAACCTACATTTATATAATCATTTACCATATCATATTAAGCAACTTATTTTTCTTAAAGAATGTATTTATGTAAAAGAAAAGAATGAATATATTTACAGAATGCTCTGATACTCTCCATATTTTTGCTTTTGTACTCATATTTTTGTATGACAATGTGAAATGTTATATACATAAAGTCTTTTGTGTTAAATTTACTGTATTTTATAAATCTGCTGCTTACCTTCTATGACTTGCTGCAAATAAATACATATAGTGGTGAAATAAATACTATCTATCTAGTTGCGGTCCTCCAGAGCTCTACATCTGGCAGTCAGAGATTACCTAATAGCTTAGTTAATAGCTAGTATGTATAGCAAGAGTGCTTAATTGGTACACAACTAATCATACTCCATGAATACTAAATCGGAAACAAATCGAAATTACTATTTTTGTACAGATTTACGTCACCGATCAATTTCCTCAAACAGTACACCAAGACGGTAAATACTTTGGAAATCATTCGTCCAACGGACGTAACATTCAACTTGGAACTTCTTTCCTTATACAGACTGGACTAACTAATATTGAATAAAATAGCCATTCGAGAATTCTGACAGAAAACTATTACATGCAACAAACACACAAATCAAAAACAATTGCCTACAACAAGAAGCTACAAACATTAATCTGAACACATTAATGTTAATTTCTTTACTAACAACATATACAGTTTTCGTAACATATCTTGGTAGGCGTGGTCCTGATTTAGGGCAAACTAGCCATTACTCTGCCAAACATAATTTGATAGGCTTTTCCAATTCATATTCAGCACTTTATTTCTGATAATATAAACTATAAACATTATTTATAGATATTTACTACTTTTAATTAGTCAGTTTTCCTTAATATAAGGTATATGTGTAGTGTTGTAGATATAATAATTAAGATTCGACTTTTTCCTTGTTATTGCCATATAATTAAATGGTAAAACTGCATTTTAACTATATATTACTGAAGATATAACATAACTCGACCATCCACATAGACTTTGGTGTATATGTAGTTAATCTATGTCATAGAAAACTTACTTATTGTCTTTTTCATTTTTCATTTTTGCAATGTGACCAGCACGACCGGATATATTTACAAATAACCGAGAAAACACGAAGTATTGCGAATTCAATTTTTAAGACGAATAACTCCAAAACTTACAGAAAACTTCTTTATATATGTACTTCAGATTTCAGGAAAAAAATCACCTCCCCACACACCTTTTAAGAAATTTATTTTTTCTCCAGTATCCAGTTTCAGGAATTTGGGAGATACGGTATTGACCGAATAGCTTCTATCCTTTATATACAGTGTGTCTCACTTTTCACCACTACACCCCAATATCTCGGCCATTTGTTGACCGATTTAGATCAAATTTGGTATACTTCTTTTGCTCCAGATTGTGTTTAAAAAGTTATTAAAAATTTTTTTTTTCGTAACTAAATACGCCTACTATGATCAAAAGAAATTGGCAAAAATTAGAAATTTATATTAGCGATTGAGATAGAGTTTTTGTTTTTACAGAATCTTGTTCGGCATGACTCTGTATACCAAATTTCGTTAAAAAATATTCATTTCTTTACAAAAAAATAATATCTAAGATTTCAATAATAATCACCCTACTATTCGAGTTATTTATTGTCGGATATTTACATAACTTGGTAGTCGTGTAATAAAGATGCTAATTAAGCATTAGGACACATTTTTTATCCAAAATACTATTATGAAATGAATATTTGAAAAATGGTAGCTATTTTTTAAAATACTTAGAACTCGGCATACCAATATCTTTGTTACCATGGAGTGCTTTGGAATAGATTTGACAATTGCATCGAATGTCAAATTAAACTTAAACATGGCTGTACAACAATTAATTATTGCTGATAAAATTGAAATAATAAGAATTGTCAAATCCATTCCAAAGCACTCCATGTTAACAAAGATATTGGTATGCCGAGTTCTAAGTATTTTAAAAAATAGCCACCATTTTTCAAATATTCATTTCATAATAGTGCTTTGGATAAAAAATATGTCCTAATGCTTAATTAGCGTCATTATTACACGACTACCAAGTTATGTAGATATTCGACAATAAATAACTCGAATAGTATTATTGAAATCTTAGATATGATTTTTTTGTAGAGGAATGAATATTTTTTAATGAAATTTGGTATACAGGGGTTTTAGGTCATGCCGAACAAGATTCTGTAAAAGCAAAAACCCTATCTCAATCGCTAATATAAATTCCTAATTTTTTCCCATTCCTTTTGATCATAGTAGGCGTATTTAATTTCGAAAAAAAAAATTTTAATAGCTCTTTAATCACAATCTGAAACAAAAGAAGTATACCAAATTTGATCTAAATCGATCAACAAATGGCCGAGATATTGGGGTGTAGTGATGAAAAGTGAGACACACTGTATATTTACGTAAATCGTATACTCCAATTGAAACTTCAGATCCCAGAGATTTTCCCCACAATTTCAAACTTTTTCTCCCAGGTTACTCAGATCGCCAGTCTGATAAATTTAGCAAAACTTAATATGCACAACAAGAAGAAGAGAAAAAAAACCTGATTCTCACACTTCAACGCCAAGTTAGAGACAGATTTTTTTTTGTATTTAGCCACTAGTTATCCCACCAACAACTACCCTAAATCGAGGGTGGGGTACCTTGAACCACCGGGGGTGGGTTAGGTCACCTGTGGTCAATCTTTACTTATTTTTTTCGAATTGACAAAAAATCGATCCGATAAGTCCTCGCAAAATATTGTCACCATCGTATTTCCCGCCCTCGGAAACGGGGAGATGTCTTGAGGTCCAGTCTCTAAACTTTTGGGCTTCTTTGCCTTTTTCTGGTTTATCTCAAGGGACTATTTTTCAAAATTTAAACCTAAATATCTTGGAAACTCTTGACTTTAGGGGGTTGGGTCCATTGAGACTTTTAATCAGCATGGTTTGAAGTACAACATGCTCCAGTGTTATGACATTTGACTGAAAGCACTTTTACAATTACATAAGGTCAGATGCTGGGTCCTTTGACTTTCATAAAGTTATTGGCTATATAACATACCAACAAGATTGTAACTCAGATTGTAACCGGTACTTAAAGGACATTTAGAAGCGTCTGAGGATATCAACCAAGGGTTTATCCCACTTTTCCAGAATGTTATTTAAGATGTCCATACTAATATTTTGATGATCATTGTATTGTGGTGTAATTAAGGACGCATTCGAAAAGAGACTAGAGTATTCAAAATTTGTGATGTAATTATATGGGTTTGCTTAATAGAGAAAAAATATCGCTGAGATCTCAAAAAATTTACCATAGAGTCTGAGAATTTTTATTTATCCAGAATTTATTCATAAACTCAGATGTATTTTAAGCATAAAAATATGATGTAAAAAAGGTAGGTTGTTAAGGTGTATTTTATGAACAAACTTTCTAGAAGGTACTGTTGTCTGGACGAAAGAGGACGAATCGAAGCTTCAGCATATAAGGTATCGACTGGATTAAGGTTGGATTAAAGCAAAAATGCATGATTTTGACTTGATCAACACATAATTACCTTATGTCCACTTACGTACAAGGAACCCCGTGTTATATTATTAATTTACAATGATGTAATCATCGTTGTTACATATGGAGGTGGCGGTACAAATACACGCATGGCCGATGGTGATGGTGTTGTCGACCCATGGTTGCGCCGTCGCTTGGTAACGCTTTTGTGAAGAATGTGTCGATACACAATCAGATTCTTTAACTAACATATGCAATTACACAGCGGCGTTCACCAGGTTTGACGTCGCCCATCACCTGGAGAATGAATAAATCAGAAACTTCTTCGTTCTTTTGAAAATATTTAAAAAATATATAAATAACCACATGTTAATATTTAAAACTTGAACTTTAAGGATGGAATTTTACACAGTGAGAGGGAAATATGCGTTTATTTTCAGTTTATTACAAATATTTCATAAATGGTATAATTTTTAAAGTAGTTTCAGGCACTTCCCATTACTCTAAGAAATACAACCACATAGTGTTTATCATAAATTTTTTATATAGTTAAATGCCATGTTCTAATAATGAAATTAGGAACCATTTTCATTGACAAACTACAATATTCGAGTACAACAGAAATTTAAGAAATAATAATTTGTATCCAAATGTGTAACTCCTCCCGCACAACAGTTGAGTGCGATAAGTCGTAGTGAACGGATGTGCATCTGAAACTCTCCCATTTAAAACGCGAAAATACCAGGTAAAACTACGTTAAATTTGACAAAGCTCAGGTGAATTGTAGCTCAAAAAATTCCGCGTAAATCGATGTATTATAACAAAAGAACAAAGTTGAAATAGAATTAATATTTAAAGAAAATAACTAATACAGAGTTATTTAGTGGCAATCAGTGTGGTGCATAAAGAAACGAGCTTAAAGAAACGAGTATATAAACAAACGACCCGACCCAGGCAATAAATAACAAGTATAAATTAAAAATCTAAGTAAAACTATTGAAGTGTTTAGGTCCAAACCCTTGTAAAATCAACATCTGTCGACAAATTTATGACAGCAATGAATAATTGGCCATAATACCGCTGAGTAAACCTCCAAGTAAATTATTCTAGTCATTATAACAATATTCAAATGAATTTAATTTAAATTATACCTGAAATAATCAATAACTTATTGTTCGTAAAGCATGGTCATATAAATTTCTTATGTTAACCCTGGGAAACCTCTCCTGTCCTGCCTGTTAACCCTCAAATAATTATTTTCTGATAATTATTAAAAATACTCCAACGAATTTAATATAAATTAAACCCGTAATAATCAAATGCATTACTCTTAAAGTATGGTCATAATACTTTTTTAAAAGTTTTCAAGTGAGGTTTTTCATAATTATTAAAAGTATTCGAACGAATTCAATTTAAATTAAACAATGAGGCATTGTTGACATACTACGTCAAAAGTGAATTCTCACAACATTTCAAGAGGTATGCGTGGTGCAGGCTCCTTTCAGAAAAATGGTATTTTCTAAGAAAACACACGCATATGCCGATAATCTCCTAATCACCGCAGGACACATCTGGACTGAAAACAAACTTCAAGAAAAGCCTAATAATGGAGCGAGACCCGTCAACAAAAGTGAGTTGGACCAGCGGAGAGAAACACAAAATAGATGAGTACTTCCTAAGAACTACGAACAACTTGAAGTACCTAGGAATAGACATGATGAACCAACTGGAACAGAGAAAAACGATAAAGGAGAAAATCAAAATGGTACACAGAGTCACAAGGGCAATCATACCGTTCACTGAGAAAAATAAACGACCTTACCAAATGTATGTTCAACAACAAAAGCCGACAGAAGAAGTTTTTGAGAAGAGCAGAAAGGGGCATCGTCCAACTACTTGCAAAAACAAGAAGAAAACAGCGACATAGAACATGAACACTATTACACGCGCCATGTGGCTATTGCTGCTGGCAACAAGCATGACCTTAGTCCAACCCAGCGTGGACGTAGCAGGCCCAGTTGTATAACGCTGGGAGTGGCAGTAATGCCTACCGTACGCTGGTAAATCAATCAATGTGTAACCCCTCCCGCAAAAGGCTCATCTGGAGCCTTCAGGGATAGAAAGGTCGTATTGTCTGTGGTGTGTGTGTGATTGTGTGTTATTATTTTCGCCGAAAATAATATACTTCTTTTAAGAAAATCAAGCATAGAAATTGTCAAGAAATCGTTGTGGGACAATCCAGGGCAAATTCACAGGAAACGCCATCGTACCCAACATAAATTTATGAAATTTATTTATGAAAGATGAAATGTCAAAAGTACCAGTACATCATTTGCGAAGTATCTAACGAGGCCCCTAAAGTGCTCAATTAATTTGATCACTATTTACCGGTGCTTTGTTTGTGCAAGCGTGCTTTATTGATTTCTACTTTTATTTAACTTAATATTTTAATTATATGTATATGAAACTTCCCTACTGGAGATTTACAACTTGGAATGATGGTTTCTGCAACCAGATATACATAGCGTCTTACGAAATAGTCTAACTGGCTGCACGGTTGACAAACTATATATTTACATATATTTTTTCAAGATTGTAACTCAGAATGTTACAAACTGCAACTTATACTGGAGGTAAATAGGGACGCCTCTGGTTATAGTTAGTCTGACCAACACAAGCATACGACACAGTAAAATATGAAATTATTTGTTATTGTTTGCTTTTATAAAGAAACAGCTATTTGTGTACAGTTTTCGATATGCATTTTAGCAATAATTAGCACTAAATCACCGACAATAATAATTCACTTTTTAAAGACCAAGACATAGAACGTATTTATTTTATTTTATGCTATGCCGCGTTCAGAGGAAATCTATAAAGATAGTACTTACCTTCAACTATTTCCAGTTCATTTTAGAATACAAAATAACAATAAAATCGATAAACAGTTTAGTTTTAATAAGTGCTTATGGAAGACAAGAATTTTGGCTGTTATAGTTTAGAAAATTTGGCAATTGGTTGATAACAATTTTATCTGTGTATAATTTTCTGGAGAAATATTGTTAAAATGTCATATTCGTTAAATGAGAACTCAAATATTGTAGAGGAAATTCAGCAAGAGATATAAGACATCTGCTATCAAAAAGTGTTTTCTTATAAGATCATTAAATTATATAAAAGTAGAGTGCTCGGTGTCCACAGATACGTATAAAAATAAGTTCTGTGGGGGTTTTGTTGTCACAAGTTGAATTTGATATAAAAATAATGATGATATACTGATGTTTCAAAATCTCAAAGCTGTCAAAAAATGTCCTACTCAAAAGGTCATTATAATCAAAAAACGAGTTATTTCTTAATGAATTAGGTGTTTTGATATTTCTACTTTTGAGTAATAGCAAATCCTTTTAACCATGAATAGGACTAGTCAAAATAAGTAAATTTTCGAACAGACCCACCTCGAGAAATCATGCCTACTCCCCCTGCCCCCCCTCAAAGGGGCTGCCTGTATCTGCCTACATATATTTTTTTTCTCAAAAACGGTAGAAGCTAGAGGAATGATCTTGGCGCCATTCGATAGAGTATAAAATTTTGCATAAGACCCTCCATTTGCTTTTTGCTGTTTTCTTTTTTTTTAAGGCCCCACAGCAAAAAAAAGGGTGAGGAGCCTTCCAACAACGACACATGTTTGGCTATACCTCTAAAACGGCCCAATAAATCAAAATTCTCCAAGATATAAAAAATAAAGACCATTATTTTTTCTATCGATTGGTATATTATTTGTAATGTTATTTGTTTATATAACGCCGTCAGTGGCGTACAAAGAGAAAGATGCACATGTGCATAATGAATTTATTTAAAATAATTTATTATTGTTGTTAAAAACAATAATAATGTAATAATTTTGAACAGGTACAATCAATATTTTCGCAGTTTATAACAACAATAATAAATTATTTTAAATAAATTAATTATGCACATGTGCATCTTTCTCTTTGTACGCCACTGACGGCTTTATATAAACAAATAACATACAAATAATGTACGAATCGATAGAAATGGTCTTTGTTTTTTATATCTTGTAGAATTTTGATTTATTGGGCCGTTTTAGAGGTATAGCCAAACATGTATCGCTGTTGGAAGGCTCTTCACCCCCTTTTTTTGCTGTGGGGCTTAAAAAAAAGAAAATAGCAAAAAGTAAACGAGGGTCTTATTCGAAATTTTATACTCTATCGAATGGCGCCAAGATAATTCCTCTAACTCCTACCGTTTTTGATAAAAAAAAAATATATATATATATATACATAGGCAGAAACAGGCAGCCCCTTTAAGGGGGGGCAGGGGCATCAGGCATGATTTCTCGAGGTGGGTCTGTTCGAAAATCTACTTATTTTGACTAGTTTTATTCATGGTTAAAAGGATTTGCTATTACTCAACAGTAGAAATATCAAAACACCTAATTCACTAAGAAATAACTCGTTTTTTTATTATAATGACCTTTTGAGTAGGACATTTTTTGACATCTTTGAGATTTTGAAACATCAGTATATCATCATTAATTTTATATGAAATTCAGCTTGTAACAACGAAACCCCCACGGAAGTCACAATAAGCGTATTAATGCACTCTACTATAATTCGATATCAAATAGCCCTGACATAATTGAACGATACTAAATTTAAAACAGCACTGAAAGATCTTATATTTAATAATTTATATTATTTCATTGTTATGTAAATTAACATATTTATAGAAACCATTATTATGACCATCTCTTATCACTGCACAATGTAATTATTTTATTTTTACAGACTTCTCTTTTTTGTTCCCTTTCTCAAGTTTATTATTAACTAAATTATTTTGTTTCTGTTTTCTCTTCCACATTGATTATTATTTTTAGAATATTAATTTAATTTATAATTGTTAATCTTAGAGAATATTATTTAGGTATATTAAGCAAATTACAACTTACGCACTTTAATATTTATTATGACATTATCTACTTTCTGTATATTGTTGCCCTAATCTGGGCACGCTATTATACTAGTCAGGTAAATACTTCAAAACACTCAATGTTGGAGAATCAATCAAAACAACTACTCTTCTGTCTAATACTGACGAAGTATTGAATTACCTGATAGGATTCCTAGAATGGACTTGTAAATAATGGATGAATGTTTCTATACTCTCCTGATGAGAACTAACGAGTTCGAAAAAACTTGTACAACTTTTCTAGAGTTGAAATAGAATGTAAGGTTTAATAATTGTTATGATTGACCGACTTTTAATAAATGTTTGCTTAAAGAAAAGAAATTCAAGCCCTACAAAATTAGGATTAGTCACCAGCATCAGTCACTTTCAAAGGCGTCTCGATTTTTGCCAGTGGTTTTTGCGTCAGTGCAATGAAATGGCAGGATTTGAAGGAACAATTATATGGACAGACGAGGCCCATATAAGAGGTGCCGAAATTTTAAATCGGCATTGGGCTCATGAAAATTCGCACGTAACCGTTACAGTAAATCGTCAAGAATGGTTTGGATTTGGTGTATGGTGTGGTTTTATTGGATACCAAATAATAGGTCCTCATTTTTTTCACGGCAATTTGCATACCGAATTTTTTATTAACATTCTAAGGGAAGAAATAGAGCCCTTTGAAGACAATATGCCTGTAAGACAATTTCAAAGATTAATTTAACAACACGATGGCGCCCCATCTCAAGCGTCAAATGAAACGCGAAATTATTTAAATGCTCAATTTGGGAAGGATTGGGTAGGTATCTACAGTGTGTCTCTTTGTAATTTTGGAATGGTATTTGGCGATTGAGTCCTGCTTGTTGTAAAACTAAATTATACCAAAAATGACTTGATTTGGTGTTCTACATGGTGTTTTATAAGCAAAGTTGTAAAAATCACCACTAATAAAGTACCTTCATTTTTCAAAATATGAAAAAATTCCACTAAGAAAAGTTATTTAGAATGCAATTTCATACCTCTATACCAAATTTCAGGAATATAAAATAATTTTTTTGAAACTTCCCATTTTTTCAATAAATTAGTATTTTATTTTGAACCCTTCAATTAAAACTGCATAGAAATTATTTTTTCTTCAAGCGTATTAAAATGTTTAAATTATGTCACCAAAAACAGAAGTAGAAGTAGGACATTGTTTTACTAGTAACAAAATGTTAGTACCGAACGCCACCGTAGTGGACATTGTTTTACTAGTAACATAATGTTAGTTCCGAAAGCGCCACCGCAGTGGGTATTGTTTTACTAGTAACATAATGTTAATACCGAAAGCCACCGGTGGCGCGCTATCCACTAGCCACTTGTCATATTGTGTCAACATGTAAGACTGTAGTTTGAATATTTGTACATTTATGATAAATAAATGAATTTTTGCATTTTAATACGCTTGAAGAAAAAATAGTATATATTACACGGAGTAGAACGCCTTTTTTTGTGTTTCGCTCAGTTTGCGGCTTCGGCTTCGCCTCAACCGCAAATCCTGGGCTCAACACAAAAAAAGAGTGCGTTCTACTCCTAGTAATATAATATACTATTTTGTGAATTAAAGTTATGTAGAAGCTTAAAGTAGGCTACGAGAAAAGCAGTGGATACACATTTATCATTTATTATTGACATATCTGTCAAACGTAGTCAATATTACCCTAATTTCTGTTTCAAATTACCGAACCAAGTATAAAAAGTTAAGTGAAAATGGTACTCACAGTGCGTGAAAAAATTTATATTGTGCAATGCTACGGAATTGGCGGTGAAAACTCGCTAAGAGAAGTGGTAAGCCAATTTAATTTGAAATTTCCAAACACTGCTTTGTCACGTACTCAGGCTATGAGCATAATTAAAAAGTTTCTGGCTACTATACTGGTAGTATTCTTAACATGAAAAGAAAAATAAAAGCATATGATGAAGACAATGTTGGGGCTATTATAGCTCATGACTCTGTTATAGAAAATCCAAGGATGCCACTAAGAGAGAGATCAGCTCTTATTAATATTAGCAAGTCTGAACTCCAAAGAATTTACAAGGTAAAGAAAATTAGGGCATATAAAGCAAATTATAAACATACGCTTGAAGAGGGAGATGACGGCCGTAGGTTGGATTTTTGTTTGACCATTGGAGAAAAAATCATGGAAGAGAGATTTTTTCATCATTTTATAATTTTCTCAGATGAATCCACATTCACAACCAATGGTGTTGTTTCATCTCAGAATTGTCGGTTTTGGGCTTTTGAAAATTAAAATTTTAGAATTCATTGTAGAAAACAATATTATAAAAAAGTGAATGTGTGGTGTGCCGTTTCTTATCACGTTGGAGTTATTGGACCTTATTTCATTGAGGGAAGGTTAAACCGGCACACTTATTTACAGCTTCTTGAAAGATTTTCTGGAGAACATTTAAATATATTAAGACATATGCCTTTAGTTCATTTTCAACATGATGGTTGCCCTGGCCACTCCACAGAAATGGTTAATCTGTGGTTGAATTTAAATTTTGGAGAAAATTGGATTGCCAGGAATGGACCGATCAAGTGGCCGGCGAGATCCCCAGACCTATCAATATTGGATTTCTTTTTATTATGGGGTCGCCTCAAGCAGTTGGTTTACGCTGAACCACTTCCTAACGATGTAGCAGTATTGAAGCAGAGAATTACAAATGCCGTAAACTCCATACCATTAGATCATATTCGAAACAGTTTTAAGTACTTCAGGTGAAGGATCGAAATGTGTGTGGATGTGGGTGGTATCTACGTCGAATAATAAAAAAATTCTAAACATTGTTTCGTATTGGTCAATAATTAATTTGTTTGTGAATCTGTTATGTTTTTGACATTTATTACTTGTTATAATTTTTAAACCTCATTAATCTTCTGTTAGTAATTGTTTCTTGTTTTATAATTAGTTCGATTAACATTATACCTTCTTACATCTCGTATATTCAATTTTTTATTTACCAATAGCCTACTTTTTGAGATGATTAACATTTGCTCCTACGCAACTTTAAATATGAATTCAACTCTTAATTCGCAAAAAATGGGAAGTTTCAAAAAAATAATTTTATATTCCTGAAATTTGGTATGGAGGTATAAAATTGCATTCTAAATAACTTTTCTTAGTGGAATTTTTTCATATTTTGAAAAATAAAGGTACTTTATTAGTGGTGATTTTTACAACTTTGCTTATAAAACACCCTGTAGAACACCAAATCAAGTCATTTTTGGTATACTTTAGTTTTACAACAAGCAGGACTCAATCCCCAAATACCATTCCAAAATTCCAAAATTTTTGGTCCATTACACCTCTTGTTACATCTATCCTGGGACACACTGTATATAGAGAACGTTCTAATACATAAAAGAATTGGAAAACTAAACATTCAGACAATAACTCCTGGCATGATTGGAAATGCAACAAATGCTATAAGGAGAAGGTGTCAAAAATGCATAGATGTCAATGGACATGAACATTTATTGTAGTTTAGTTTTTCCTGTTCTTGGCAAAATTGTTTTATATTATATGAAGTGTTGTTGTTAATAGTTTTCCATGGCCTCCGCACAAATATATTAAATTCTTCGAAAATTAACTACTATTTCTAGAAATAAATACGTTGGATAGCTAATTTAAGTTGTGATCGAATACTGGAATAATTTACAGGGTGTTCTATTTAAAAGAACACAAGTTATATCTCAAAAACTGAGCCATGCATAATTTTTTTCTTACCAGCAACAGATTTTACTCAAAAAAGTGCCTTAAGAATGTATTGCTCGATTTTCGATACAACACTTGATAACTGAGATATAAAAAATGACAATTTTCCAAAAACGCTCTGTAGCTCGGTGGTCGAAAAAGATAGACGATCGAGGTTTGCGCCAGTGTTTGTTTCTCGAAAATCTAGCTCAGGCACCTATATTGGTTTTGCCATAGTTTTAGAGAAGACTCCAAATCCCATCTAATTTACTCCACCTTGTACAAGGGAATGCTCAGAATTATAAAATTTCAGGTTAAAAGTGTAATGTTGACATCTAGTTTGATTTGTATGTCAATGAATACCAATTTCCAAATGTAAATATTTCACATATTCCGGTCGAAGCCATGGAGAAATTTCTAGAGATATGTGTGTGGTACAAAAGTATATAGGTATATCCCATGTAATTTAAATTTTATGTCAATGAATATTCTACGATTTTAAATAATACATATTTAAATAAAAACCATTATTTTTATTTTGTAATAACTAACACTTTTATGTTGTTAGGAATAAATAATTATTACTTCTAGCGCTCATAATATTTACAACGCGTTTTTAATTTTAAACCATATGTTTTTATTATTGCTGAATTATCTGATAACCTTTTATTTCCTTACTATTACCCCGGCATGCGAAGCAGTTTTAGAATTTCCATTTACTATCACGAACAATACTATCAAATAATATAAATATTTTTAAACTTAATTTTGAACCATTGTTAATCGTTTATTATCTATTTAATTGATATTACTTGATCTATAATGGTAAAAATTTGTCTAGTTTTGTAAAAAATCCACAAAAATCAGATAACCACAACAATATAGATAAACAGACACATACTTTATTTGACCAAGTTAAAATGGTGTTTCTGACATGTCAAGAGTACAATCGAGAGTAATGAATTATAAAGAAATATAAAACAAACAACACATATTACATATTATTCATGTCTCGAACTATTTAAAAAAATAAAAAAAACACATAAAAGTATAAAAAATGTACAAATGCACACAATGCATACATACTTTACATAAGAAAATACAAAAAAAAAAAGAAACAAGAGGCAAGTGTAACAGGATCATGGTACACCCCCCTTTCCTCCTTTAGTTTTGAAGATGATTGAAATTTGGGATATCCGATATTCATAATAAGCGGCACTTTTTGACATACAAGTGATTTTTTTTCACTTCCGATTTCGCCGGAAGTGACACTAACTTTCGATTTTCAAATGGAACACCCGATTAACTTATAGATTTCAGAATTTTTGTCAAAGTTTTTCCGTTCATCCCTTAAATTTCATCCCCAAAAAGAGTACGATAGCTTTTACGTTACTTCCTACATATGGCTGAACTGTACAGACCGGGGACCAACGTTAATGGCCCACTGTGCGTGACGGATGGCGTGCTGCTGTGTGACGTACCATAGAGTAAAAGGTAGCCAACTCGAATAATGCATGAAACATAAAGAGTCTGTCAAGAAGTCGTGAATAAAAAGAAGAATTATTATTTTTATTATTATCGACGTTTCCTTAATCTAAAACTTCATTACAGTTTCATTCCCACTAAATTTATCACTGCTTAAACAATTTATACACCGAAACGGGCAATAAATTCGCGAAGACTACTCCTGCACCACACCCCAACCCAATAACTTTTCAAATTACATTTAAATTGAATCGAAGAATATAACCAATTATTTTCGAGTCGTGGGACATGCCGAAGATCTGACTGATTTATTTTCAACAGCATTTTAACTTGACATATAGTCCAGTGCATTTAGATGGAAAAGGTGAGTTTTTACGGTAATACTTTAATCTTAAGAAGTTTGGATGAAACCTTTCGCAAACCTTTCAAAATTGTGGAAATAATTTTTTTTTAAATAACTCCAAAAAATCAATATTTTACAGAAAAATATTTAGAAACTGTGATGACTCAAACAATTTAAATGATAAAATTCCAAAAAAATAGACAGGAATTTTCGAGAGGACTAATTACGATTCTGATATATTTGTAAAATTAAAAATTATGGACTCAAAATGGCTGACTTAAAAAAATATCATAAAAAAATACATAAAAATGTTGCACTTAAAATGCACACAATAAAATAACAACGCTGTCAAAAGGGTAAAAAATATGAAAAAAATGTAGAAGCAAAGTTAAAGAGTCTGTATTTTAGAGAATGTGGAAATAGTACAGTCATTAGATACTTTTTGGGTTGCAAAAGGTTGAGAAGTTTTGAAACTTGGCAGGATCGTATGCGTGGTGGCCCTTAGTTTAAGACCTCAAGCAATCGCCGCTCCCATCACCTTCTTGAAAAAATGGCGGCCAAAATCAGTTTTTGGCATATAACTCGGTTCCTGTGAGTTTTAGAAAAAAATTCTCCATGAAAATGGGGTATAATGTATTAAACTACTTTAGGTACACCAGTTTGTGGATAAATGGTAAAAGTACCATGGAAACGCCTCTTTTACGAAATTTTAAAAAGTTCGCTCTGTTGTTTGGCCCAGTAGTAACTCAAAAAGAATTTGTCTGACAAAAAAATATATATATAAAAGCGATATTGACTAAATGTTGGTTGTGGCTTTTTCTTAAAATTTCTGTTTCTTATTCGGAAGCTCTGCCACATATATTTTCTTCTAAACAATGTCCGTGAAATCTACAAAATAATGCAATTATCCAGTATTTTACTGGAAAATAACCTCTACGCCTGTGACTTTTACATCGGAGCAGTTAGAGGGTGTTTTTTGACAAATAATGAATAAGAACAAATATATAAAAATAAAGTATTTTGCTGGCGCTTAGGAAGAATGAGATTCAGAAATCGAAGATTTGCGAACACACTTGGGAGAACGGACATAGAATAAACTGGGTCTCGGCAAAAGAGACAGATAGCAAGAAAAGGAAAATTAAAGAACCAGCTATAATATTATTGAATTGGGATAAATGAAGGTACTGAATATAACAATGTATTTAATACACACAAACACTTGTAATACGCTTTGAGAAAGAAAAGGAATCAGATTCGGTTTCCGAAACGTTAGCAAAATACGTCTAACTGCTCCTTTGGTAATAAATACAATGCAGTAAAGGCAGGTAAAAATTCGTACGAGTGACGGCGCGGCAGATCTGCCTCGATCCAGCGGCTAAGTGTGGTGTCTGTGTATGCGTTCATGATTATATATTTTCCCTCCATACTCACTATTTATCCCCCTATTCACTAAGAAAAATGTTACAAATATGTAATCAGAAAGAGAAAAAAAGCTTAGAACTGCTAAGAATTTTTAGTATGCATTTAATCGTGCGCTTGGCCGCGTAGAGTGACAAAGTTACTTCACTATTTTTTTTCCAGGAGTACCGTGGCTTTAGCGATAAATTTGATCAAAATATTTTTGTTCAGAAACACGTGGTCTATCCACCTGTATTTTAAATTTTTTCTGACTAAATTTCAAAATTTCAAAATTTTGAAAAAATGAATAAAAAAGAAAATTTCACTTTTATGTTCTGCATCCGAGCGGAATGCAAACTTTTCAAGATATTATTCTATACACAAACTCACTAAAAAAATAGAATTATATAAAATTTCCTCTGTCGTCTGGGATAGTAAACTTTTCGGCTGCTCATTTCTACCGTTTTTGAGAATATTCTCGCACAGTTTCAGCGAGTTCAGAGAATTTCCGAAACAAAAATCTGCATGCACTAGACTAATGCAATGTTAAGGTTTAAAGTTGAAGATCGGTTTTGTTTCAGGAAGTCCCACTGCTTTGTTTACTGGCAGTTCACCTCAGCAAGATTCGCATCTTTAATGCTTACGAATAGTTACAAGGTAATAATTAATACATCGAGGGTTATGCACATGAAAATTTAAAAGATCAACACACGCCAATGTTAAGAGTTTCATTTTCTAGGTCAGTGGTATTTACAAAAAGGATGGCGATAAAGGTGGGTATTTAGTTAGCACTGTCAACCAAGGCCTCTACGTTGTTTTGTTATAAGTTATAAGCAAGTTCAGTCAACTGGTAGTTGATAGAATCGTCTATTTAATACGATATAATGTAATGTGTAAACAGAAAATTTATTTCTGCTAAAATACTCTTCATATGCAATGTATATAACTTGTTATTGGCTAAAAATATAGAGCTAGAGTATGTTTAAATGGTATTTTCAATACATTAACTGTTAGATTTGTACTCCACTATGTGTAAATAAGAGTTTATAGAACTTTAGTAATGTAATATTTGAAATAATCTACCCAAAAACCCATAAAATGATATGCCACATTGGTAGTGCCAAAAAAATATTGAGGCCTTTGATTCTTGTACGCACACTAAATCACAATTTCATTTTTTACTCTCTTTACTAATGGAGTCGGGATAGTAATGGCGGTGATAGTAGAAATGGCTGATGCCGAGAAAATTTTGGCTTCAGCTTCCATCTCCCACTTTATATACCACTGGAGTTACGACCGCCTTCGGCGCGTAACGCGATTGATAATTTGTTTGGCTCCTTCTGGCCTCTTTTACCCTTTCAAACCTGGGTAGTCTGCTTGTTCCTCACACTCTTGCCTGTAAGCGTGCATATCCCAATGCCCAGTTTGTGCTAATTCGTAAGACTACGAAACTGGCTGAATCTCCCTTGGCGGCATTTTTTCTAGTTCTCAATATGTTTGCCATTTGTCTGACGTAACGATCCCACTTATCGGTAAATAAACCATACAATAAGGTCTTCAAGACTTTCTTAGCCTCTTGTACTCTCCTTTCAATTGGATTGGCTTGTTGGTGGTAATCCGGGGTGAAGAATCTTATTATTTTATTTCGCGTATAAAAAGGTATTAAAGTAGTCTCCTTGATCGGGCATTATGGCCCTTGGAACGCCATATCCCGCCATGATTTCTTCTTCGAAAAATTTGACTATAGTTTTTCCACTAACTTGTGTAAATGCTTTTGCTTCAACCCACTTGCTGAATACGTCTTCAACCATCAGTATATAGCGGTTTTCTGCATCTTTTGTCCGCTGAAGCGGTCCTATTACATCCACGCTTAGGACTTCAAACGGATATGCGGGTGCATGGTTTTTTAAAGGAGTATTCGATTGAGGTTGTCTGCTTTTTACTGAATTGCATATGATGCATTCATTCAGGTATTTGATTAGGCCAGACATGTTATTGAAATAATATCTATTTAAGATGATTCGAACTGTTTCATCTCTGCCTGGATGGTCTGTCGTGGAAGTGGGAAATGACCTTTATAACCATACGTTTTGGTACGTACAATTTATCTTTAACGTTTTCTGCTTTTGTCCAAAGTTACTTGACGTGTATTAATGAATTTCACCTCTGCCTTTGCTTTATCTACTCGTTGTATTAGAGTATCCCAACGTTGAATTTGATCTTGAATATCTCTAGAATGTGTTTGTGCCTCTCTGACTTTTTCGTGTAATTCAAAAGTAGTGTTCACTGACATGCGTTTCATATACGAAAAATTTGGCGAATACATCCTTTCTTCTTCGCTGTCTGCTTCGAAGTTCGGGCGTTGAGGATTCCTACTAAGATAGTCTGCTAGAATATTTTCTTTACCAGGACAATGTTCTATCGTGAAACATATTTTTGTAATAATGACCAGCGTGTAAATTTGGTTTTCTCATCTTTATGCTTGTTTAACCATAGTAATGCTCTGACTGTTCTAACTAAAAATGGACGGTCTGCCAAATAAATCTTGTACTTCTCGTATATACACTAAATACCAATTTTTAGGACTTTACTTGGTACTAAACGTTTGAAATCAAAACGCTTTCATTAGCATTATAAGCGTCAGAAAGCGTTTATTAACATTTACTATAATACGTCGACAAAAAATTAGGCAAACATAAATATACGTTGTATACAGTAGCCTAATAACATGCAATAATGTAGTTACAGAGAACTCTTATGCCAGTGGCCATAAAATTGTAGGTGGCATGTGGTCGTGCAAGTAATTTGATACTTTTGTGATATTCTTAATTTACGATCAGCTTTGTTTAATTAATCTGCTTGAGATAAGTAATCAGTAGAACAATATATTTGTGACGTATTTCAATTAATTTAAGTTCAGCACTGAAATACGTTACTTAATTTTCTCTCTCTAAATAAATTTGACTGTTATCGGCAAGGCATCTCGTAGTGCAGTAAAGTCCACAATTTGTAGCTATTTATGTTCTCTGATAACTGCAATACCAAAAGTTTAATGAAATGTTTCATATATGAATTCGATAATTATAAGACTCATTTACCACATAACGTAATAAGCTGCTTCTCGAAAGTTAGGCATACAACAATTTACACTAGATAGAGGTAAAGAAAATCCATACGAAGATGCCGGGAAAGTTTGAATTTATGTGCAATTCCAACAAAGTATTAATTTCTATATCAGTAATTGTATTCTTAGCAGCGACGGGTAGGGGATCTCTTAAGAAACAACTATTTCAAGAAAATTAATAATAGCGTCTGACCCAGAGGGGGCAGCTGTAACTAAAAGTGCAGAAAGCAAGGGTAAACTGTAAACACTCAATTATTACCCCGGAACATTCACAAGGGCGGATCTGGACTTTGAAGTTTTTTGATGAGCGGGGGAGGAAAAATCCGAAAAATAATTTTTTCATACCAAAATTTTTTTGAAAAGGGGGGGTGGAAATTTTTCGTCCTAAAATTAAATAATAAAATTTTTAAATGAAAGTTAAAAGCTAAAAGTTATTAACTTACACAATTACACAATCTTGGGGGGATTAAAAATTTTTTTCTTCCCAAAATTAACAAAAATCATAACATTTTAAAACCAAAGTTGATGGTTTACAGAATCTTGGGGGGGGGGGGGGTAATTACCCCGTTACCCCCCCCCCCATAAATCCGCGTTTGACATTCATGAACATGAGTGATAGGCTTCGCGCTTTGGCTGGTAACCGGCGCTGTGCTCTTTTCAGGGAAGGCAGTGCGAAATTGAGTACAAGGCGCAGGGAGTTGGTCCTACAGGTTCCCTGGATGAAATTAACTCTAGTGTGGACACAATGAAAGCTCGGAAAGAAATTCGACTTGCAACCTGGAATATAAGACTCTTACTTCCAGGAAAACTTTGTCTGCTGGAGTAAGAACTGGCAGACTCAAACAACAAATATCAGGTCTTCCCAGATTCATTATAGGGACCTCGGACATTTTAGATCAACGACGGAGGTATGATATGCTTCTCCGGAGATAGTGACATAAGACGAAATGGAGTGAGATCATGTATCTCGAAACTGGATCAGACTTCGGATATAGAGATCAGTGATCTGGTAATCTCCCTAAGGATCAACGCCAAGCCAACAGTAGTGAATTTGGTGCAAGTATATGTACCTATAACTGTTGCAGAAAAGGAGGCGTTGAAAGCTTAAAGCTTTTAAAAATAACCTTTTATTGTCAGTTTAGCACGGTTTCCTAAAAAATAGAAGTGTTGACACTGCATTAGTAACACAGCTCAATAGTAGACGCCTTGGATAAAGGATTATATGCTTTTGGTCTTTTTATAGATTATTCATGAGCCTTTGACTCTATAGATTATGACTTACTTATTGCCAAATTGTTTAGATATGGTATATAGTAGATTTTTTATCCAGCTATATTAAAAACCATGCGCAAGTAGTCTATGTGAATGGAACAAAGAGCAATAAACATCTAATAAATGCCGGTGTACCACAAGGCTCCATACTGGGGCCATTTATTTACCTTGTCTTTGCCAACGATTTTGCGTTTTACATTTAAAGCAAATACGTTTGTATTACTTGTTACACTGATGATACTAACTTTTTAGTTGTTCAAAAAAGCCCTGACGTAGTAAAAAATATATCGAAAGATCTATAGAGACGTTATAATTTGGGTAGAGAAAAACCGGCTTACACTTAAAATAAAAAAAAAACTACTGTATCATTTAGGTACAACATTGAGCAAAACGCTAACGACAAATTTTTAGTAACAGATTCTGCTAAAATCTTGCGGTAAAGGTTCTTTATTGACATTTTATTACCCTAACATACATTCCCGTCTACGGTATGAAATTATGCTGTGGGGATTGATGTTCGTCGGGCATTTATTCTGCAAGAGCGTGCCATTAGGATTATGGAGAGTTTACATCCCTAAGAATTATGCAGAGAATCCTTTAAAGCCTTAAAAATGCTAACTGTCCCCAGTACATATATATTTATGAACTATATCGTTATGTTTTTAAAAACAAATCAACTTTTCTTACAAACCAAACACACCACAGTTATCAAACTAGATTTAAATATCAGCTAATTCATCATCAGCATGTAACAGCAATATATCAAAAAAGTGTGTTTTACAATGGATGTAAAATTTATAATCATTTGTTCATTGATTTGATAAATTGTAAAAGCCTATTTACTTTTAAAAAGAGAATAAAAAATTTACTAATTGAAAAGTGCTTGTATAGTGTTAATGAATTTTACTCAGTCTGACTATATATTTATGTGTTTATTTATTTATTGCGTGTTTATGTACTTTTGTAGTTTGTTATTATGTACGTGTTACCCCTTATACAATATTACATTACGTTTTAAAAAGCAGAAAACAGCTAATGGAATAATTCAATTTGATCGGCGTTATGGAACAGTAGTGAAAAATTTAACGTATGCCAGTGGCATTTCTTGTATATTTTCACGCTATTAGACTTTCAGGACATCATGTAAGGCAAAATTACCGATATACAGAGTAGAGGCAGAATAGGAACATCATGATTCAGGTACTTAGATTAAATTAGATTAGATTAGAAAACATATCTGCCTATACCTTCTCAGAATAATTGTTGATTCATGTAACTACCTGGATGTGAGTATTTCATGTCAGTTTTTGGTCAGAAACTGCTCTTAAATATTTGACCTCGCTGGCAATGGAATCTCCACTCAACAGAGGGTTGCCTCCAAATGCTTTTTTCATATAAAAATGACGACTCTGGTTTTTTAAGGATTTATGGAGAGTCCCTCCTCACAATAATATTAATGCATTTTACCTGAGATGATTTATATCGTCGTTTTTTGTAAATTGTATTGCTTTTAATGATAAAATTCGGAAATTTAGAAGAAACAACTTTTAAGAGACCATTTTATATACAATATTTAATTTTCCCATTAACGAGAATTGAAGGTGTGTGCGAAGGTAAAACTAATTATGGAAGGTGAATGAATATCGTTTATGGATGGTTAGAACAGATTGCACTTACATAACTGTGGAATGTTAATGTAAATAAGTAGTTAAAACTTGCCAGATATATTACAGATACTTATATTCATACACTTTTTATCAGTCAGAAGAGGTCTAAATTATTTAGCAATAAAAAAATACTGGATATTATTTCGAACAGAATGTACATTAAATCAATAGGACGGTTTTAACCTTGCTAGATCCACGATAATATTTTGTAATTGGACATAGACATAGATTTATTCGGTGTCAAGAAGTGTTTACGCTTGTCATAATTTTAGTAAAAACAGATTAAAGTAAAGCGATATAAAAATATGTATGTAAACATGTACAAGCCAGATTATACAAAAAACTAATTTGAACAATGGTAATAGGAGATTGCACCATTCATTATCAAGTACAGGCTTGTGCCCAAAAATGTTTAAAACCAGTTTAGTGATGTTAATTTATCAAAATGACGACAAAATTTTAAGATCAAATTTTAAACCTATTTTGCTCACTAGTGTAATATCAAAAATTGTTGAAAAATGAATGTATAAAGAATAAACTATTAAAATGTCTCAGTAAATACGGAACCTTATCAACTAATAAGATAGGTTCTAGAGACAGAAAAATGTAGAGAATGCTATTGCAGAGCTAATAGATTGTATTGTGGAAGCATTTAATGATAATAAAAAATCATAGGAGTATTTCTAGACCTGCCAAAGGCCTTCGACGCTATATTACACCAAATTCTATTCAGAAAACAAGAGTCAGTTGGAATTCGAGGAACAGCGTATAAACTATTTGAAAGCAGCGAATCTGAAAGAAAACAAAAAGTTATAGGTGAAAAACTAAATGATGAGTTAGAAATAAGGTTTGGTGTACCACAAGGTACAGTCCTTGACCCGATTTTATTTATGCTATATTTAAACGACACATCTAAATGTAGTATAAATGGATAGGTTGTTTCTTACGCAGATGACACTGTAGCTTTTTCCGAAGGAAACACATGGCAAGAACTCAAAAGATGAAATGGGGATATCAAAAATTAAGACGTGGCTAGACCAAAATTTACTTACACTAAATGCAAGTAAAAGAAACCCAATATAGTCTGAAAATGCGGAACAGTTCAAGGTCATTAAAGCTCATAAGGAAAAAATCAATCAATAAAGTCTGTGACTGTGGTACAAAAGTAGAATTTGCTGGATATGTAAAACATTTAGGTGTATATACTGCTTCTAAACACAGTCTAGGCTATCCGGAAAACGCAGACAGCATTCATTAACCGCCAACATTGTCAGTGTCGGTGATGGGGATCGAACCAAATACACGATATTCTGACTAAGCAAGCTCGCCAGTAACACGCTTTAGCCCGCTGCGCTACCGTGTCGTTAAAATTTCATTCATCTCCATTTTTGACACAACTACTTTTACACTTAATGAAGAATAGTAAAACAGTGCCCTATTCACGCATAGGGATAGCTGGAACTAATGGGATGATCGAGCAAAGGCAATAAAGTAGTTTAATTTTTGTAACTTAGTTACTGAATAAATTATCTGAAATAGCAAAGCTTCGAGATATAGTCATCTTCATTTTATTTATGAAACAAATTGAGATAATAACGTCAAATATCCGTCTGTGGTGCCCCAAAGAACTACTACTGCCAGAAGCTCCTCTAGAAGTTTGTCCCTGTGCAACATTGTGTACAAATGATGTGAAGTATGAAGAAAAAACATAAAACACATGAATCAATCTGTAGAAGTATGCACTATTTTTCTCAGAAAATTCATTCACTCATTAAGAATGTCACATATTGTAGTATAGACCTCTGACTTACAACTAGACAATGGTCTATTATGGCAAACAATGAAGTTATAAAGGGACTATTAAAATAGAAAGAAACCCAATTTTACTGTTATCACTTCTTCGAAATAATTCCCACTGATTGAGTTATTATGTTCTGTTAATATCGTAGGTATTCACCAAATAATTTATCTGAATCAGAATTTTATACGCGTGATTTATCGCAAAATTCACAAAAGTTACATTATTGGTGACGACTTTTAGTATTACTTTTTAAATTTTTCTGTCACAACCACATTTTAAAATACAATTATCTTAAGCAAAAACTGGTAAGTTGAAGAAATAATATTCATAATGCAAATATAAGATCTACTGATTCTTTGATCATGGCACAACATAATGCTGCTATAGATACCGGGTGATTTTATTAACCTGAAACTTTCAAATATCTCGAATAATAAGCACTCTACAAAAAAAAATGTCCATAATCAAAATTTAAATCATTCCACGGAGGAAATATACTAGTGCCTAAATTAGTCACCCCCCCCCTCCTTGTAGATCGGGCGGGGGGTAACTTTGAAATCTATTTTTTGCAGATTCGGATTCTATGGCTATGACGACTTGTCAAGAAACTACTATTAACCCAGTAACAGGCGTCCTTTTTGGGATATTTTGTCAACGCGATTTCCTCCGCTTATGACTTATCGGAGTGCTTGATTAAATATGCTTTTAAATTAATATATTTTTTTATAGTTTGTTTTAAAAATTCTATTTCTTAAGTTAAAAATATCTTTTATAAAAATGTTTTATTATGTTTACATTTAACATTTGTGTTATTTCTTCTCTTCCTGTTTTTTATTTAAATAAAACTTTGGCATTAATGTTATCTTCCTGTCATCTTTTACCAATATCAGCATCAGGACCGGGACATTTGGATAGAATTTAGAAAAATAGAGTATAGAAAAATTTACAATACATATTTTGCGTGGAAATAAGTGACAAATTGAAGGTCTTCCCATGTTCCACCTTTTACTGAGTACAATGTCGACAATTGAAAAATAAAGAGTGTTGGAATTACATTTTTTACAGACTTTCTAGACAGATACTTTTAAAGATCTACCACTTCACCCGAAACTACTTTGCGAAAAACAGCTACACGATTAAAATATATAGACCTGTATAGTATTTAGGTACAACTGTAATTTTCCAAAACGATTTCTCTCCATGGGACTTGTTAACTATTTTACCTATTAAATTTGCATTTGATTTACAAAGAGTCATTTGTTTTTATTTTCAGGACGATTTATGGTTCTATGTTGGACAGCTAGATCAAGATGCCAGCTTATACACGTTTATAAAAAGGCGAATAAAAGAAAACTGCCCGCTGGCTACGTCTTAATTTTACAACTACAACATAATACATAGTAAGTTGTAAAATTAATAAGTGATAATTAAATAAACTAAAGTTATTAGGCAGATAAATTTTGCTCCTTAACCTCATAAAAAGATTAACAACTACTTTTAGTTAAAGAAACAAGGGGATAAAAAAAGAGACTTTGATCTCTTAGATCTCAAACTGATCAATTATTTTCGCATTAACTTTATATTAGTCCACTGATAAGACAGATATATTCGGCAGTGGGAATACATATCAAGTATTAGTTGTTTTATTTTGCAATTTTTTGAAAACACTTGAGTTAAAAAAATTGTTAGTAAAACAAAAATATCTTGGAGGTACATAGATTACGTATTGAATTTAATTATTTTGTAACTTTATCAATAACCAAAAAATTTCATAGTAGTGGGATAAAAAACAAAGCTAAAACCGTTCGCCCGACCTCAACCCGCTTGATTTTTATTTTTATAAACTTTTTTTAGTCATTACTGATCATAAGCTAATGTTCCCTAAGTTATGTGTATTGTTTAGGATTCACGTACTTATATGTACTTTACCTCAAAAAAATTTTTTTGCTGCCGTTTTAATAAAATTTTACTAATTAGTGTAATGACTAGTAAGAAAAATAATATAGTTTTTGGAGGCTCATTATTTATTGTTCTGTTGTCTTAATACTCTCGGTATGATATTAATTGTTACTGTGGATGTAATTGAAAATAAATACATTATTGTCCACCAACGTGTGACACCGTAGGCATGTCCATTTTTAAAATTTACATAATTTGCCTTGTTTTAACATACAACGACAAGCAAACGAATACCATTGATTAATTAATACTTTGTGTGTCACCTGAAAATTAAGGTGGATATTAACCTATAATTTAGAAGCAATGTAATGAGTACATTGTAATTTGCGTATTACGCCCATCGCTAATGGAAACATTGTTGTCCAGGTGTATAACGAGATTCTTTTGATGGAATTAACTGAATTCATTTGAATAGCATTAAAGGAGACTTAGGTCGCGACGAACCCCTTTGCTGTGCAATACAATGCTTTATTTTTGCATTTATGGATCGATTAACTCAGCTGATTTTCCTATCATGAGACCCGAATCATTTATAAGTGATGAACGCTTATAATGTAGTAAAAATAAATTCTCGAAATAAACAACAAAAGGGTTTAGCCGGATAAGCAAATGGCAACCTATATCGAAACTTATGTTTTAACATCGACTTGATGTACGACCGTGATTTATATCTGTTTTTCCGCCGTACTCCGCTTTGACCTTGAGACATGAAAAAAAAAATGAGCACATGCATGACTATCGTTCAAAGAGACATATCTCGAAAACTAATTGAGCTAGAGAGGTAAATCCAACGGGAGGTTTCAGGTAACCTTAAAGAGTATATTTTATATTTTTTTTGAATTTTTATAATAATTACGCACATCATTAAAAAATAAATAAAAAATATAATAATTAATATTTCCGTGTTTTCTGTGACTTACAATCACTGAAATAATATATGTTGTAATACTTTATATGCACTATTACTAATAAAATTTGCGTTAGAAAAAAGTTGGTGCAACACTTCGAAAAAAAAATAAAATTCGACGCGCACTACTTCATATAAGGATACAAACTTGACATGGGACACACATATAAATATTTTATGAATTGGAATTATTGTTAGAAGAGAAACTGAATGAAAATATAAATAATCGTCACGTAAATATCTATTTCATACGGCGCACAGTGGCACGAACTGTTGTCTTTTCGTTCAAAATTATCTAGAGCACTTCGCAACCGATTGGGATAATTTTTTTTAAATACTCGTTATTTAATTTCAAGAAAACGTAAGAGAGCCGATTTTTGAATTATGCTAACCAAAATTATTGAGCTTAACCAAAATGTCCATTTTTTATTTAAATCTTAATAAAACTTATAAAGAAATTTTTTTTTCTCTAAACCAATTTACATAAATCTTGTTACTAGGGGAATTTTTGAGGTCGCTGATTACAAATCTGATATCCAAATTGGCATAAACCAACCTACAAGATGGCGGAATCAATGGCGGCTATAAAATGCTAAAAAATTATGAAAAATGAAATATTTTCGTTAAAGTTTATGCCGAGGTTTTGAATATTTTTTATAAGTACAAGTTCCAGGAAGAAATTCAAGATGGCAGATCCAATATGGCGGCAATAAGATGATAAAATTAACTTAAAATTAAATTAAACGCATTCAACTAAAAAGGCTATTCCTAAGAATTATTAAATTTTTAAGTGATTTTTTCGCCGATTTGTTTAAAATTATTTATTCTTTAAGAGATCGATGAGTCTCGAACGAGTATATGTTGTAAATGGTGTAATATGAATCAAAATTTAGAAAAAAAAGACATTTAGAAACGTCGGTAATGTTAGATCTCGGCTCCCAATTGTCAAAGATACAACGCTTTTTTAAAATTAATTACATTTTTGTATACTTTTAATGATGCTAATAATTTTTATTTTTCTTCTTTTATTGTGAAGAAATTTTTTTGAATCATTTAAAAATCAAGAGATTTTAAATCATTAAATATTATTATATAGTTGATTTAACTTGCCTTTAATTGACTTTGTAAATCTAAACCAAGATCATCTGTGTTGCGATGTGAAAAAGAGAATTAGTCGAAAATTTCTTTATTTTTGTGGATTTCAAGACAAGTAGTGTACATATGCAAACATGTAACTGGCATTATATCTAATTTTTTTAAAATTTGTAAACAGTGGTCGCTTCAGCCAGCACTGACAATTAACCTAACTAGCCTCTTCTTTTGTAACTGAAAAATTTTTACTGCATGGACTGAGCCACCTCATAGAAGAATTGCATAACTAATATGAGAATGGAACATAAAGAAGTAACAATTTCTTAAGGCAGTAAAACAGTACATTTTTTAACCTGCGTAAAAAGAAAAATAATACTAGAGTACCAGCTAAGAGTCTCATTTAAGACGACGTGACGCCAAGATTATTCTGTAACCTTATACTAATAAGTGACATGAGTCTTATCTTCATTAACTTAAAGATTATTTGAAAAAAACTAATCACAGCTTGCTGTTTGAAACTGTCGCTATGTATATTATTAATGTTAGATTAAAATTCTGAATCGAGATGTCATCGGCATAGGCAAAGTATTTTATTTTATTGGACAATGAAGGAAATTATTTAGATACATGATAAACAATAAGGGCCCCAGTACAGAGCCTTGGGGCACCCCGGGTCTCATTGTTAAAAGTTCGGCATTTAAGTTATCAGCAGCAACACATTGTTTGCTGTTGAGATAAGAATTGAATGGATGCAAAGGTGAACCTCTTATGCCATAAAAGCTTAGTATTTCCACAAGAGAGATATGGTTATTAAGTTATTTCCTTTAATTTTTATTGCATAGAAACAAAATGTAAAGTAAATTGTAGATAGTTTCATTTTTACTGTTGTAACTTTTCCTAATAACTCCCACAAAATTTAAGATGTTAGCAAAAATCAATTTTGGTTGCTAATTTCTCAAGGCGGTGTCTTCAAAATCTTCACCAAAGGGAGGTGTGACGAAAAGCTTCACCATTCTCGAAGATAACCATTTGAAAAATTTGAGCTTCTTCAGTGCTCATAGAGACAATTTTCTTTTCCTAAATAATGCAAATCTTGTACACTCGCTTTTTTAAAACCACCGAGAAAACGTGACAAACTTTCCACTACTTGACTTTAAAAACAGATTATTAAAAAATTTTATAACATGGCACACCAAGGTAACTGTGACTTAAAAAAAACAACAATAATATGTTGTTTAGTTATGTTATAAACCAGATTGTTAAGGGATTACTTTTTAATAACTGTTTAATCTGATCAAACTTAAAAATAAAGATAAATAAATTAGGTTACCCTGAAAGTAGATTAGGTCGAAACTTGATTAATCAATTTTTATATAATATCTGCTGTTGCTGATAATGTATAAATTGGCAAATGTCAATGTTTTACCATACTATAATCAATCTATCGATTTGTGGGCCCTTTTAGTATTGTAGACTAGATGACCCTCATTAAGAATCCAAGTGTATGGCCTGGGGGCTACTTGTCTTAAAGGGGGTAAAATCCGTTTTCTTGGAGTAAATAAAACATTTTTAACAAATTTTGTATAAGATTGACAATATCGCACAACAATCTCTACTTCCTCAATCTTGTTTGTTTTCGGCATGAAGAGGTAGCAACAAACAATATGGTTTCTTCATACATTCAATGGCTACGATACGACGTCTGCAATCTATGGCATGAGAAAAACAAAGTTTATCGTCAACTTTAACAAAAGCCTACAGTTAATTAAGTCAAGTGAATCATTCAAGCAACAAAACATAGTTCCTCAAACGATTGCATCAGTCGGAGAACTCTGTCTCGTCACGTTATTCGGTGATAACTCAGGAAAAATAAACACTGGACTCACTTTGTTATTAATGTTGTGCTAAATCAGTAACAAAAAACAAATCTTGTTACATTTCCTCCCGCAACAGAAGCAGCACGACATCGTTTCTTACGAACCTACCAACAAGTGCAGCATTGGCACGGTGCGAACGAAACTCCAGAGAAATAGAGCTGGCAGAGAACCAATAATGGACTTACCCCAGTTAAAAATACGTGGATGATACTCTGCTGGATATTGAGGACTCATTATTATATTAGATTACAAGATAAAATCACCATGTGACGATTACGAAGAGATTCAATTCACGAAACCAGACGAAGAGGCATTAAATATTAACGAACCATACAAATGAAGTAAACAAACCAACAGTGGGGAATAACAATTAATGAATATTAATCAGCTATTATTTTTCATGTTTGATTGTCATCTGCTCTCGTGAAATTTTGGATAAAACATTTTCCTGAATAAAAGAAATTGATAAATATTATAGAGCGGGAGCTAGGTGGCTTTTTCGGCAGTTCATCGTTTTATGAACTTTGAGATATTTTTATGGTTTAATGGTGATAACGATTCATAAAATCGACTTCTGGCGGGGCACCTCCTGTCAGGAGCGTCACGAACACTGTTTAAAAATCAGTGAAATCATGTCATCGTTACAAGGATCATTTTTTTTGTGTGTACACATTTTATGTTTAGAATGAATAAAATATGATCGCCAGAAAGTGTGGGCCGTCAGGAGGCGCAGCCAGAAAGGTAATAATGATACAATACATCTGAGGCACGGTACGGAGTCAAGTTAGCCGAAAGTGTTAAATTCCTGTATATTTAAGAGTGTATGGTACTTTTCTTGGCACTAAGAACTTTACAGGGAGGCTATTCTATTAATGAAGGAGCTTATATTTACGTTTTAAAAAGGAGCTAGAACTTGTAACGATGAGTTTAGAGTTCTGAGATGAAATATGCGAAAAAAATCCAATTTTCTTCAAAAATCCTAAACATTTTCTTTCTGGCTAGCCTTACTGACGGGAGTTTCTTTCTGGGAATTATTTTCTGTGTTCAAAACATTTAAAGAAACATGCTCAACCTTAAAAAAAAGTTTGTAACGATGATGTTATATAACTCCGTTTTTTTACCTCTTTGGCCTTTCTGGTTGCGCCCCTGATGGCCCACACTTTCTGACGATCTTATTTTATTCATTCTAAACGTAAAATGTGTACACACAAAAAAAATTGCTTTGTAACGATGATATAATTCCACTGATTTTTATATCTTGAACCATGGCCAACTCGACGGGCTGACATATTCGAGAAGTCTATTTTGTCGTTATTTAAGTTCGATAGAATTAATCAGCGCATAGAAAATGCTTGTAACGATGAGTGTCCGAAAAAGCCACTTAGCTCCCGCACTATTAGCAACAATGTAACTTTTAATTAAACAAAAATTGTTTAAAGTTTTGTTCTCTTTAAATTCCTAATAGGTACCTTTCCCGTAGGATTAACAGAAAACGAGATATTTCCAAAACTAATTTTACCTCACTGACTAAAGTACTAATTTTAACTGTAATGGTCTTACGAACATCATTTGTATATTTTTATTAAGGCCTCCGGTAATTTTGAAATATGAACGTTTGTGTACAATGTACGTTCACAAGAGTGAATTAAATACAATTATCTACAGGATTATGTTTCTGTGACATTTTTAATTTATCTTTATTTACATTTTATTGTGAAACGTACAAAGAAATATTTCGAGTAAATTTTTCAAATATATAACGCACCGTCCATTAAAAAAGCATTATAGATATCACTATATCTTAAAAATAGATAGATTAAACCCTATAAAATGTTTAGTATCATTTTAATATATGGTACATGCGAAGGGGCGACAAGTGATTTGAAAGGGAATAATATAAAAGATAAAGGAAATAAATGAACCATGATCTTTCACTAGAAGTGCTGAGACAATCGTAAGACACAATAAACAATGTGACACAGGTAAATTTGTAGGGAATTAGACACTATGAGGGTATAAATATTTATCTTTCTTACTTTGTCAGAGGTCTTCTGACAAGCATTGTAACAATCTCATTTCTCCTGGCATAATTCAGTATTGTCACTTTTGAATTATACGAAAAAATTTGAAAAATGCAAAACCTTCTAGTGCCTATTCCTAAAAAAGCCTGCGGGATATAGATAACTATAAGCCAATTGCAATGTTAAGTATCTTCTCTAAAATCATTGAAATTACAATCTCCGAAAACTTAAATGCTTACTTAAACCAACACAATTTGTTTACTAAACGTCAGTTTGGCTTCAGAAAAAAACCTGTCAGCCGAAAATGCTATCACCAAATTTATTCAGGTAAACTCGACGAATCCGAAAACGTAGTTGGGTGATTCTTTGATCTGTCTAGAGCTTTCGATACCATAGAGAGCAGATTTGCTTCGATGAAATTAAGTAAACTTGGTATTCAAGAAAATGCTAACTCTCTTATATTGTCTTATCTCGAAAATAGAAAATTTATTTGTTAAATATGCCAATGTTTTTTCATACTGAACTTGGCACCCCACAAGGTAGTGTCTTGGGTACACTCATATTTATTTTATATATCAACGATTTACCTGACCGTCTAAGTGAGTGCAATATCTTCATGTACGCTGATGCTCATCGTTAATTGTTAGTGATAAATGCGAATCGGAAATTATTCATAAGGTGACTCTTCTAACGAAGTCTTTTAAAGAGTGGTGCGATAAAAACAATTTAAACATGAATATGACTAAAATTTTTAAGTCCACGGACTCCGAAGCAAAAATGTTACTTTTTCCATGGGCAACGATAATATTGAGATACTCAAAAATATTAACTTTCTTGGAAGAATCGTTGATAATAATTTAATTTTGTCAGATTACATTGAGCACCAAACAAATAAATTAAACAAATCATTCTTTCTCATTTTGTCCTTAAAAAACTCACTGACAATCGATTGTCTAGTTTCAGTCTACGACGGAATTTTTGTATTCACACTTAACCTATAACTAATATTATAGTATGGAGCTTATCACCTTTGGCAAACAGATTATTTTTAATTGAAAAGCGAGTATTTCGAATAATTTTTAATTTGAAATATTTAGACTCGTGTAAACAAATTTTTAGCTTCAAAAGTATTCTTACGCTAACCGACATTTATCTGTATAAAATATTGTTTTATGTCTATTAAAAAAATGGACTAACTAAATGTGAGGATATTCACCAGTAAAACACTAGGGGTAAATATAAGATGTATACGGAAAAACATTACCATTCATTATATGAAATTTCACAGAGTTATTGTAGAATTACTTATTTTAACATACTTCCAGATGGCTTAAAATCAATAAATTCTCTTAATTTATTGAAAAGAAAACTAAGAGCATTTGTGATAGAAGATAGGCGTTGAGGAATACATGTCTTATTCACGTGAAAATATACGTATCTAAAATCTTTTTGTGTCTAAATTATGTTGTTGTTTTCTATACGTTTTTCTTTTTTTTTATTGTGGCATCGTATTGTATTGACTTATGCTTTTATTTTATGGTTATATATTATATTTACTCATATACTTATGTGATTTTTAAATAGTGTACTTATATCTAGTTTTTAGATTTAATTTGACTTGCGGATACATTTCTTGTGAATGTCTTAAGACCAATAAATATCTATTCTATTCTATTCTATTATATTCTATTCTATTCTAATATAAACATCGATGCAGAATATTTCGTGACAAATTTTTTTCACTAAAAATATTAGTAGCTCTGTAAAGCTAAGATTTTACTTCCTTGTTTACAGAAGGGGGTATTGTAATCATAAAAAACCACCCTCCGAGATTTCTCCGGATTTTTACGTTTCAGACCTTATAGACTACAAAAATTAAAACCATTAAATTCAGTCAGACTGTCTGTCAGTCGGTCTGGGGTTAAGAATATATTATATTTAAATTTTTTTCCGAGAAAGAAGTTTGTACATGCTTAATCAAATTTCCAATAATTTTAAAGTCATCTAACACATTAATTTGCGAATTTTCCCTAACATCAGAAAATAAAACATTTCCTCGTACACGAGCTGTTTAATCGAACTTGTAGAGCGATTATCCCGACGAAGCAGTATTTAAGTAAATAAGCCTCATAAAAAATAAATCTCTATTTTTAAATACCAAAGCGATAACAAATAGTTTTAGGTTAGCCACCTTGAGAAAATATGCGACATATTGTATGATAATCACAGAGTGAGGTTTAATTATTTGTGTTTTTATCTCAAATGTTTGTTGTCGAGAACGTCTAGCTAAGTACGATAAACAATTCAAATACACTTAAAACGCTAAGATAACCCACAACAACTTAAAAGTTATAAAAAATGAAGTAATTTAACACCTAATATTTACACAAGAGGTTTAGCTCTGGTAATACTAAAATTAAAGTGAATGTGATTATCAGGTAAAAAAATTACTGTTAATTACTGAAACGTTGTGTTTTTTATCTTGAGCGGTGGAACACTAACTTAGGGGGGCAACTTTTAGTCCAGTCACCTCTAATTTGCATGCTAATGAATGGATTTTGATGAAAACTTGTGCAATGTGTTTGTAATGACGTTAATAAAAAAAGTTGAAAAAGATTAGAGTTGGAGGTAGAAAACACCTTTTATCACGGATTCCGTAACTTGTAGAGTTAGGTCAAAAATGAAAAATAAAACAATTTATTTACCTTTTTTGGCCTAAAATAAAGGTCATGAAAGAGAGCACAGGGCCATATATTAGACTTACCATATAAATTACTGGAAATTCAAAATGTTTTGGGAAACAGCACTTGATTATTGTGTCTCACATGATTTTACAACGAAAACTAAATTTCGATGCGTTTCTGAGTCGCTGGTAGTCCTAGCATTCAACTTATTAATTAATAATGAGCGCTGTGACGGTCGTGAGTATTAACCAAGTTGCGCGGCTTTAATAGTTTATATATTAAATCCTCCAACACATTTTGGATATTTTGTAATAATTATAGCATAGATGGACACTAACCATTTCTCTGATAACAAAATTTCAGCCAAAACAAGTGTCAATCTGTATGGAGTTACGCGTGACGGTCTTGAGTTTTAGGGGTAAAAACAGCCAATATTTTATTTTTGTCGTAATTTAGCTCAAGTTTTTTATTATAGCAAGAGGCGGTAAGACTCATCTAAGCGAATATTGGACACGGGTTGTAGCTTGGACCAATTTTTGATCAGTAAGTCACTAATATCATGAATCGACCATGCTTTGTAGAACTGCCCAGGTATAAGTTCTGC
Organism: Rutpela maculata; assembly: GCA_936432065.2. Classification (NCBI taxonomy): domain Eukaryota; kingdom Metazoa; phylum Arthropoda; class Insecta; order Coleoptera; family Cerambycidae; genus Rutpela; species Rutpela maculata. The sequence continues at coordinate 9,760,041 of OW386293.2, forward strand.
CATAACAGTATTATATCATTATTAAGATCATATTTAACAAATAGATATCTAAAAATTAAAGTAAATAATGCACATTCTGATCAAACGAAAATAATGCAGAGGGTGCCCCAAGGCTCAGTACTTGGCCCCCTCCTATTTTTATTATATGTGAATAATTTCTCATATTCAAACGAACACTCTAGTGACATACTGTTTGCAGGCGATACGATTATTTGGGTTCAAAACAAGAATATTGAACAACTTTCTGCAATGGTATGTGAGGCGGAGTCAAAGGCAGAACAGTGGTTCAAGTCAAATAAACTTTCATTAAATAGAGAAAAAATAGTGAATCAACAAAATTGTTCATCTAGATGACAAATTGGCCTGGCAAGTACATGTAGAAAAAGCTAGCAAAAAATACATTTATTTTGAGAAATCTAGCAAATGAAGTAGGTGAAGCTTTGAAAAATGCATATTTTGCACTATGCCACTATTTGCTTTCTTATGCTGTTTTAGTTTGGGGTCAAGCACAAACTGGCCTAGAATTTTTGCTCTACAAAGACGAGCAATACGTATAATATCTGGGTAAATTATAAAGAAGACTGTCAAGAACAGTTTCGTAGACTAAAGATATTCACGTTACCATCAATATATATTTACGATTTGCTTTTGTATGCTAGAGAGAACTTGTATCATCAAAGTGCAAACAGAGAATGTGACTACCATTATAGTACAAGACACAAAAGTATGTTAACAGCACCATATGTCAGATTAACTAAAAGTCAAAAAGGAATTCAATTGTTAGCACATAAATTTCATTACAAATTGCCAATGAATATAATAAGACTGCCAGATCTGGAATTCAAAAAAATAAAAAAAATAAAATAAAATATCTTGGTCGAAAAACTTTTTATTTATATGATGAATTTTTATCATTTGTAAATTTAAATATTGACTGTGCAAATACCAGTTTTGTATATAGCACCAATAAATCGATTGATTGACTGACTGACTGACTGACTGATATTGGGAAAGAACCCTGCATTAATCTTACGGAGAAGTGGTCCCGGTTAAATTAGCTGAATGTTTAAGGGGCCCAACTCGATCCTACGTCTAGTTTCGAGATACAGCTATAAATTCTTGTAAAATTGGGGGGGGGGGGTGATTACAGGTCAAAGAAGCAATTTCCGAAAGTTATTAAATTAAAGTTTTTTGATTAGGAAGACACATACGTTATGTAAAAAATGTTTTAGCCAATTTGACCCAATATTTTTTTCACTTGCCATTTTTATATAGTAATCCCGGCGCATTCGCCAATATTTTTCAAGCTTTAATTTTTTTCTACGCTATTTTTATTAAAACAGCAAATCTATTTAGTGCAAAATATTATAAAGGCTATTCAAACGTATCAAAATCAAAATGTATGAAAAAAATCATTAATTCGATTTACATTTCTTGAGATTAGTGCGGGGTCCTTTGTGCCTAATTAATTCAGAATTCTACAAGTACGAATTCAATTCTAAGTATAAATGGCATTTTCTTAAGTTGATACGGTATCGAGGGATAAGTCCAATCTTTGGAGAAACAGTCCATAATTTGAAGTTTTGCCACAGGAACTTATTGTTCAGAATCAGTTGCATAGCATATCAAAAATGTATCAAATTTGACAGGCCACCAATTTACCTATGAAACGTGCGGTGTCCTTTGACAAAATATTTTCTCTGTGTATTATTAGCTTATTAAGTAAACGTTAGTCTAAATTTGATGCCCTTAAATTCGGAAATATGAAATCTGATCTCGGGATACAACTTTATTTTAAGTGCAATATTTTACAATATTTCGTAAGATTGTCAATAGTTTTCCTAAAAGAGGACAATCATTTTATCTTTACAATCGATATGTGGCAGATATCTCGTCAGATAGATGCCTACGTCAGATGAAACAAATCTGACATACGCCTCCCAACGATAGGCGATATGTTTTTGATGGAATATATCACAAAAGCTAATATTATTATATATTTGTACAAACGATAAAATTAAATGATAAATTTTACCAAGGATTTTAATAGATAACTCATTGAATTTATTTAAATTGTTTTGTACACGCGCCTTGTTTTACAGATAAAAGTTTATTGCTCGAAGAATATAACATGTTGTCCAACACATTTTTTATTTTGCTTAAATCTTTGATCGCGCTGGGTAGTCCTTCTTGATTTATTGCACATCTTCGACACATCAGATAATTATTGTAATGTAGTAGATAATTCAAATACTATACATATATCGCACAATGTTATCAATGTCAGTGGAAAAACATTTCTCGGTTAAAGGATAAAAATAGGATCAATCGGTAAGAATCTGTTGAAAATTTGTATTAATATATTCTTTGTTACAAAAATAATTAGGTCGGTAGGTAATAACCTCGTAATACCCAGAGTAAAGATACAATTCCATCTGCTGAGATAACTCGGAGATAAATATTGCGAAAACTTTTACTATATTTTAAACATAACAAAGATTATGTTGACTTTACAACCAGATTCCTTTATTTTTCCTTGAATTTAGTATCTGTGACAATTATTACTTCTCTTTATGATGACTTTTCGAATATTATATTGTAAAACGTAGTTTATTAACAAAAATAAAAAATATATCGATATACCGATTCAATTAAATTTAAATAAGAGTCTGTATGTCTGTCTATATGTGTATTCATCATTATTTGTTCACATCTATTTTCTATCGAGTTTCCCGGTATGAACAAAAATAGCACAACAGTATTAATCATACAGTTCTTCCAGTGGTCATTTTGTTTGATAAATAGTACAGGAAAATGTTACTTTAACTCGAAAAAAATTTGTGCAGATAAGTTCAAAATAGGCCAAAGTTCACGAAACAAAAAAGTTTAGGAGTGTTACGGATCCGCGGGAACCTATAGGGGGGTGAAAAGGGTATTTTTAATTAAGAAGTCGATTTTTCTCTATTTTCTCGGGAAATACGGTATTTACAAAAAAATAATTCAAATAAAATTGGTTTCTGACAAAATTATCTAGTTCATTTCATTGTCATATTTATTACCTATAATCTTCGCAAATACGAAAACAAGAGTATATTAAATTAACAAAACCATAAATATCGCTCGCAGAGAAAAGAAATCATGGCATTGTGTTTGTTATTAAATTCTAAACAATTTCCAAAATGTCCGTCTGTCCGCCTATCACATATCTTGTAATCACGATAAATGAAAATCAAAAAGTGTTGAAGTATTGAAATTTGGGCAGCAGTGTTAGCTAGAGGAAAAGCTCTACTGTTTTTGAACAAAATCTATCAGTAAGTAAAAAAGTTATTAATCATTCAAATTTCAAAAATTGTCTTCTTCATTTTTTTTATGTTTTATAATCGAATATAAATCTTATGAAATGTTACTTCATATCACTATTACTTATATATTTTACTAACTCGCATTTTCTAATAACAAAATATTCAACCGTTAAAGTATGATTGTCAGTTAGACACATTCTCCGATTAAAGAACTTATATCTAGATACATAATGGCTACCTTTTCTTCATATACCTTATTTGCTCCTAACATAGTCACATTATATGCCCATTAAATGGATAGATGAACATAACATCCCATAAGCAACAGAGGCGGGTATGTGTAGAAGAGAAAATGTAAAATATTGTACCTCTTTTATGTTATAATTATTGGTTAACTTCTGGGAATATTAACGCAGATTGAAAAAATACAATAGGTAAAGATGTTTTATTCAAGGGAAATATGCATTGGAAGGATATTATTTATAATATTGTTATTAAAACTATAAACTGAACCTCATCATGTTACGATTATGACCTACTTACTTATGAAATGATCGATTTCTGCAAATGGCACAGCACTGTTTAATGTGGCACTAAATTGTCACTAAACTGTCTAAATATGAACAGAGAATATTATTTAGGTATTAGGCAAATCGCAACTTAAAATAAAAAGACTTCTTCACCACATTTTGATCGAAAAACACGAAAAACACTTATTAACATTAATTACGGATACTGTCAAAACTGTCAAACTGAGATTATGATAATCGAACTGAAGCCGACCGTGTACGAGCGGCCGCGAATACGCCGATGGGCCAATCAACAACTTATGGGAAGAAGTGCCTTTGATTGGGAGTCTTTCGGCTTCATAAAATTCATGCCATTATGTATCTAGATATAAGTTCTTTAATCGGAGGACACATTATATTATAGATATTAACGAATGTCAAAGTAACGAATGATTGCGTTCCTGGAAATCCTTAAAGTTTTTGATTTGATTTGATTTGGTTCGAAAAGCAAACATATAAGATTATATCATCCTTTTATTCTTACTTTATTTAACAAGAAAGTCACAAAATTAAAAATGTCTAAAATTAACATTACGTACAAAAAATTGCGGAGAGAATGTGCAACAATTATATAAAAAGGTCAATAAATCGACGAAAAGAATAATGTTTATTCTAATTTGTATTTATATTTGAACCCATATAGGTCGCACGTAGTCACATCGCGAATGCATTTATTGGAACCACATATTTATTTATTTTTGTATAATATAACGTAACAATGCATTTAGTTACCTAATAGAACGTTCGCCGTCATCAAATAAATTGCGTAAAGAAACATTATTTATAACCTTTTTTATGAATAGATTTAACTAATATACATTTTGTTTACTCTGGTACTAACTAGGTGCCTGTGAATGAACGGCGTGTTGTACTCAATCGCAAAATTTAAAATTATGTCCCAAGAGATTGACACAAGAACGTTTACATTCTTATATAAGAGTACTGAAATGTCAAATATTAGATAAATATACAGGGAAAGGCAAATGTGTAGGTCTCTGATTTCTAGGTAAAATATAAATGGAATCAAAAAATAAGGTTTTCGAGACGAGACGTTGCAATATATCCTTACGGAGAGGATTTTGCAGAGTGAGAGGGAAATATGCGTTTATTTTAGATAATGAATACCACACGTCTCTTCTAGACAAGCTAATTAATAATAAACTTGAAAAAAATATTTTTATAATGCACCCAAAGAAAATACAAAGTGGAATAGTATTAACTATGTAAAACATACTAGCAATTCGATATGTAACAGATTAAACAAACTAGGCATTCACCACGTTTACGCGAAGAGCTAAGCTAACGTTAAAACGGTCTTAAAATTGAAATTCTTGCGCGTAAACGCGCCGTAATATTACTTGGCTTAGTGTTGTCAATCCTTACTAAATGTGTTAAGTTAACACATCTAACCAAGCAAAACTGAGTTAAGGACTATGCGTAAACGCTTTAGCCGGCTTTAGTGTACGCTACGGCGCATGTCAGGGCAGTCACAACAGAAAACCTAACCTAAAAAATATACACAGAATACACCTGATTAGTTGATTGTAAACAATTTAAAACCAAATCATAAATTCAACTAACAATCTTAGTAACGGACTGACATCTGGTGGATAAATCTAGAATTAATTTTAACGTGCACAAATGCTCTTAAAAACTACTGCTAACATCGACGTTAGAAGTCTTAACCTCTCCGCGTAAACGTGGTGATTAATACTATATCTTCAAATAAAAGCAAGTTAAGCTTGTTGGTTAATAATAAAGGAAAAATTGAAGATACAGAGAAAGCGGGAGTATAGGAAATAAATTGTGATGCCCTATACATAGGTCAGAGTGGTCAAAGCTTAGATGTAAGAGTAAATGAACCTCGAAATGAACATAAAAAGTCTATTTCAGAGAATATGAAATTAACGGGTTTCGCAGAGCATGGCATAGACCAAAATTATTTTTTAAACAGTAGTAATGTTAAACTTTTACACAATGTCAATAAAGGAAATATCTTAGATATGCTTGAAATTGTAGAGGTCACGAAGGCCTTAAATAAACAGAAAAATGTTACAGATACACAAACTAATTTTCAAAATACCCCGATAATGGACACTCTATAAAAATTAAAATTAAGTATACCAATTTTTAAAGGTATAATTATTCAATTGTTAGTGAAGTCAAAATACAATTTGAAAGGAATGCATGTATTTTGCAATGATGTTAAGAAAAATAATATTTTCTTCATTCACATCTTTTTTTTTGAAGCTGAAATTCAAGTAACGCTAAGGATTTTTTATAAAACCAAAAACTGCAAACAAATTATGAAAGAAGAATGTATTTAATCAATCTTCCTCTTGAAATGTCGAATATAATAATAATACATATAATAATGCTATATAAATGTTTTAATATGACTTTATAATTTGCTGGGTATGAATAAACATAGAATATAAACAATACAATTAATATCATTTCGGTTTAGTTAAATGTTAATAAATTTCTTTCCTGTACCTCAACTAGAAACCGGGTAGGTAACCGACGCGTATGGGAAAACCGGAATTTCTCCAATTGAAAAATATTACTTAACACTTCGAAATAATTCATTTATAAAACTTTGCTTTAAAACTTCAGATGGATAATTATTTAAAACGAGTAGGTATGTAGATAGTTTGGCCGTACCAGCGGGGTCTTAAAAAGATATTTAAAAGCTTAAAAGTTAATTAAAATTATCTAGCGAGGATCTCTTGAAAATGGCCCTTAGAAGCTCGGATTTACCGTTGAAATTTTCGAATAAAAAACTAAATAAATTTCAGAAGTTTAACGGTTCAGGACTGAGTATATTTAAAACGCAATTAGGTATGTATTTTAAAACTAGCGGTCGTATATTTTAATTCGGAGAACTGCATTTTTCACTAAATTTTCACGCCTATTTATTAAGTGCATTTTTCTTTAATCCCAGTAGATTAAAATTTAAGTGAGATTAAAAAATAACCTTAATAAAAGTTGTCGAAGGTTTTTTGGTCATTGTTTTAGATTACAGCACTGCTAAATCTAAGAAACATTCAAAAATACATATAAATAATATTTTTGACTTTATTTTTATATAAAAATAACAACAGTTGTTCATTTCACTATGATTGGTATAAATTATATAGGTAGGTATAGAATCTTAACAAAATTAAATGAAGTTTAATCAAAATAAACCAGGAAGTAGATTTATTCAAAGAATTTATTTCAATAAGTGCAGCTCATATTTAGGCAAAACATGTTTTAGCTCATTTAATACTCTTGTATATGAGTTAAATTTTTTATTGTTTAGGATTTTATTTCTACCTTGTCACAAAATGCATATTTAATTTCATTTTCAGGTTGTTTTATTTCAAAAATAGGTAGATGAATCATTCTGATTTCATCAGTATATTGGTATTTACTGTGTACTTTGCCTTTTCTTATAATTTAATATAAAACTGTTAATTTCTCCAAGGATCTCAAGTCATGATACATTAACAGAAAATAATCCATATTAGTATGTAGTAGTATTTAAATGACAATCTTAAAATATTAAATCATAAACTCTTATACATTTCCTTGGTTTTCTTTTAAATATGTTATTTTCTACCGTATAAAATGCCATTATTGTATTTTAGATTATTTCCTGATTTTATACTGTTAATTATTCAGAACTCTAAATCACATTTTGCCGAATTTTTAGATTCTGCCTTGTTCGCAATCATAATTTATTCAATTCCTATTTTGCCACACAATATTAATTTTCAATTTCAGATTCTGTTTTATTTTTCAAAAATATGTAGATGAATCATTCTGATATCATCATTGCTGGTATTTACTTCGTGACACCTTGATTTTTCTTTCTTACAATTTAATTATATAACTATTGATTTCTCCAATGGAAAGGAATTGATAAATAATATAGTATTTATTCGAAATATCACCAGGTTTTCTACATATTCTAATTTTGTCTTCAGTTTTTGAATATTATTACATTATTACGGAAAACGATCTATATTCGTATCCATATTTAAATATTAGGTAATCTGTAAATATTAATCATAAACTTTTATACATCTTTCTTTTAAATATATTATTATTGTTTTCTAACTTATATAAAATACAGTATTCTATTTTAGATGAATCTTCATTTGAATACTGTTAATCACCCGCCGAATATTTAGCAATTTGTTAAGTTATATAGTTAGTTATCTTATTAACAATCATATTCTCTAAAACAAAATACCTATTGTCCTTGATTTTCATGTTTTGTTTAATTTTTCGAAAATAAGTAGATGAATCATTGTAATGCAGTGTGCACATTCATATTTACCCTGTGGAACTTTGCCTTTTCTTTCTTATAATTTAATGTAAAATTCTCGGTAAATTTACTTTCTAAATAGAAATGAATTGACAAATACGTATTTAATTACAAAATCAGTGTTCTCTGCGTATTCATTTTCACATCCAGTGTTTGAATATTACTGGTACATTACTACAGAAAATAATCCTATTAAACTATTACATATTTTTCATACTTTCCATCTAAATATGTTGTTTTCTAACCTATATGAAATACAAACACTCTATTTAAATGACAAATAAATGTAAAATCAAAATTTTATAATTTTTGTACAGTAGAAAATCAAAGTATTTTACAAATGACGACTGGAATTTTACTTAAATTCCTTAAATTTACTGACTTTTTCATATTTCCGCGATTTTCCAAGTTGATGAAAACCCTGTGCTTTGTTTTGTTTTTTGAAAACAGATGGATGAACCTTTCTCATATCTTCGGTACTTATATTGAAATTTACTCAACAGAATTCTGTTTTTTCCTCCTTGTTTTAACTTAATATATGATTTCTTATAAAGAAGATAATTGAAAAATGATGTATTTACTTGGAAAATCTGTTGGTTTTCTATGTGTTCTATTCTTGTCAGTGTTTGAATGATATTATGATATTATTACAGAAAATAGCCCTTATTTACATTCATATTTATTTTAGATTTTACTCTCTAAAATTAGTCGTATTTATATATTTTTCTTGATTTTCTTTTAGGTATTATTTTCTAACACACAGTGTACAGTGTACAATTAAAATATAACATTTTATTCAACTAAGATGAAAACTATTCCACATGTAGACCTTCTACTAGTACACATTTTTCTAATTTTTTTCTAAATTTTTGATAGACAGATGAGATCACATCTTAATTTATTGTTGCAACAGCATCGAAAATTTTTTGCTTTAATAAATCTACGTCGTCTTCAAAATCATTTGCGTATACTTCTTGTTTTTTAATACCCCCAAAAGAAGTAATCCGACGGGGTTAAATCTGGAGAACGGGCTGGCCATGCTGTTGATCCACCTGTCGTGGAAGTGATGTCTAACCACTGTCTAACTAGAATTGTAGAATATGCCGGGCATCCATCTTGCTGAAAAATTATTTTTCTTCTAAATTCTAAATTTTCATTGTCCAGTTGGCCCAAAACAAAATTATTCAAAATTTCCAACTAAGTATTTTGATTTAAATATCAATCTATAAAATAAGAACCGATTATTCAGTGGTGCATTATGCGGCACTAAACAATTACTTAAACTTTGGCTATTCCTATCTAATCTACTAGTCGTAATACGAAATTTAGGATTTTCCTGAGCTCAGTACCTACAATCAAATGTTGCCAGGATTTTAGCAATTTTTTAGATTCTGCCGAAGATGCCTTATTCAAAATCTTGCCACAAAATTACTACCTATTTGATTTTATTTTCAGATTTTGTTTTGTTTTTTGAAAATAGTTACTTAGATAAATTATTTTATATTGTCAGTTTTTACTCTATAGCAGGTTGTCCTATCTCATAATTTAATGTAAAATTACAAAGTTCTCCGATAGAGTAGAATTGATTTTAGCAATTATTTGGAAAATCCGTACATATTCTACGTATCCTATCTTGCCTCTAGTGTTTAAATATTATTATTACATTATTACAGAAAATAATCGTTATTCGTATTCATATTTAAATATTAATTTCTAAATATTGATCATAACCCATTCATTTTTCTAGTTTTTTCTTTAATAAGTATATTGTTTTAAATCGGATATAAAATACAAATACTTTGGTTTAAATTTCCTGTTTTTATACTATTAAATATTCAACATTCTACACTTTGACACATTTTTAATAATCATTTCCGTGAAGAGGAAAATTAGCTGTATAGATAAGTTCAGATTTTTTTCTAAATTTCTTCTCAAACAGCCCGTACCAAGAAGATAAAATTACTTCCATAAAAAACAAAAAAATATATATTTTTCTATGCCTTAAAAACTATACTGTTTTTAATTATTTTTTGTGCGTATGAGAAACATGCATAAAGTGCTGTTTCACTTATGAAAAAAGTACCACTTTATGTACTTGTTGCATAAATAACTATTTTTTGATTGTGTAAAATAAGTTCTTAATTTTTTTCTTTTTTTTACTTATTTTTGGACGATGTCACTCGAGATTCCGCTATACTAAAAAGTTTCACATAGATAAATTTGCAAGAATTTAGATTCAGTACAAAAAAGGGCAAAAAGATGTTTACTTTTTATGGTTTAGGTGTGAGAGGCGGCAAATAATACACTTCTCGCGCTCTGATAATTAGGCTTTTAGTTAGGTATTTAATACAGCATTAGCACTTAAAATTATACAAAAAATGACAGACTGTTGAAAAATTTTGAGATAAACCAGATTTCTTATTCACATCGACTTCAAATAGTAACTTCAGTAACGAAAATGTTGTACTCGATATTTCGGAATTATATGACTTATGTAAGTAAGTAAAGTAATAATTCTTTCGGCGCTCCAAAAAAAAGTGCGTTTTTCTCTCTCATTATGATACCCTTCGCAATTATGACAACGAGGAGTATATTGAATCTGATGGGTATATTTCTAAATCCGTAAATATCGGTTAGAGAAAAAAATCTCGTATCATTGTATTACTGATTGAATTCTGAACAACTTTCAAAATGTCCGTCTGTCGATCCGTCATGTTTCTCGTAAGCGCCATAACTTAAGAAAGAAAGGTTCAATTGTATTGAAATTTGGAGAGTAAGTTAGTGTTAGCTAGAAGAATAACTGTGTTGTTTTTCAACAAAATCAATAAGTAAATAAAAAAGTTATTTTCATTGAAATTTTAAAAATTTGTCTTAATTTTTATGTTTTGCAATCGAATAGAAATCTTGATTTATATGTTTATATATTTTAATAATATCTATTTATGTCATAATAATGTATGTAATATCCAACAGTCGAAATATAATTTTCGGCTAGATTATTATATTTTAAGCATTAACACCAAGTAACGAATGTTGGTTTAGTGGTTAATTTTTAGACTTGCGGGTTTGAGACACAAATAGGTTGGATGTACTTCGTTCTTTTATCATTTATTTATTCTATACTGAGTGTTTCACTAACTATAGGAGCGTCTGCAATAATTCAAATATTTCGGTCGCAATTTTAATACTTTCCCGAAAACCCAAACAATTATGAACACAATCCACTTGCATTTTCAAATAATATCACTAATATTTATAGTTACCGTTAACATCGATAAATTCCGAGATAATTTCAGAAAAAGCCGTTGCATATTACAACGTATTTATAACAAATCCATTACCGTATTTACATCATTTATCATTACTTTATTGTTTTAAATGGAAACATCTACTCCTAGATCTACACGATTAATAAACATTGTAATATTTCATATCATTTTATATTTATCTAATTGTAAGGTTACTGATATAACATTTAATACCAAATGGAATAATTATTTATGTATATAATTAACTCATACGCCAGATTCAAAACGCTTTAATACAGTTCTGTTACAGCGTATGTTTAAAGCTGTATATGCTAATGCCATCCACATAAAAACTATATTATATAAGCCTACATATAGTTTGTGAATACAAGCGTACATCTCTTTGGCCCGTGTTTGCATAAATTAAAGGTTTGAAAAGGGTTGAGGCTAGAATATTCGCCTATTCACATATTGTAACACATCTATAAGCTAGCGTTTTTATTCCCTTCGCATGCACCAAAATACGCGAATGATTATGCTAGTTTCAGTTCGGTAATGTCCATTTTATCACCATGGTGTAATTTTTAATTATTTTTAAAATTTGCAAATGTTTTATTTCCGATTGAGGTTACGCTTTTCACTGTGGTGTGAATTCTTTAAAAATGTACAATTTCGTGCTTCGATAATGATATTAAAAACGCATAAAACAATTTGAAATACACTCGATTTTACGGGAAATTTCATAAGCTTCAATCTATTAGAGAATATTATTTAAGTATTATGCAAATCACAACTTACACACTTTTTATTTACTATGAAAATACAATCTATGTTATTTGAAATTTTTGTCGTATGATGTACTGTGCACGATGCACTGTCTTTAAATTCATTTAAAAAAATAAATATGTAAATGCAAAGAAAATTTTTGAAAAAAGGACTTTTTCAAACTAAAAATTTTCTATGTTGTGGTCGTATTAACAAATTTAAATAATTTCAGCATAAAAGTACTATGGTATATTAAGAAAAACCATAGTTATTTAAACAATAATAATAATTTTCAGCACAGAAATTAACAATAATTAGGTAAGTATATCATTTTTATACTATTTTCATCAAAATTCTTAATAGTTTAAGTGGTTAAAAACTAAAAATTTTCTATGTTGTGGTCGTATAAAAAAATTTAAATAATTTCATCATAAAAGTGCTATGGTATATTAAGAAAAACCATAGTTATTTAAACAATGATAATAATTTTCAGCTCAGAAATTAACAATAATTAGGTAATTATATCATTTTTATACCATTTTCATCAAAATTCTTAATAGTTTAAGTGGTTACAAAAAACGACGTATTAAAGATAATCCGTTTTAGCAGCATTTTGAAGCTAAGAGTATGCGTTTTCATGTTTAATTGACAAATATTAATACGTCATTATTTAAACGATGATATGGTCAAAAAATGGGCCAAAATTGCCAGAAAAGATAGCAGTTTAGAGCTATAGAATGACCATTGATTTTTTTTAGATTTTTATTAATCTTTAATGCAAAATTTAAAAAAGTCCTGAATATTATTTTATTAATAAAGACTACTTAAAGTATTTAATGTTTACTGATTTTCACGCTCTTGACTTTTTTATAAACAATTGGTCATAACTTGATTATTTTTAAAGATAATGACACATTTTCCTGTCATACTAAAGATAATTAAACATATTTACTTTAAGAAATTATATAATCATTTATTTTGTCTAAATGTTGTAATTTTTAAGACAAGCGAAAACAGAGCGCGACCAGTGCACGTTCAAATAGTGCATCAACTTCAAACAATCGTAACTCCAATAATTTTTAAGATGTGGCGACTAGCCAGCGCTTAAATTGAAGGGATTTTTATAAGCTAAAAAAAGTTTGGTATTTTTCTTGTATCTATTGTAGTTTCCGCGTTATAGAATTGTTATTTTTTTTATTGTTTATTTATGAAATTAAAAAACTGAAAGCGCACAGTTAAATTTTTTTCATTCGTAAATGAATCACCTTTTTTGACGAATAGTCTAATGCCTCTTTATCTCGAAAAATAAAGCTCATAAAAAAACTTGACGGACAAAAGTCTTCCTTAAAATCCCAGCTACATTTTTTTTCCTAACATTATATTTTTAATAAAAGACGTTCTTTGCAATTATACTTATTTTAACATAAGGGTTTGCAGCTTGTCAGATTTATCGATGCTGTTAAAGACCGAAGTATTGAGGTGACCTCAGCAAAAAAATCAAATCATTATCTTTGGTAGTTTTGGAGATATAACGGTGGAGATTTAAGGATGGGATTTTGCAGAATGAGAGGGAAATACCTATGCGTTTATTTTCGATGTATTACAAATATTTAAGAAACCAAACATAGTAGTATAGTCTTTAAAACTATTTAGATACTAGCTATTGTTTTAACGATTACAAATATACATTTTTTTATAGTTAATTTCTGTTGTACTTGAATGTTGTAATATGTCAATGAAAATAGTTCCTAATTTCATTATTAGAGCATGATATTTAATTATATACAAAATTTGCGATAAAAACTGTTGTATCCCTTAGTGCATCTGAAACTATTTTAAAGATTATACCATTTATGATTTTTTACACAGCGAAATTAGCCGTACAAAAATGTATAAACTTTTATCATCTTCTAAAATTGACAAAAAAAAATTCAATGAAATTTGTTGCTATTGCTTGCGATTTTTTTTCTGTGATCACGAAATGATCTTTCCATTGTTTTATTTAAATATCCACTCATTCTTAACAAACTAAGGTCCATCACTGGCATAAAATAATAAACAGAAACTCGATATTCAAAAATGTACGGTACTACCGCTGATTTCGCGCTTAAACTGTGCAAAAATACTCACTTACACATAAGGTTGCATCCAGTAGATCAAAGGCGAGTGGTGCCGTAGGCAGCATCACCCAAACACATCCTAAAAATCGCTAAAAACACTTAACGCACGTCCTGGTCACTGGCCGACGCACAATTCAAATCCGAAAAGCAGTCACCAAAAAGCACAAATTCAAAGCTCACAAGTTACATAAAGTTCGCAAAAACCACCAACAAAACTGAAACATTCGACGGAGGAAGATTTTCTGGGTCCTGTTCTGTTTTTTGAAACACTCATTGGAAGTAGGATAAACGATGTCCGAGCGACAGTACTTGATTTTTTAGTGGTACAGGCGCTGAGAGGAGGGAAAAGCTGATCGCAACACTCTACACTCTGCGTTATAAAAGTTGATAGTACAATGCTGGCGCTCGACGAGCGGACCACGAGTCTGTCCCCACTCTCACACCTACCCTTACCTGTGAAGTTAGACGCAGTAGCGGTTGCGCAAACTGAATCTTTCGAACTACAACAATTAAAAAGTTTTATCATTTAATCAGATTGGGTTTAGGAGTGTGTATCACTCTTTTGTACGGTTTTGGTTGTCGTTATAAAAATTGATAATTGTATAGGTTTGGGATTTTCCACATTGTTCATGAATTTTTGCTAGGAAGTATATGATAGTGCTATTTTTGATTCTCAAAATTTAGAATATGGTACTGGGTATTGTATGTACGGGGTTAGTCAGATTAAGTTGATCTCGACTTTTATAGTTGAGTCAATAGATGCTGAAAATATGCATTATTTCGGAACAATTACGGAAAACTTCGATTTTCCTAAAACCGTTTGATATCATTTTTACATAACTTAAAATAAAAATAAAATAAAAAATCTTGGGGAAACTGTTTATTAATTATTTAAACAAAAATAACGTTTTTCTTTTAACAAAATTATTGTAAGTTGAAACATTTTAAAGCAATAGAGAAGTTGCATGATTTTTTTTATAATGAAAATCGATGCAGCATCAAAAAACAGTTATAAAAATGTAAAATTTACGATTTTTTGAATGTTAATACAGCGAGAAAATAAATAATTTCATCGATGAGGAATTTGGATATTTCAAAAAGGCAGTTATTTGGCGCCATTAACTGTGACGTTTCCCGTTATGATTTGTCCATCGAAATTAATAATAAACTGGAAGGTGCACTCGACTAGAGAAAGTGACACAGAGAGAGAAACTTGCGTGCACTATATTCCATCCTTTTTCTCGGTCTGTGTACAGACGGTTAAGCCAATCGGACGTTTTCTTTAACCAATCAGATCTTGTCAGACAAGGACGGAATAGTAAACGGAAGTTTCTTTTTCCGTAGAGACATGCTTCTGTAATGTCGTATATCTAAAGCAATTTCGATGTCAAATGTTAGTTTACTGTTTATTGTTTACAGTCAGTTTACCAAGTTCTTGTTTGTGGTGTTATTGTGTTATTACTTGGTTAATGAGCTAGTGAACAACAATATTATGACTTATGAATTACAAATATTGCATCGTGCCTAAATGTAAAACTAATAGTATCACTACAAATATGGTAATTTTACATTCAAGATTCTCCAAAATTAGTTCGTAGACAGACGTCAACGAGAGGTTAGGACACTGCGTCTACTTTGGACAAATTATCCGAATAACGGATGTCGTCATTGACTTCACGCCAATAAGAAACCGTTTGCAGTCACGTGGTTTTGTTGTAACTCAATAAATTTCAAACAGATCCGGTACAAATAGAACAGGCTACGGTGCAATGTAAGCCGGCTTTCCTGCAACCACATTAGATAAAAATTTTAGAAACAATCAACATTGAGTCGTTTTACCGAAAAAACTTGCTTTCTTCAATATTTCGTGAAAAGTCGTTTATATATATGTATATTCCAAAAAATTTTTTTACATCAAATTTACTAATTTTGAAATCCTACTATAAACGTATGCTGATAGGTAGGCTATAGAACTTTTTTATAAAGTTTATTAACTTTTATTTTACCCATAATTTCACGAATTTTCAAGCAATTTTTTTGTTATTATTTTCGTAAAAAAGGGTTAATTTAATTTTTAAGGTAAATTCCCTTGAAGCATCTTAAAGGACACATTTCAGGCTTTAAAAATCGCATCGACAGAGATCTCATACCGCGATTTAAACCAGAGTAATACGTGGTTAAAGTTAATTATATATATTAAATTTTATCACTTTCTCAAAATTTTGAAAATTTTAAAAAGTGTACGTCTTCAAAAATAAATTTTTGAGATTCCTTTCACCCATCGGATCTTTTTATACATTACTTCAAGAGTAAAATGTGAAAATCTTAAAAATTTTATAAATGGTAAAGCTTTTACCTATTTTATCCCAAATCTCTTTATGTTCCGACTTAATATATGTACTATTCCTAAATAAATTCATTTTTATATTTAAAAATATAATAATTCAATAGTTACATGTTTCTTGTTTCATTTAAGCTTTTGTGAGGTCAATTTTATTAATTTGTTCAAATGTTACAACTTTACTGTAGTGCGCCCGAGGCCGCGCGCGCTTTGCGTGCCGTACTTACATGTCGCCGCGTTTCATTTTCGTTCGTTAAACAAATAAATCTGGAGCCTACATTTTTGATCGTACAAAAAAACTTCATATACATTTTTTATGTAAAACTTCCCGTACTTTCGAATGGCGCAATTAGTTTTTGAAAGTAAAAATTATTTTAAGATATATTTGACAGAAACTGGCATTTTGCAATTAATTTGTTTAATAACAAATTACGCTCAAGGACTATTGTTGGTAACTTTTGGTATGTTGTTTCTGACATGTTCAGAGATGTATTCTCAAAAGTTACCGCTTCCCGGAATTTTTCCGAACTGAAAACCTCCATTGACTCCGCTATTAAGTAGTAAGGTATATATTAAATTTTGACGGAATATAAAACTAAAGAAATTTTTACCTATTTATTGACATACAAGAAAAAAGTGAAAATATGTTTCATAATGTTTAGCAGAAAAAATGATTCGTTTAAAAATGATAAATATGATTTCGAAAATTTTCTAGATTTTTCTATGTACAGGGTGTTCGGACATTATGGGGCTATAAGTATTTCTGCATATTGTAGAAATTCTACATAATAATTTTTACTTTCTTCGCTTACCAAACAGAAGTATTGCAATAACGAAAAGATCTTTTCTCGAGAATTTCTTCAGATTTTCACGTTTTGGACTACGAATATTACCAAAATTAAGATCCCGTCAGTCTGTCTATCTGTTGGCGATATATCTACACAACTAGATGACGCAGAAAAATAATATTTGATAGGTGGTTAACGTCATTACCAACGAAGAAAAAATGGGAAATAATTTTAGTGAAAAAATATAAGGTATAAAAATAATTCATAAAAAAATGCAACCGAGGACAATAATATTTGACATGCAGTTAATATAACTATCAAAGAAAAAACCTGCTATGCCTTTACTGAAATTGCATTAAACTTGGCAGATATTTTAGGATAATTTGATAGCGAATCTGGGACAGGGGTCCAAAGTCGAAATTTAGACGGCCAAAATTTTGAAAATTTGGTTAGGTATATCTTTAGTTTGTAGCGGTAATATCGAGAAACATATTGAAATAAATCTAGGAGTGTCGCACTTTTTTTATTCCAAATAATAATAATAATTTGTAATACATTAGGTGTTGGTAATTTCTCTTGGGACGGACATAACCGGTAATGACATGATAGCCTGCTACATATCAAAATTCAGATGATTACTTCGGTTCAGCATGAAAAATTTTTTCAGATAGCAGTTGTATACTCCACCCCAGCCTGTTATACCATATGTGAGTTGGGATTGTATTAAGGCATAGTACAATATTTTTAATTGCTTAATGGTTAGATAAGGTTTTAAATCTTTGATTTTTGGGAGCAGCCCTCTAATTTTTGTTACCACATTATTAATTTGTAGCTAGATGTCTATCAAATACTATCACTAAATATTTAGTAGATCTTGATTCGGGGATTACCGTCTATTTTTAATGGACCAAATAAAGACAACTTATTGCTATATGATGAGAAAGGCATATAAAATGTTTTATTAAAGTTGACGTCAATAGATTACAATCAAACGATTTTTTAATGAAAGCGAAGCCCTTTTCGGCAGATTTGTTAAAATTTTCCCACGTACTTTCTTTAAAAAATGCGGCCGTATCATCGGCAAAGCTCAGAATCTTACAATTATGATTATTTGTTTTTAAAAGCGAATTAACATATAAAGTAAATAAGGTAGGACCTACCACCGTACCTTGCGGTACTCCGTACTGCATTGTCTCAGGCTCACTAACAGCATCATCAATTTTCACGTATCGGATTCACCCGGATAAATAGATTTTTAGTAAGCTCAAGACAATTCTCCTGATGCCATTCTTTTCTAATTTATATAATAAACGTTTGTGGTCCACAGTGTCAAAAGCTTTCGCAGAGCCAGCGAATATTCAAAAGGATGAACTTTTTTCGTCAAGTTCTTTATATATGTAACGTGTTAGTACGGCTACTGCATCTTCCGTTGACTTATTTTGCTGATATCCAAATTTTACGATATAATTTTATATGTTTTTAAAAAGTTAGTAAAAACATTTTTTTTTTCATCCTTTATATAATGGTTTTATTTACACATATCCTGTACTGAAACATTTATTTCTAATAAATTTCAGCCGTTCTGCTATTTCTTCCTATACCTCTTTCAGTGTTTCAGCACGTATGATATCAAAGCCAGGAGACTTTTTTGTTTTTAATGATTTTATTATTTCTTCTTATTATATATTAAATTTTATGTAAATCTGCAAAATATTGCAATAATGGGTTTACTGTTTTGAATTCTTAATTTTTGAGGTCAAATTTGATGTCAGCTACTCCTAAAACACCTACTAACTGTCTATTTTAATGCAATTCGGAGAAATTTTACGCGGCGCCTTCGCCAAATATTGCTAAATTTTCAACAACAAAAAATTTTGATTTTGATTTTATTTTTTTTGTTGTACTAGACGTAGCTTAATGCAGTTATTTTGAGAAGATTTCATATAAATTGATTAAGTCGATGTATAAGTAATGATTGCAAAATGGCAAAATACCTAACAAACAGTAAGATATCATAAATATGCCACAAATAATTAGTTGTGAATGATAATGACTGAACAGATATAAAAAAATAAATAAATAAATCCAGGATTCCACAATTTCAAAATCTTAATATTGACAAAAGATTTATCATGCACGCTGCTGCAGTGAAATACTTGAGCATTTGGCTTGACTCTCATCTAAAATGGGACACCCATATTAATTACGTGATAAAAAAATACAAAACCTAATATATAAATTCAAAATATTAGATTTAAAATATCTGAAAACTTTACATTAGTTTATATACAGCAGGGTAACACTGAACACTAATTTATTAACTAATTACAACAATAGGCTTCTTGCACAAAATATAATTTTAGCATTTTTAGAATCCTTGCTTAATACAAAACGCAATGGGTAAAGGATGTTTTCTTAGTTTTTCTTTTACAGGCGGTATTCAACAAGTTTGAATAAATCCGTTAGGCGCGCAAACAATGTGTGACGTCATGGGTCAGGAGGCGCACAGCGCTAGCGTACATTTTAAATTAATTCCATTCATGGACGTTGCCCTTGTAATAGCTTGATAGGGGAGCGAAATAGACCATAAAAAATCTCTCCGTTCTCGGGGAGAAAAAAAAAATCAGCGTTGCACCAGATAGTGTAGTTTTTATCAAGTGAAAAATTCTACATAAGAAATGGCTATTTAATACATTTTTTTGTGGTACAGATATCTTTTATTTCTTAAATTATCTTATCTTTAATTTTTAAAAAACTTAAGAAATTGATTGATTAGAAAAATCGTGTTTTTTAACATTTACACTGTCATATTTTCAAATCTAATTGAATTTTTCTTAAATTCAAGTACACAAATAAGCACTTCCAATGGTCTTTTTGTTTCTATCGATTATTGTTTATTATTTTCTTTAAACAACAACGAACTTATTACTCGAATTATTATTTCGCTAAGAATATACTCATTTTTTGACTAAGCGACGATTTTATTTATTTTTGAAAATTTTCATATAAATGCAGCGAGGCGATTGAAGCTAAGATACAGGAGAATTTTTTGGAAAAAAAATTTTCATGTAGGACTTATATTTTCTTATTTATGAATATTTTTCTGTCGCAGGCAGGCAGGCAGGCGTACGGCGTGAACTATCCGATTGACCTTTGAAATAATAACCTTTTTCAGTCATGTTTAAAACAATTTAATCCCTTTTAAATATGGTGTATACAATTCACAGACTGAATACAACTAAATAATTTTAAGAAACAACTTGTTGAAATTCTTAGTCATATCTAACCAACCGTCCTAATTTTGTGAGATTTGACAATAGCAATTCAGACATCTTTATTTCCACCTCAGGCGTGCCCCAGGGCTCCATACTAGGACCATTGCTTTTTGTACTGTTTATTAATAATATATCTGATTATATTAGGTATGCCAAATTTCTGCTGTATGCAGATGATTTAAAAGTCTATTACACGATAAGGTCTAATGAAGATATTGATAAGCTTCAATGTGATATCAGAGCCATTTCTGAATTTTGTGAGGATAATGACCTGGTTCTAAACGAATCTAAATGTAAAGTTGTATCTCATACAAGAAAGAAGAATCCTTTGATAGGATCATATATTGTGAATGATGTTCGAACCATCTGGGTATAGTATTCACTAAAAACTTTTTATTTATTGACCATATTATAAAGTTAACGGCTGAGTGTTACAGAAAACTGGGTTTCATTCTTAGAGCCGGTTAGGATCTTAATTATAATACATCCATTATTCTCTTCAATTCATATGTCCGATCTAAATTAGAATACTGTTGTGTTATTTGGCATCCTAGAACTCTGACTTACACTGATATGTTGGAAAAAATACAAACAAAAATTTTGAGATCCATGTACCTAAAAAAACATGGGACATATCCTCTTTTAATATCATATGAACACCAAAGAATTGAATTTAATGTAACTCTCTTAAGCTAGTGTCGTGAAAATATTCAAATTTTGTTCATTTTGAATGTGTTACATGGCCATTTTGTTGCACCTGTTATACTATCGGCTATAAATATTAACGTACCTGATGTTAGATTAAGAGTTAGAGATAATATATTCAAAATATTTAATGTAAATTCCCTAATTGAGAATTGTTTAATTACTGTCAATAATTTTTTAAAAACCTGTGATATAGGTATTTTTGACACTAACAAAAATAGGCTACACTCCCATCTGTGACAAAATATTCTTTTGTCGTTGTTAGGTTGATATTTTTTGTGATATTGTATATATACATATATTTGTTTTTAACTGTAAGTGGACTCTGTCTGTATGCAGTATAAATAAAATAAATAAATAAATAACCTCAGATATATCCGAATCATTGCACGCATGCACGCGCAGAGGTATACCTAAATACAGATGACGTCAGCTCCAATATGAGTGTGTTTACAGATATGCCCCTTCTCCCTGATATTAGTCGGTTATTTAAATACTTTCCAGTTAGAAATTATGAAAACAGATTTGATAATTGCTAATGTTTAGTAACTCTATATTAATATATATAAATTAATTTAAAATATAGGGCACATGCAATAGGCCTATTAATTACTTTACTGATATTACTACAATTTAATAATTCAGTCACTTTTCTTCACTGATCTTGCTATCTGAACTGAACTACTCTAACTGTACTAAGCTGTGAATACACGGCTTCTCCATTCCTTTATATAGTCCTGGGTAAGTAGTTCTGGATCTTTCTCTATCTCTCCACAAGGTTCCAGTAGATGTTAGCATCGCGCGCCATCTCTGAAGTGATTTCCGACTTACTAACTAACTTAATTATTCTCTGTTACTTCTACATGGAACTTAGAGGGAACTCTCATAGATGTCTCTGGGGGTAGAACATGTAACACTGCCCCCTCCTTAAGCCTGAACGTCCCAGTCAGGCAATTCAGTCTGTTTCACATACTTCGCCAGTCTGTCTAAGTGTACGATTTTCATCTTCGACTTTTTACTTCTTTAAATTCGATAGACAACGTCATTAATCCGGGTGATGACTGAATACGGTCCTTCCCAAGGTGGCTGAAGCTTCGGGGATCTCCATTCTTTCCGCTGTGGGTTGTACAGCCAAACTAGATCCCCCATCTTGAATCCTCCTGTACTTGCATTGCGATCATAACGAGCCTTCATTCGGCCACTAGGTTTGGTAATCTGCTTTCGGTCATTCTTCGGCTGTTCTCGACTTTCATTCGCATAGTTGGTTACGGAAAGTGGTTCCTTATTGGCACCACAATTATTACATTGGTGACACGAAGTCTCCACATCCTGACGACTATTAACCCAATAGAATCGTTATGGAGCCTTACTCAGTGTAAACATAGAAAGAATTAGTGATGCACTATGTTCGTGTTACACCCGGTATATCACGTATTCGCGACATTTTTTGACATAGTTAGAAGTATGTATATAGGTATCCGATTATAATGAAACCTTTTGTACATTATTATCTCTCAATATTTTCTTTTATTATATAGAAGCTAAGTAGCGTTCACCAAAAAGCGTGAAGTGAAGAGTTGTAAAATGTTGAACCACATTCAAAAAATGGTAACTAAAAATTAATAAATAAAATTTCACGCGGTTGCCTAGTTATTTGGACCTTAGATGTTAAAGTTGTTTAAAAGTAATTTTGGTGGAATTTCATTTCATAATTATTAGTTACCTTTATTTTGAAGGTTGTATTTTTCACATCTTTTTGGTTAGATTTTCTTAACGAGCATGAATTTTTTTTCTCGGTACAGATTCACTGCCCCCAAAACCTACTTGTCTTGAAACCTTCGATATCTTAGAAACTCTTCGATAAAATGATAATATATTATTATGATATATTGCCGTAATCAGAATAAAATTCTCCATAAAGATATGGATATAAATAGATGGTATTCCTAAGTTCTGCGAGAAAATGTATACTTGTTTTCATAAGACAAATACTTTTCTAAATTAGTGAGGTTCAAAAATCAATGATAATAAAGATATGTGGGTAAAATTACCCACATAGTTGTGACAAGGCATTTCTAGGTAATCTACGAAGTTGGTTTATTAATTTTATACTTTACAATTATTATTCTAAATGAACCAGTCATTGTCTATTACAATATTAAATTTCATATATTCCTTTTTATAATCTCAAGTAATCTATACTATACCGAAGGATGGCCCTGACATGTCACACCTCTGTTATTCGCTTGTCTCTTAACTTAGAGGATGCAACAATAAAAAATCGGCAGCTACTGGAAACGGCTGGAACTTTCCAACCCGGTCGAAAAGAGCACTAAATTGTGTGCCACAACGGCACTAAACGTAATTAGATCTCAACTTGCTTTGTTTTTGATTTTTTTTTTACGGAAACCAAATCGAAAGGATGCAAGTGTGATATATCATTTAAATCGGAATTTTTACTGCAATGGTTCGATTACAAATTGTAAGTAATCATAAAATAAACAACTTGTTATGCCAAAACGGCACTAAACGTAATCCGATCTCAACCAAAACCTTTTCAGATCTTCTGCAGCACTAAAGAAACCCTCATGCAAAGTTTCATCCAACAGAATTTCTACAGTCCCTTCAATCCTTCGGATAAACACACATAAATTAAAGCCTCAAAATCCAGTATGTTGCTTAGAAGCTTAAATTCTCCCCATTTGTGTAATGGTTCCAGGCTTCAAGTACGTGCTTAAAACCTTATCTTATTGAAGCCATAATAATTATAGCTGGGAGTAATGTTTTATTTCTAGAATACCACTAATTTGCTCGGAGTACTTTTTCCAATTTAAACGATTTCATTTTCCTTCCATTTTGCTATTAAAATAAATAAAGCTGAAGAGTGAACTTTAAGTCCAGCAGAAATTAACTTGGAAGGAAGTATTTCGATGCGTACGTCCGTTGAAGATAAGCATAATTGAAACTCTGCTTTATATGTTGTCGAGAACTAAACTTAAAACAGATCAACTGGCTCCTAAACAGCACGTCCAATTGTAATTACAAGATATACACATGAGAAACAAAATATGTTAAGGTGGATCTAATTGTTAAACTAGTACTGACGTACACATATGAGATACACTTATGTTTATATTGACAGAATTATGTGATACAATGTTTAATAATTGTATACCGTATGCACTCAAGATTCTAAACATTTTTATATAACGTAAAGAAGGATCATTAGAATGTTGAAATTTGACGTCCGTAGAAGATGCCTACAAGGTTTAAGTCATATGTATGTGTGATGCTTTATATAATACTTGTGCCTACTGCATACACCACATAAAAGTGCGATATATACACATGATACAAATAACTATATATACACTTTTTAGTTGTGCCTTGTCGTGTCTACATTCGACTATTCGAGCATGGAACAGTGTGCGCGCGCAAGGCGTCAGCATACCGGCCATGTGTATCTCATGTCGTCTTTCCTCTATAAGAGTGGTCATAGCCACACATATAGGAGGCATTTTTGTTTTTTAACAATATCCAAAATAATTTATATTCGAAAGAGTTTGCAAAGATTCGGCAGTTTTAAAGATATCGAGTTCTTTTAATAATAAAATTAGATTAAAATGCATTAAAAAGCAAAATCTAGCCGTTGCGTGTTCTACTATAAAGTCTTTAAGCAGGTATTCAAACAGAAGTCAGTGGTTGAGTGAATTAAGCATTACGCGGCGAGGCTAGAAATTCAATTTCACATAATAAAGACTTCATACACATCACCATAAATACTGCTTTTAGCATCCGAAATAACGGTCACTAAGATAGCTCAGTTGGTAAAAGCGTCAGTACTGTAATACGGACAACAGAGACATGTAGGTTCGACCCCTACCCACCGCAGTTGGCAAAGGTAAGTAAAAATGAATTTAATAACTTAATAAACATTATAATTTGCAGGCAACTCTTGTGAGAAAAAATTGGAGTGATGGTAAACAATATTAGATATGTTAATGTAAATAAAATATACGAATGGCTAACAAACAAATTCATAGGACAAAACGTATTTATGCATTAATTACTTTATTTTTATCAAGTAGACTTACTAACTAGTATGTAGTTTTATATGTTCCCATTGCTAAAAATCTGTGGGGGGTTACCAAATATAACCTGAAAAAGACGTCAAATTAACGTCTAGCATAAAACGTCATTCGTCTGAGACATTAGGAAGTCAATCACTGTGCATCCGATAACACACTACATCGTAGGATTGTATAACCTTGTGTCTGCATCTAGATACATCGTCACAATGCGAACACTTCGTAATCGTTATTTAGTGCGCTGTATGGGCTGTAACTTTATCAGCAGTATCTTTAAAATGTCTTAGATTAAAAGGCTGTAAAATCTTTAAGCCGACCACGCTTTGTGGATTGCTCTTCCTGCTTTTCCTTACTTCTTTACTGTCAAAGACAAAATTTAAAGATCATCATCCTCTTCTTCCAAAATTTTAAGTAATTTGCTAGCTATTTTTACGAAACCTGTTACTCAGTACAAAACCAGAATGACAATGGATCGCTAGCTTCGGAAAATAGTCAGCGGGTACGATCAAGTCGCGCGACCCCAGCTGTACGAATCTGTCGCGATCGTATGCATTGGAATACCTTAAGAGAACCATGTTTTTCTCGTGGTCAGTTTTCGTTAATCCATACGTAATACCCATAATAAACGACTACTGTGCTATAGATTTATAAATTAATATACTCCTAAAGTAACTGCAAGGTCAGATAATGAACTTTACTCTGCAGCACTCATACAAATATCTTAAAATCACCTCCACAACGCAAATTGTTCTTAAATTACAATTATTTCGAGTACCGTCTGGAATTATTTAACGTTGAAATTGACGTACTTAAAAAAATTAGTTAAAACCAGATTAGTTACTATCTTATACACTATTTATGTAATCCCAGCTATATTTCAACGTTTCATTTTATATCATGTAATTTGCATATTTCTAGCATGGATGGTGCCCTATGCAAACGATTTATGGCAGTGCAGAGTACAGACATAAACAATGTCATCTTGCTGGTTTAATATAATCTATATCCATGAAAGAATAGAGGGTGAAAAGGGAGGTTGAAATTTTTGAAATTTTAGGCTTTTTAGGAAACGATTAGATCTAGATGCGTGAAATTTGGCAGAAATACTCTCTATTGAAATCTATTAGACACGAGTAAGACGAAATTTCGATTTTCCTCTTTTATAGGGGATAAAAAAGGGAGTGGTAGATGGTGTAAAGGGTGCCATCTCTGAAATCGCGTAAGTCAGAAACATGATATTCCAACGACGGACTCTCCTGAAGAAAGAGGAGACACGTATTTGACGGTTTTCAAAAAGAGAGCCACCGAGCGGGTGAACAGGGAGAGGGATGTTTTTAGGCATGAAATTTGACACAATTATTTTAATCGGCAATAAGGCACATGGGCGGGTCATGTGCTTTATTGCCGATTAAAATAATTATTTTATTGTTTAACTCGCTCTAACACAAAAATAGAATAATAAATTGTTATCAAATTGCGATGCGCAGTGGGTTTCCCCGAGTACTATGGATGCGCAGTGGGTTTCTCGGAGTATTATGGATGCGCAGTGGGTTTCCTCCAGTACTATGGATGCGCAGTAGGTTTCCCTGAGTACTGTGGATGCGCAGAAGTTTTCCTTGAGTACAATGAATGCGTAGTGGGTTTTCCCTGGTACCGGGATGCGCAGTGGGTTTCTTCGAGTGTACTTTTCTGAGTACTATAGGAGTACTCAGTGAGTACGTCCTACTTATTTATAGGCTTAAATTTTTCAAATTAGTACCATTTTCCACGAAAAATCCATTGAAAATTTCAAGTCGAAAAGCTGTTTGATATAACCCAAATACACAATTTTTTTAATAATAATAAATAATAATTAAAAATATAAAATATGCCGTGAAAATTGATTCAAAACATTCATTTTGTCAGAAATACAACACTGCAAATGAAAAGCATGATGTGAAAATAAAATTTTTAGAAGCTGCATACAGTATGATATTTTTTAAGGTGGAACAGAAAACGAATATTTCCAAGTTCGGACCTGAATTAAAAAATTCGTCGGTATGGCCTCGTATAAAGGTGACCTAGAGTGATAGTACTGGTGAATTTTATTTAATGCCCTATAACCATTACCAAAATAGAAGGAGAATTCAAAGTTTCAGACCAAACACGCAAAATATCCTGTATCCCTCTACGAATAGTTGTAGAGGGTATGTTCATGGGGACTATAAATTCTCTTGATGCTCCCTGTGCTTCAGCTATGTGCACTCGGTCGCGAGACATCTTGTATATAAAAAACGAAATATATGTCTGTTAAAAATTTAACAAATTGAAATTTATAAACTCTTGATAAAAAAATTACGAAAAATAATGTACCATCTTTAACTGTTTAACAATATTACCAAAAAGTACAGGAAAACTTTACTTTAACTCGAAAAAAATTTGTGCAGAACTTAAACTTTGGTTATAGGTTCAAAATAGACCAAAGTTTTTTTTCTGGAAATATGGCATTTACAAAAAAATGGTTCAAATAAAAGTAGTTTCTGACAAAATTATCTAATTTGGTGTTTTTAAATTAATTTTATAGCAATAATTAACCGAAATACTAGAGGTTTTAACTTCGGAATAATGTGAGAGAATTAAATTTTAAGAAGAAAAGGCTCAATGCAGCTTTTCATATAATTGATAAATTTATGTTAATTTAATAAAAACTACTAAAAAATTTTGGGATTTTAGCTTGAAAAAGTGGTATTTCAAGTACGTTTCAAATAACTCGAAAAAAATAACATGCTAAGAACAAATAATAAAGCTACCAAATTAAGGATGAATTTCGTTTTTTTTTTCTAATTTTTGTAGAGTTAATGGTTTCGGGGGCCTGGAAGGTGGCGTCCGAACGTTTATAAGACGAAGTATTTAGTTTAAATGTTAAATATTTTAGAAACTTAGGCCAAAAACAACCAAAATGAAAAACACTTAATTAGGCTTTCTTTCTATTTTTATAGCATAAAAAACAAAGAAGTTATAACGGAAACAATGTACTTTTTCATATTTTTTTTTTTAAATAAAAAATAAATTTTGTTAATGTAAGTAGTCAGTAACTAAAAAAAATATATTCCCATATACTGTTTTTTGTTAAGATATAGTGTGACCTAGATGCTCACATTCTTTCATTGACTTACAGCGCGTGCTTTAGAAAAAAAATTGCATTTTAAACTGTAAAGGGATTTTAGAAAAAAAATTCTTGTTTCTCTACAAATATCTCAGTAAATATTAGTTAGAGAGAAAATATGGTGGACATCAAAAATGGGGCATATAAACTGAGAATAAATTTATTTTGTTTATATATTTGTGTAGGGTTGATTGTTTCGGTTGATTTAATTTTATAGTTGGCATCCGACCGTTTTTAGGACGAAGAATTTAGTTTAAAATGTTGAATATCTTAGAAACTGTGACACTTCCATCAAAAATTCTAAGAAACAAAATTAAAGGCAATTAATCAATCTTTAAAATTAAAGTAATTATTTATCTCTTTAAAAATGCTGTATTTCGTTAATATATGACATCACCAATATACTCAATTTATTTTGTTCCTTTAAAACACTTGTTTTAGAAATAATTCCATTCGCCAACCCTCCCACTCCCTCCCAATGAAAAATGGCCGTATTTCGGTTAATTATTGCTATAAAGTTAATTTAAAAACACCAAATTAAAGATAATTTTGCCAGAAATAACTTTTATTTGTACTATTTTCTTTTTCTTTTTTTGTAAATGCCAATCGATTTTTTTTTATTAAAAGTACCTCTTTTTACCCCCTATAGGTTCCCCCGGATCCATAAAACTCCTAAAATTTTTTGTTTCGTGAACTTTGGTCTATTTTAAACTTATAACCAAAGTTTAAAGTCTGCACACATTTTTTTCGAGTTACAGTCATTTTTTCAATCGTTGCTGTACTAAAAGCGGAAAATGAAGTCTGCAACTAACGAGGATTTAAAACACTTTTTGCCATGCAAATCCTGTTTATGCACCACCAACAAATACACAAAAAGTCACCTTTCCTCATTGTCCGTAAATGCCAGAATTGTGAAACTCATTTATAGAAGTAACTGTAGCCCAAATAATAGGAATGCAGCTAAATGCCGCTGTTAATCCTCCCACAATTGACACAAATGGTGTTAAAACATCATGAGATTTTATTAGCTTTTACAAAGACTTTGACTTTACAGTTTGAGGTACCTCAGATATGCAGGTAGATAAATCCATACCTCTGTGGTAGTTACAAGGCAACGTACTCTCACTTTTGTAACTTAATATTATGGCACGGCAAGTATACGTTAGTAAAATTTACATTCAGCGGTCTGGTTGTTCATTTATTAGCAATGATGAATTATATAAACTATTAATAGTCCAGTAATTATAAAAATTTCCGTCACAAAAAATTATATCTTAGATTTTCCTTCAGTAACAGTTAGTGACACAAAAATCAGTTCTGGGGGTGCCGCGCAACCCCACCCCTTCGGTGAAAAAAGCCTTATTTTACTGATAACTCGTTAACTGTTGAAGATATAAGAAAATGCTCGTTTTCGAGAAAATTGATATTGAAAAAAATTGCAAAATTTATTTGAAATTTTTTGCGCGCGGCCTATAGAAAAAATTGAATTGTTCGAAAACCAAACAAGCTAGGAAGAAAAATCAAAATGGAATTTAAAGGGGATATAAAATACTCTCTTGTGTTGCCATTTTTTATGGATATTGATATATTTATCAGTATATAAAAACAACAATATAATGTAGTTATCTCTTGATTTTTTGCGCTTCTAACTATTCACATGCCCATAAAAAATAACTGACTTTAATATAAGTTATAAATGCATTATCTTTTAGTTCAAGGTAGTACATCAATGCAGAAAAAGTTGTGAATAAAAATATTCACATTTACAAATTTACCAAGTTAGCTAAATTTTGGCCTATTTTTTATTGCTTCCTAAAAATAAAAAAAGACCCAAACATCTTGATAAATTAGCTCAAATTTTTTTTTTTTCAGTTCATATATCATATAACTATTGTTTCTAATCATTTAATAGCATAAATTGCAAAAAATATCATCAAAAAATTGAACATGCAGCTTTTTTGGATTTTTTTTTTAAATTAATCTAGCGTTCTTGTATTTTAATAGTTTTGAATGTACCCGGTTTAAAAATAAAGGTAAAACTTCATATTATTTGATATACCATTTAAAATTATACTATATTTCTCAGGTAGAAAAAACAATACTATTGAAAGGAAGGGAATTCTAACTCGAAATATTATTCTAATAAATTTTATCAAATTAAATTAACTATTAAACAAATAAAATTAGTGAAATTTCAAGTGAAAATTAACTGAATTTACAATAATTTTGTTAAATCATACATATTTAAATACGTATTTCTGTTTTTTAAGTGATAAAGTGTTTGTTATTTCCAAAATAAACCGGTGTTGGAAAGCCAGGTACGATATTTTTTATTTTATTGAATATTTTGTTAAAACCGATGTTATAGTATTAAATTGTTGTTCATTAACAATTATTTCCATACGACGTAGTGGAGTGGAAGTATAGTAATCGTAAAAAAATTTAAAAAAAAATTTTTTTCTTGAGATAGGTTTAGAATGTCATAAATTTGAGCAAAAAAAATTCTGTCTGTCTGTCTATCGGTCAGTCTGTAACTTTTCTTGTGCGCATTTTCTCAGGAACGGTTTAAGATAATGATTTGAAATTTGGTAAACATATGTACTATGACGAGATCTGGAACTAGATTGCATTTTGCACTAATTCCGGTGAAGCGTTGGGGGTTAAATAGCGATAAATATGGAAAAATCAGTAAAGCAAGCTGGTAAGAGTACAAAAACTTGGGATTTGGTGTATATACTAGAAGCCAAGGCCTCAGTTTTTTATAATATTTTTCAACTCTCCCCACCACCTACTCCATTATAAAAGGGTTGATAAAACAAAATTGAGATTTTTACTTGAAATTTGGTACATGTATGTATTATAACGTCATCTGGAACTAGATTATATTTTGAGATGATTCCGAAAGGTGGGGGGTAAGTAGAGACAAATAGGGGAAAATGAATAAAGCAAGCTGGTAAAAGTACGGAACCTTGAGATTTGGTGTATATACTAGAGACTAAGGCCTCAGATTTCTTTATAATATTTTTCAACCTCTCTACCACCTCGACTCCATTATTAAAGGGGAAGGTAAAATAGAGTTGAGATAAAAAGCGTTAAAACGAAACGAAAACGTTAACGTTAAAACGAAAAAAACGTTAATATTGTAAAATATATTTTTCTTAAATTTGAAAATAAACTCAGATCAAAACTCATTACTAAAAGTGTCTCATTTTGTTACTTTTGACATAATCTCAAAATTAGTAGAAATATAGTGACTTTTATAATCTTTTATGATATAAAGTTATTAAATCTTTCATTTGCTTCTTTTTCCATAACATGTCAACAACTACTTAAAATAATTTGAAAAAAAAATTTTACTTACACAATCTCCAAATTACAAAACATATAGGTACTTTTATTATTATTTATGGTTACAAAATTTCATATCTGATTCTATTTTTTATAATATGTTAACAAATGGCAAATATATATTCAAAAAAATCGGGAAAAAATCAATTTTTTCTAACACGGCCTTGAAAACCCTAGAAATCTAGTTACTTTTATATTTTCTATAGTGAAAAATTGAAGGTTATAAAAATATCGCTTCCTGATTTTCTTAGATATGTTGACAATTGGAGAAGATATAAAGATTATATAACGCAGTTTCTAAATATACAAAAAAATTACAGAAGGACTTTTTTTAGGAAATTAGTCAAGCTTTCTTTTTTATAATGAGCAATTTTTTTATATTTTCAACGGTTAACGAGTTATCAGTAAAATAATGCTTTTTCACCGAAGGGGTGGTTTTTTTTGGGGGGGGGGGGTTGCGCGGCACCCCCAGAACTGATTTTTGTGGTTTTGTGATGTATAACCCCTCCACTAACAGTTACTGAAGGAACATCTCATAAAACATTTTTTTGCGAGCTTCGGGTGTATTTTTTACTTTACCGACTGGACTATAATTCCACCTAGTTTCAATATGTTATTATAACTAAGAACGAATTTAGACAGAATGAAGGCAGTGAGTTGTATGTAGTGATTAATTTGTTAATTACCGTTTTCTCTCGCCCTAATAGATGTTAAATAACCAATTTTTTTAACGGAAACGAGATAAATTAGTTGCCAAATAAATTATAGCAATTAATCTTCGAAAAATTTTAGCTGATGACTATAATAGGTATAGATACTAAAGCTTATATTTCATGGGATTTTATTTCAACACTTCCATACTTATAGCAATCTTATTTATTTCATTATTTAACTACAAAATACAACAGGAGAAAGCCCAATTATAGGATTAGATGGCTACAAGACACGATACATATATAAATAGAATTCACAGGCCCCAATTGTGTTCTAATATTATTCACGTTAGGATTAGGTTTAGCTATTTACTACTATGAGACAGGGTATATGGCTGCATGGACTATGTCCTAGTGCCAAAAAAAAAATCACAGGAAGGAAGTAAAAATACTAATATACATGATAACAGGCGAACAAGTCAATGAATACATATATACTGCGATTGTAAAGTAGTAATAAATTCGATAGAAATTGTGCAATTTTTATTTTTGGGAAAATTGCTTGGACATGATTGTTAAATGGTTCATACTGAATGCCATCTTTTGATATATTTTTGAATTTTTTTGGAAGTTGTCACAAAGCAATGGCATCATCGATATATTTTTTTAAATTGCGGCTCCCATTTTACTTCCACATCTAGTGGAAATATAGTAACGACGAAAAAATTTGGTACGCCTATGGCCTATGTATTTTAACGAGATCTGGAACTAGGTTATATTTTCATCTTATTCCGTTGAAGAGTTGGGGGGTAAATTGGGGTAAATAGGTAAATCAAGCAGATAAGAGTCCATAAAATTGGTATTTAGTATACAGGGTGTAATCAGTTTCATGTCATTAAAAAAAACTGGTGGTGGGGAACGACTAAACGAACAAAAAAAACCTTATATAACATGGGGTCAAAAACCCAGTTTTATAAAAAACTAAACAAAAATTTCAAAAATTTTCAGTAAAATTGTTTGAGAACTGCTGGAATGTTGGGATAGGCTTTTAGATTCATGTATGTCGGCGCCTCTAACCATCAAATACGCTCTTTCAAAGTGCCGCGTTCCTTTGTTAGAGGCCGCGCGTCGACGAGGACACGAGCTGATAGTCACACTTTTTTATGGCTTTATAAAATTAGGTAAGGTAAGGTTTTTAGTGGTGCGGTATTTTAGTTTCTGTTAACATTTCGTTAAGTACACACGTGGAAGCCGTTCCTTCTTTTGTATGTTACTTTGTTCTTTTGAATTTTGGACCACGTATTTACAGTTAAGATTTATTTTATTGACTTACCATTCAAGTCGTTAAGTTCTTGATTACGTACAGACTCTACTTGTTCGTTCTTTTTGTGTTTGTTGTGGATTTTGGACCAAGTTTTTATTTTTATTTTCTTTATGGACAACGTTAGTTAATAGTTTAGTGTAGTATTTTAATGTGCATAGAAACCATAAAAAATGATCCTAATTTACCAAATGTGTTGAACGGAGTGCATGTGCCGAAAAGTGTATTGATTGCAGGCGGAAGCCATTTCGAACAATTTATATAAATCAACAAATTTATTGGTAAGTTCTAAATTTACCGAACATTTTAGTTTTCGATACCTGATCGGCAATTCGTTAAATAAATCAAATTTTTTTCCTAACTTAAAATACTCATAATTGTTTTCTGTTATTGTGTATCTCATACGTCTAACTCTTTATTTCCCAATGTCACGCAATAATTATTCATTTTTTAAGCTTTTAACCCGGAACACTCATTTAGGTTACAAATGTTAATAAATCACATTTAAATCTGATAAATTATAAACAACAATAAAAGCTCCAATATTTTGTTCTAAATTAAAAAAACACACATGTTAAGAAATGCTGTATTTCTACGCCCACCATTTGCTTTTGCAGTTCTGCAAAAAGAGATAACGAATTATTTACATTTTTATTTGAGGCACTCATCAAAGGTGCCGCCCTCCTTTGCTTTGAACTGCCGCGCCGCGCCGGCCGGCCGGCGGAACGAGTCGGTCGGTAATCTTTGCGCTTTTTTATGACAATTTAAAAGTTGTATAATTGGGAACTACTATACGTCCATTGACCCAGAAAGGCAGTGGTTCTCAAATGTTTCCTACCCTAGTATTCAAATTGTTGACCTAGGTCAGTTTTTTCAAAGTGCCCCTAAGGGAAAAAGTCATAAAGGTTTTTTGTTTGTCTAGTCGGTCCCCATTACCAGTTTTTTTTAATGACATGAAACTGATTACACCCTGTATAACAAGAGAAGCTAATGTCTCAAAAAAGTTTTTGGTATTAACCACTCCAATTACTACCCCACCCCATTATTAAAGGAGGCGAAAAAAATAAAATTGTAATTTAGCGTGTATACAAGAACCTAAGGCCTCAAAAATATTTTTTTACTTCATCCAAGTAGGATGGATGCGCGGGTTTCTTCGAGTCAAATGGATGCGCAGTGGCTTTCCTTGAGTACCATTGATGTGCAGTAGGTTTCCTCGAGTATTTTGGATGCATAGCAGCTTTCCTCGAGTACTATATATGCGTAGTTGGTTACCTCAGGTAGTATGAATGCGCAGTGGGTCTCCTCGAGAGTTATGGACGCGCAATGGCTTTTCTAGAATAAATTGGGTTCACAGTGGGTTACCTTGAGTGGTATGGATGCGTAGTTGGATTCCTCGAAGAAAATGCTTGAAGTAGAAGCTTTACTTCGATCATGTAGTCCACGACACACAATGGTTTTTTATATCTTTATCATGTTATTTTCTGCGTATTACTTCCACATTCAGTGGAGTGCAAATATAGTATTTCCGTTGTAAGAGACTTGGATAGGAAGTCTGAATGTGGAAGTAGTGATTCCTTAGGCAGCGGTTTTTGTTAAGGAATTTAGAATAGTTGAAAGATTCGACATTTACTTGGTGAAAATTAAACTATAGTTTAACAAAGAAAACACTGAAATGTTTTTTAAATTTTCACTGATCTATTATGTCAACATGACAATAGCTTCGCTAAACATTAGCTTCTTCAGATGTCAGCCCAAAACTATCCTTGTATTCACCTTATACTAGGTGTAGTTTGATGAGAAATTCCTCTTTTTTTAATTTTGTGAAGCCGGTTCAAAAGTCAAAAAAAAGAAATATAATATATACCTTTTATATTTTTTTCAAAGGTTTCATACCATCATTTTTAGATATCAAATTAATTTTCACAGTATCCAATCGAAACATTGTATATGTATGTATGTATGTTTGTGTAATTGTTTAATGAGAGGTAAATCGTTTATATAAATGGAATGAAGTATATTATATTGTTGAAAACCGTATCCGCATTTAGTCATGATCTACCTTTAAACGAGTTGTAATTTAAGAACCAGTTAAACGTTAAATGTGTCATAAAAAAGCAATTTTAATTTAAGTAAAATTTATAAGACAACCATTTATGACTTGTGTTTATTGGATTTCATACAGTGAGTGCCAATATTCTCGAACTAATGCAATAAAATCGCAGGTGATTTTTTTCCGCACACATATTAAAATAATTAGAAAAAAATTAATCTCTTTAGTTAAGAATTATATATTTTACTCCTGTTTTCATAATTATTGAAAATTAATTTGATTAAATTAAATTTTATGGCCTTTCAGATAGTGTAAAAATATACAGGGTGCTCCACGAGGTGTTCCATTACAAAAAACACAAGAAAAGTTCATATCTCCGAAATTATTTTTTTGAAATGATTTTTGGAAAATACATGCGATTTCCATAACTTTTATTTTTGAACTTTTTTACGTAACTCCAAAAATAACAGAGTTAAGTGGGGTTCTAACGTTCACGTTATCACCCAACAGAACTAGCAATAACAGTCGGGAAAATCACCCAATCTCTTCAGGAAAAAGAGATTGCGATGGCGACAGTCCTCGACATTGAGGGAGCATTCAATAATGCAATGCCAAAATCCCCATATACAGCGGCGGATGCTAGAGAAGTTGAGCTGACCATAATTGGCTGGATCCAAGCTATGCCTGAAAATAGAATCATAACGACTTGGAGTTCTTTCCCTTCTTCTATGGTCACTGCTTGTGGACGACCTGCTGGCTTCTCTCTCTCTGTGGGAAGTCGAGACTAAGGCATATGCGGACGATATAGTCATTATGGTTAGAGGTACTCTCCCATATCCTTCAAGAGGTGCTAGGTATAGTTTACATTTAGTGTGAGAGGGAGCAGATGTCTATTAACCCCCATAAAACTGTAATAGTACCCTTCACCAGAGAAAGGAGGCTGGATAACTTAGAACTACCTCCTTAGCAGGTGATACTATTCCATTTGCGGGGGAAGTGAAATATATGTTACACTAGATAAATCACTTAATTAGAACTCTCATCTGGAAAAGGTGATCTACAACATGTGGACATGTAGAATTTGTGAAAAATCCTGGTGCATAGGTCTCCAACAAATATACTGGTCATTAATATGCCACAGGCTAGCATCGTGGAACGCAGCAGACTGTCAGATGACACAGATAGTCACGACATCCTGGGAGTGTTTTCAGATGTGATGGTTACCAATTATGAACTGCCTTTTAAAGCCCTGTTTTCTAGAAGAGACGAATGGCATTGGAACAAAACCGACCTAAAGAGTGGACATTTCCAATCCAAAACAATGAAGGAGCTGGAGCCGGAGTATACAGTCGCAACTCAAAGGTAAGAATAACTTCGAGCGTGGATAACAATGCGATGTCTTTCAAGCGGAAATTCACGCCACTGAACTGTGTACAAGGAGGCTTAAACAGACGCATCCTAGACACAGATTAATAAAAATCTTTTCAGACAGCCAAGCAGCTATTAAAGCTCTTGGCTTACATCGTTGCAATTCTAAATTGGTCTAGAATTGCCAAAAGGCTCTAACCCGATTGGGCAGAATCAACAAGTTAACTTTGGTCTGGATACCGGGCCACTCTGGTACGGAGGGCAATGAAATAGCCGATTCCTTAGCCAGGGAATGTGCGGTATCGAAATTTATCGGATTAGAACCAGTGCTTAGCATATCGACAAGCACTGCGAAAACAACAGTTAATTAGGTAAATAGGTTGCACCTAAGAACTCTAGTTGGCCTATATACCGGGCTATGTACCTGTCCTGCTGTAGAAAGAACCAAGTTTTCACTTTTTGGCGAAAGGCAACTGCTGCCAGAGGAGCTGGACAATCTCTCACCAAATAAGGTAGTTGGCTTCATTAAAAAACTGAACCTATTGGGTGATGACCTCACAAACTACCGGCCCATATCAATTCTTCCAGTTTTTTCAAAAATACTGGAAAAATGCATGTATAATAGATTAATTACATATTTTGAAACAAATGGTCTTTTTCTTGAATGTCAACATGGCTTTCGGAAGAACCGCAGCACTAATAGTGCCATATTGGCCTTTGTTAATAATGTCCTCGACGCATATGAAAATCTCGAATTTAATGATACAATATTCCTAGACCTTAGTAAGGCTTTTGATTGTGTTTCGCATGAAATTTTAATCGAAAAGTTACTAAAATATAAAATCAGTGTAAATAGTATAAAACTATTAAAATCATATTTATACAATCGCAGTCAAATTGTCAAATTCAATAACATAATGTCAAGTAAAGAAATTTTAAAGACAGGTGTGCCTCAGGGTTCTATATTAGGACCCTTACTCTTTTTGATTTATATTAACGATATGCCCATGTCAAAAAAATTTCTCACATATATTTTGTATGCAGACGATACCACAATTTCCATTAGATCTGATAATTTATATGATGTTGAAGTAAAAAAAAGCGAAATACACTCAAAAACTAATAATTTGATTTGTAATAAAACCAAATCACAAGGTATGATGTTCACGTTACGCAATTTCGAAATTTCTACTGATGTAATATCTAGCGTAAAATTTTTAGGTGTTTATTTGGATTCTCATTTGAGATGGAATATACACATTGATAATATCTGTCGAAAACTGAGTAGTAGAACTTTCGTTATTCGTAACTTA
Source organism: Rutpela maculata (assembly GCA_936432065.2). Taxonomy (NCBI): domain Eukaryota; kingdom Metazoa; phylum Arthropoda; class Insecta; order Coleoptera; family Cerambycidae; genus Rutpela; species Rutpela maculata. The sequence goes on from OW386293.2 coordinate 9,798,755, forward strand.
TCAGGCACTGTGTCCACAGATACATTGAGGTCAGCCTACTTTGCATTGTGTCATTCAATCATGAGTTATGCTATAATAGTCTGGGGAGATGCTGCGGACTTTGATAAGGTATTTGCTATTCAGAGAAAATTAATCCGAATTATAGCATGTTTAGGATATACAGAGGATTGTAAAAATGCTTTTATTGAATTTGGCATATTAACATTACCTTCGCTATACGTCTTGGAATGTCTAACATATATTAAAACAAATATAAATAACTACCCTACTTATGTGAACCAACATAACCATAATACAAGAACTAAGGATAACATTATTACCCCATATTATAGATTAAGTAAGTCACAAAACGGACCAAATTATCTAGCAATTCAAATGTTTAATAAATTACCATTAGACATAAAAAACATCGATAATCTAAAAAAATTTCGAAACGCAATAAAAAATTTTCTCATAGGAAAGGCATTCTACCACTACAGGGAATTTTTGGAATGTGATATTTTGACAATGAATGTATGTTAGTGTTCATGTTCGTTTGTAAAATTTTGTTATATACACACTTTGTCAACAATGTATGTTTTTTTGTTGTTTATTTTTTATATTTATTTGTGATATGTAATTTATGAAATTACCTAACCTACTCTAATTGACTTGTGTAAGTACTTTTGTACATTAACACCAATAAATTATTATTATTATTATTATTATTATTATAAATATATTTAGGAGTGAGCCACAATAGGCCAGATGGGTTTGTATAGTAGCCCACTCACATATCAACCCAACCTAACCTAACTTACCACCCTGTGCATAAACAATTTGAAATAAAATTAGTATTACAAAACAATCTGAAAATTATTTAAAAAAAATAATAAGACCACCGCTACCGCATCGATTCTCATTAATCATCTATATCTTGATGAAAATAATAGTGTTATCTGTAATATTGCTACAGATTCTGTAGCACTACATTTGGTAACGTGGTACAAAAAATAATTTCTGAAACTATTCTTCTGGATATTTTTTTTGTCGTTAAATTGGGCCAGAGTCCGAAAACGATTTATATTTACGTTTTAGAAACGTGAAATAGCTTGTAATGATGATTTCAAGGACTGCTATAGAACAAATATGAGAGATAGTAGGCAACCTGACTTTTTCAAGCAATCTATAATAAGCAAATATCCAACATTTTGTCGATGTTTTCTTAGAAGAAATACAGTAAATTCACCACATTTGTTAGGCATTCATCATTTTCTTCATTTATCGAAATAATTATGTCTAGAAATCTTAATATTCAGCTTCTGAGTGGCACTTTGCATAGTTCCAACTGTCACAAATATTAATTGCCTCAATTAATAAATAGCATACATCTACTCATCTAAAAATGAAATTCTGTCCTCACAGTTAATTTAAAATGCAAACATATACTTGATAAAGTGGTCTGCATACCCAATAAATTAAATATATTTTAATTATTAATAAATCAATTCGCATATTATTAACCCGAGGCAACAACGTGTGTTTTCGCACTGTATACATCACATTAGTGAGTGTATTATACAGAGAGGATCTCGAAAACTAGTAGTCCTTTATGCCACTTGCATAAAATAAGGGATTTTTTTGTTCATTAGTAACAAAGGCAAGTCGCGTAAAATTTTGTCTTATAAATGTAAAATAATAGCACCATAAGGTTGTTTCCTGGAAGAGACGAAAGGGATCGATCGGAATAAAACCGACTTACAAAAAGCGGTAAATTGTTAGTTCATAGACGACTTCAAAATCCTTGAAGTAACTAAAGTCGGAGTATACAGTTGCAACCCAAAATTAAGAATAACATATCGTTGCTGTTTTAAAACAGTCTGGAGTTGCCAAAGGGCTCTATGTCGATTGGGCAGAAACAACAAATTGACTTTGGTCTGGCCACTCTGACATGGAAGGCAATGAAATAGTTAATCCCTTAGCTAGGGCAGGTGCGGTATCCAAATTAGCCCTGCAAATTGGCCTGCACTCAGAAAAGAATCCTCCAGTACTGACAAGAACTACCAGAATTAGTTCATTTGAAGGAGTTTATTACATATCCTTTGAAAGCAAGAACTGAAAAATTATTAGAGTTAACTAGGTGTAACAATTCTAATTGGCTTATAAACCGGGCACCGGGCACTGCAGATTAAATCACCATCTACACAGACTTGGAGTAGTGGATAATGCTGAATGCTGACTGTGCTTGGAGGAGGATGAAATAACAGAGCACGTTTCTATGTACCTATCTTGCTGCAGAAAGATCCAAGTTCTCACTCTGTGGCAAAGGGTCAGAGAACCTGGATCTGGTCGCAGTGGAGGGTCTGTATGTAAACCTACTCACATATCAACCTAAACTAATCTAACAAAACCATTACGCTAGCCTAGATGTCCTCAGGGAGGACGCTATTGTGGAGTCTCATGCACAGATCGGCGCGATGGAGCTATAAAAGCGGGCTTCTTTACATAAGCATATCAAGCTATCATGATAAAAGTCCACGATTTGCAATTATTATTTCACGGATAGTTCTTCACTATTACACATAGTAACCACGAATGGAACATTTAAATATATATTCTGGATTTTATCAAGTTTTTTATGCTAGATATAGTTCACATTTGGTGTGAGAGGGAGCAGATATATGTTAACCCCCACAAAACTGTAATAGTACCCTTCACCAGAAAAATGAGGCTGGATAAATTAGAAGCCGGTGAAACTGTTCCATTTGGGGGCAAGTGAAATACTTAGGTATTACACTAGATAAATTACTTAACTGGAGCTCCCATCTCGGAAAGGTAATCCACAAAGCAAGATTATCCCTGTGGACATGTCTTAGAATTTGTGGAAAATCCTGGGCATAACCCAACAAATATATTGGATAACCGTTACGGTCATAGGACCAATGGTACCGTACGCCTCCATAGTGTAGTGGTCGTCAGGGCTACAACAAACGACCAAAGCCAAACCCTCTGATTTACAGAGACAAGCATACCCGGCAATAACTGGTGCAATAAGTACCACATCGTCAGCTGATCTGAAAATCCTCTTAGATCTACCCCCTTAGATCTATTTGGAGAGTGAGGCAATGTACAGACTTCAAGGTCATTAATAAGCCGCAGCTAGCATCATGGAAAGCAAAACAGGCTGTCGGAAGACATAGATAGTCACAACATCCTGGGAATGCCTTTAGATGTGATGCTTACCGTAACCAACTAAAAAGTGCCTTTTAACGTTCTGTTGCCTGGAAGAGACGAACGGGATCGGAACAAAACCAACCTACAAATAGCAGCTATCTGTTGGTTTACAGACGGATCCAAAGCCTCTGAAGAACTTGAGCCAGAGTATACGGTTGCAACCCAAAGGTAAGAATAACTTCGAGCCTGAGCAATAAGGCGACTGTCTTTTAGGCAGAATTTCACGCCGTTGAACTGTGTACAAGGAGACGTGAGCAGATGCATCCTAGACACCGATCAATAAGAATCTTTTCAGACAGCCAAGTAGCTCTTAAAGCTCTTGGCTCATATCGTTGCAATTCTAAATTGATCTGGAACTGCCAAAAGGCTCTGACCAGATTGAGCAGATTTAATGAGGTAACTCTGGTCTGGATACCGGGTCACTCTGCTGGCATGGAGGACAACGAAATAGCCGATTCATTAGCCAGGAAAGGAGCAGTATCGAAATTTATCGGACCAGAACCAGTACAAATTTCGTGTTAGAACGCGTAACATAATGCATATTAAAGAGAATTGGTGACAGAAAATTGGTCTATCTAACACCTTTTCCAATTATCAATGTTATCGATTCGCCAACGCAGAGTTTTCTGCATACAGCCAGAGAATTATAAAGACCAGTATGTCTATACATTGTCAACTAGACTACAAAGAGTAGGTATATAATATGGTCTTACCTACTTATAAACTTATAACATTTTGTTCTTCAAGTGTCGTCAGTTTTCATTCGACAAAGTTTATCAGAGCTTAGTAGATCACTTTCCAGTGTTAAAAAACCGTTTGTATTTTGGAGTTATACATCACAAGAAAATTTAAAATTATGTCAAATGCACTATCGCATTCGTCAACGCCATAACGTAACTTCATCTACGAATCGTTTTCAAGCGTAACTCCATTTGTACGTATATTTGTGCACATTTTGTACATCGAAGTTATAATTATTTTATCAAGCCCACCATGTATAATTGGCTATGGCTGAGGTATACGATAAACGATCCACTCCTTAATTAATGCAATTCATTTCATTGTCTTGCACCGTTGATTGGTTTGTGGTAAAACAAGAAAAGAGGAGGAGTTGGTAATTCATTGGCCACACACACTCTGGCTAAAGTAAATTATAATTAAATGATTCATTAAACTATGGCGTTTAGATAGCGTTACTGCTCCTTCTCGCTGCGTTGTAGTGTTAACAAATGTCGATAACGTGCCACTGCTAGCATGATAAATTGTAAATATAACTCACCCGCCTATGTTTGTTGTTTGAATATACAGCGAGATGATGTAGAACGGACAAAGTCTAGGGAAATACGGAATTTCCTAAAAAATCCAGGGACGCCTTGATTAAAATGATCGTTTAACGTCATCGGCAAATCAGTAGATTCGTCCACATTTGTTTTACACGAAAACCCCTTTTTGGGTTGGAGTGTTCCCGGATGGGGTTGCCTATACCACAAATAGGCCAAAATATTAATTTTTTGACAAAAAGTCACTCTTTATAAAAAATACGATATGTTAAGATGAAAAAAAAATTCTTAAAAAAGATCGTATTTTTTACAAGCAAAATTTTTTAGAAAAAGTAAGGCTTATTTGTGGTATAGAAAACTCCATCCGGGGACACCCTGTACATAAATGGATATCGTATAGCTAACAATCATACAACCTTTAATATTATAGCAAACAGCTCAAGAAAAGAAAATCGATTTAAATAACAATTAAGTATTTAATTTAAATCGGTTGATGCACTAAATCTATTTTAATAGAATCTGTGTTAAACAATAACATTTCTACTTAAAAAACCGTTGCCCAAAGAATCACTACTTCCACATCCAGATTTTCTATCCAAGTCACTCACAACGAAAAAATTTTGTATGTGAAAATAATTGCTTATGGAACTTTAATAATATAATATTTGAAATCCTCTACCCCAAAAACCCATAAAACGATACCCCACATCGGTAGTGGGGTGGGGGTGGTAGTGGGGGTGGATGAAGTAAAAAAATATTTTGAGGTTTCTGGTTCTTGTACACACACTAAATCACAATTTTTTTTTCATCTCCTTTAATAATGGGGTGGGGGTGGTGATGGGGTGGCTAATGCCAAATTTTTTTGTGAAACCTTAGCTTCTCTTGTATATAGTAAATACCAATTTTATGAACTCTTACCTGCTTGATTTACCTATTTACCCCAAATTTACCCCAATTTACCCCCCAACCCTTCGACGGAACAAGATGAAAATATAATCTAGTTCTAGATCTCGTTAAAGTACATATGTGTACCAAATTTTAAGTCAATATCTCAAACGGTTCCAGAGTAAACGTGCGCACAAAAAAAAGTTACAGACAGACAGACCGACAGACAGACCGACAGACAGACCAGACCGACAGACAGAAAATTTTTTTTTACTCGAACTTAAAATCTCGACGTTTCATGACATTCTAAGCCTATTTGAACAATAAAAATTTTAAAAAATTTTTTTGTCGTTACTATACTTCCACTGGATGTGGAACTAATTATTTAGAAACATGTAAAATTTGAAAATCTATACAGGGTGTTTCATTAATAATTGAACTGAAGAATTCTTAGCCCAAAATATGAAGATTTAACCAAAAATACTTAGATAAAATGTGCCTCCTTACTGAGATACTCAAATTAAAAATTAAAAAATTATTTTCACATATTATTTTAAAATTACTTAATATTTCTTTACCACATTTGGTAGATAGTGTTAGTGGTCCAAGATACATAATATCAGTGAAAGAACTGGTTCCTCACTATTGCCTAGTCCACGGTAGGGGGAGGAGGGGGGGTTAAGGAGTTTTCCCCCTTTAATTGTACGCCACTGGCCAAATATTTGTTTTCCTAATTTTCTTTTATTTTTCAATAATTTTTACGCAAAAAGCGTAGATAAAAACATAGTACATAGCTCTAGAGTGCCTATTGAGAGATGTTTGAATTCGAAAAAGCGGCTACATGGTATTTTAAATTTCAGTGCTACTCATCTCACAAATAAATTTCTAATCATCTTGACATCTAACTAATGCCTTCCTTATTGTTCTTGTACATAGCAAGGTGAAACAATAATGTTTTTACTTAGTAGGCTAATAATATTTAGTTTTCTTAGAACTGTTAAACGTTAGTTTTGCCGTAATATGAGTTATTTGTTTAACAGTTCACAAAACTTATTTATTGATAATGCCCCATCATAATAATTTGTCGAATACGAAAATGCAAGACATTGTATGTATTTATGCACAAACAAATGCACGTGCTGCTTCTTGAAGATATTTGGAATTATATCCCAACAGAATTCAACCGAATCGCAAAACTTTTAGAAATGTTTACGAGCGGTTAAGGGAAACTGATAAATTTGATTCCAAACGTGATGTAGGCCGCCCAAAAATAATAATTAGTGTTGATCAAGAGGATGACGTTTTAGTAAGAATTGCTGAAGATCCCCATCTGAGTACAAAGCATTTATCGGTAACTGTCGGAATAAGCAATGCTTCAGTTTTTAGAATACTCAAGAAAGAAAAATTGCGATCATATCGTTTCAGAATTTGTTACCTGGGGATCTTCCTCAGCGAGTGGAATTTTCACAATTTATTCGAGGTAAACAAAGTGAACACTTTAATTTTATTTAAAATATTACCATTACCGACGAAGCCACATTCACCCGCAGAGGAGTTTTTAATTGGAGAAATGCTCATATCTACCAAAAAATTTAAACGAAAATTCATATTTAGAATTTCTTCAAACTGATCTCTTTCATTTGCTGGAAACTTTATCATTAAACTTAAGGAGGAATATCTGGTTTATGCAAGATGGCCTTATTATTCTATTGCAGTCCGCAATTACTTAAATGAACAATTTCCCCATTGACGGATTGGCCGAGGAAGCGAATTTCAATGGCTACCTCGTAAACCCGTTAGATTTCAATTTTTGGGGGCATATGAAATCAGTTTATGCGCAGACGACCAACAGTAATCAGGAATTATGGCAACAAGTTGCAATGCTGCCAATTTTATCAGAAACCAACCCAACATATTTTTTAAAGTAAGGAGTTCTTTTAGCACAAGATTAAGAAAATGTATCGAAGTCAATGGAGAACAATTAGAACATTTATTAAAACAAATTATTACTACCTGCAATACGTATTGTTTTATTTTCAAAGCTTTTTCGAATTCAATCATCTCGGGAAATAGGTACTCTAGAGCAATGTATTAAGAGTACTTTTTTGCGTAAAAATTATTGAAAAATAAAAGAAAACCAAAAAAATAAATATTTGGCCACTGGCGTACAAATTAAGGGGGTGAAACTTTTGGACTAAGGTCTAAGGCAAGTTTAGCCAAATCGCAATATATGTCAGAAATTCACGGTTAGCCATTAATTCATTTCTATTAAAATTTGCTAAATTACATTATTTTATATTTTTATCGAAAAAGTACCTAACGCTGTCACTGTCTTTAAGGTATTTTGTTTACTATTTAGATATTCCAGAACAATGCGCGGGAAGCGTACTTTGTAGATTAGGGTGGGTCGAAAAAAATAAATATTTTTTTTTTTCGGAACGCTTTAGAGCTGAAAAGTTGCATATTGTAATAAAAAGAAAAACGGCATATAGAAAATTAAAATCGGTTAACATATTCCGTTCGCGCATCGTACTTAAAGTTTATGAAAAATTGCAAAAATCACGATATTTTTGTAATTTTTTTCTGTAGTTAAAACTTTTAAAATAAACACGCTTTAGTTTTTTATGCTTGTTTTATGGTTTAAATAACCTAAATAAATTAAATTCTGATCAATAATCTATTTCTTTCCCTTCGAGCAACGTCTTAGAAAAAACAGATATTTACTAATTTTTTGCAATATTCACCGTGCAAAATGTGGCGAAACGGAAGCTCATTAAAATTCAGGAGGCATATGAAAATATTTTACTGACGGAGAAAGCAATCAAGCATATTTTTCCGACGAATTACTTAAAGTTGTCGATCCAGTAATAGAACGAAATGCGTTCTTTGCGCACCCAGATAATGTTCTGTTGGCAATGCTTGTCGATGAAAGAGAACATATTAGGGAGCTTGGTTACAGAAAGATCTTAAAAGCAAGACAAACCGTCCCAAAGAAGAAGACTGTTAGAAATTTCGTACCACCGAAGATACACTTTCGAGCTTCCGATCACACTGAAATTATTAATTAGAATTCTTGTCTGTTGCATTCTCCCCCAGTGCTGCGGTACGTAAGTGAAGATGATATTAAATCACTCATCGATTCTGACACTAAGCCCATCAGAGAAATATCAAAGTTTCCCTGTCACACCCATGCCGTGGAGGTGCGTCAAACTCGTGACAGAAGCCTCAAATAAAGTATGTGTACATGAAGATATAAAAAAGAAAAAGTAAAAAACACAGTAAGCCAAAGAATCCTACTCATAGTACTGTGTTACCCATAATACAGTAAAAGTCGACCTTCTCTATAGGGGGTGCTCACAAATAATTCCCGGCAAGCTGATTTTTTCAGGTCCCGAGTATCCGACCAAAAAGTCACAGTACACACCCCTTGGGTGGTTTCTTATTTTTTGTTTTTTTGAAATTTTCCAGCTTGTACATAGTAATATTCTCTACAACTTTTCCTAATAAAATTTTTTTGTAACTTTGATTTTTGACGGTCCAGCACCCATTATATGGGAAAACATTCACCATATTTATTTACTATGATTCAGGAAATATACAAACAAAAGGCTGAATAGCTGGGTTCTGCAGGGTTGATTGAGAACTGTGTCCAAAAAAAAAAAAGTTTTTTCTAAGACTCTCCGCGAATGGAAAAAATTAGATTGTTGTTCAGATTTTAATTTATTTAGATTATTTAAACCATAAAACAAGCATAAAAACTAAAGCGCGTTTATTTTAGAAGTTTTAACTAACAGAAAAAAACTAGAGAAATATCGTGATTTTTGCAATTTTTCATAAACTTTAAGTACGATGCGCGAACGGAAGATGTTAACCGATTTCAATTTTCTTTATGCCGTTTTTCTTTTTATTACAATAGGCAATTTTTCCGCTCTAACGCGTTCCGAAAAAAAAAAAAAATATATATTTCTTTCGACCCACCCTATAGCCTATATCATAAATGTAAATATTGATTTTTTGACAAAAAGTCATGTCAAAAAAGACGAAAAAATTAATATTATTAACAAAAATCGTGTTTTTTTGACAAGAATTTTTTTTATAAAGAGTGAGGCTCATTTGTGGTATAGGCAACTCCATCCGGGAACACCCTGTACATATATGGGTATCGTAGAGCTTACAACCATACATATTTTAATATTATAGCAAAGTCCAACTCTGTCACAGTTTCGAAAAAGTGTAATATATTTTTGCTCTGTAAATGTATTTCGCTTGTTCGTAACAAATTTAAGGATTTGATTGTTACTATTAGAATTATTAGGTTCAATACTATTACGATAATTTTTATATGCTGTATTTATCTATTTTTTATGTTTTACCTGAAAACTCTGGATCCTTCCAATATTGCGGGGTCATTATGTCGTTGATATTTCATACATACATTAAACAGATCGTTATCCATCCATAAAACCGGCAAATTCCGACACAAATACATATGTCGATCGTCCATCATACCCATGCCAACAGAATTTGCATTAAAATACAAAATAATGTGTATAAATAGAATTGATAAAGGTAATTTGTCCTTCATGTGCCAAGTTACAAAGCTCTCGTGCCCCTTTATAGCATAACAATATAGTAAATATGGTTTGGGTTCTGATTCCTGACCACCTTGCTGGTGCGACGACTGTATAGATTTTCACACATGTTCCCCTATAAATCCTCACCTTGACGCAATATTTCATGATTTCAAACAAAAGTTAACTTTCGCTAAAGCTTTCATTCACGAATTTCAGAAAACACACATTTTAGATGATCGCTGTGTTATATAATAAATTAATTTGGACAATGACAAATTGCAAAAATGTATTCTACAGTGCTGACTAAAAAACCGCTGCCCGCTTCCACATCCAGATTTTCTCTTCAAGTCTCTCACAACGACAAAAAATTTTTATGCGGAAATAATTGTTTATGGAAGCCCAGTCGTTGTACTTATTTTCCTTCAAAAGTTTGCAAAATTGATTAATTTTTCTAAATGAATTCGTGAAAGTATGTAGAATGATATTTTGAAAAGTCGCTCGGATGTAGAACATTGAAAAAAAAAGTGAAAACATTTTTTTTCATATACATAATATCATAAGTGATAATTTTGTCGACAAAATTTAGTGATTATTAAGAGAGTTTGTTGCTTGGCAATTTCGCGATTGACATTGACAGATAAAAATAATGAGCCGTCAGGAGAGTTATTTTTGTCAATGTCAGGAGCGAAATTTCCAAAGCAACAAGCTCGAGTACACTAATCATTAAATTTTGCCAGACGAAATTATATCACGAATGGTATTCGTCATGACTATTTCATGAATAAAAATTTAGGCAAAAGAAAACATTAGATATAGGAAGTAAATTAAAAAAATAAATACATAAATCGCCAAATCTTGAACATTTGGGGCCGTTATAAGGCATCTGCATCATGTACCCAACATAACCTTAGATTTTAAGTTTTTCAAGTTTATTCTCATTTTTAATGTTTGTATATGCATTTTTAGCTTGGAGCCATACTGGCTCCATGCAAATATTTAATAATTCACGTAAATAATTTTTCAATATTGTTGATTAATAAAAATAGTCTGCTAATTACAGGTTAGCTTTCCAACCTATAAATAGATTCCTATTTTATTAGGACAAAGTTTTTAGAACTTCATAAACATTACACTGAACTAAATTTTAGTTGAAAATACGGGAACCAAGCAGAAATTTTAATAATAGCTACGTAATACTCTTAAATCTTAAGAAAAACTTATTTTTGAGGTTAGCTGACGTGAACTGACGTTTGCAAAAATTATTGTAAGGACGCCCCACTTGTTGAATCGGTTACTATGTTTTCACAAAACAAAGGAAAATTTGCCGCTGAAAAACAGGTTGGTTGCTTCATTCTGGCTTTTCATTGGTTGAACAACCCTGGACAAACTTTAAATGTTAAATTTTGTCGATGCGAAACTATTTTTTGATTAAAATTATCGATTTTGATTGGACGAAATTTATAGGAATGAATTAGTCATCCATATTTTCAAAATTTTAAATTTAAGTCAAGGTAGGAAAAATTAAAAATACAGATAGATAGAGCATGTGTTTGTGAACAAAAAATTTCCTAACAAAATTTGTCGCTAAAGCCACGGTATTCCCGGAAAAAAATAGTCAAGTAACGTTATTACTTACAGCGAGATCCATGTGTGTGCGCGCTTGAATAAGCATGATAGTCCTGTCAATGAAGAGGTTTTAGTAGGAAATGCCGAGATCCCAATTTTTTACTTCAGGGCTGTGTTTGGACTAGTTATGAGATAAACATACCAAAAGTCCCCGAACATAGGGGGCACGAAGAAGGTTCAGTTTTTTTTTTTGTTTTTCGCTCATATCTCGAAAACGGTTAGCCCTAACCAAGAAGGCCATATTAATTTTGTTCGTATCTGTTACAGTTTTCGAAGTACACGCTCGTCAATTTCGCAAATTTTCGCAAATTAAAAAAAAATGCCTCACGTTTTTTGATAACTTTTGGCACCGTAATACCTGGGTAGAAAGAAGTCAATTAATAAACACAACCATTTATTGAAATTAAATTGGATTTTAAAAAATTTAAACAAATAAAATGATTATTAAGTCACGTTAAGTACATGTACATTCAGTGCATGTAATGATGAAAAATCATAACATAAAAATCAGCTGAGGTGGTGGCTCGTCTTCTTCGAGAATAAAAACTAGGAAAAATTGAAACGAGTAGAAGTTGCAGTTGGATATGATCGACTGCGAATACCTATTTGATTTATATTTTACACGAATACGGAACGATTCACCTTTAAAGGGTGCCACTAAATAAAAATAGGTAAAATAGATAAATAGATATTCGAAGTCGGTCACGCCTGAGTGCAACTGTCATTCGTTTCGTAATAGTCTCCCATACTATTCTGCATATAAAATTTATATACCAGAAGACATAGTTTATTACGTATTCGGCAGCGCCGGACTGCAAATTATATTTGTATTGGCAATAGTCTTATTAACAATAGCTTAATATGATTCTAAGGTAAAATTGTTATATCGTCTCATCTACGGAAAGTTCGCTCGAACTTGAAAAACGCATTGTATATTGTATATCGTATTTAATACATACTGGCAATCGGCAACACGCGACGGCAACTATTATATATTTCATTATAGTCTTATTAAAAATACATTAATGACATTTTAAGGTAAAATTATTATATCAACCTACCTAAAGTCGGTTCGAACCTGAGAGACATCCCGTATATTGCGCTTTAGATATCTTGTGCGTCTTCATATTTTTGTGTGCTTAATAAAAAATGTCAGTAACATTTTACTCTAAAATTTTCATAAAACATGGTTTATATAAAAGATGAGAGTTTACACGCTTCTAACGACTGCTCTGTATGACTGATATGATTCAGTTTCAAAGGAAGTATTCTAATAGTCTATTTTATATACATTTCAAATTCTAAAGACACATAATTAGAGAATATTATTTAGGCATTATGCAAATCACAACTTACACACTTTTTTATTTATTATTTATTCTGTATATTGTTGCCCTAGTCTGGGCACGCTAATATACTAGTTGGGTAAATACTTTAAAACACTTATTATTGAGGAATCAATCAAAACAACTACTCTTCTAGCTAATACTGACGAAGTATTGAACTACATGACAAGATTCCTGGCATTTTAAGGCAAAAGAATATATTGAAAATACTTAAATTATTCATTAAAATTCAATCATTAACAGTTATTGAACCGTACATTCTATTTCAACTCTAGAAAAGTTGTACAAGTTTTTTGGAACTCGTTAGTTTTCATCAGTAGAGTATAGAAACATGCATTCATTATTTACAAGCCTCTCATGTAATTCAATACTTCGTCAGTATTAGCTACAAGAGTAGTTGTTTTGCTTGGTTTTCCAATAATGAGTGTTTCAAAGCGTTTTCCTAAGTAGTATATTAGCGTGACCCAATTAAGGTACCAATATACAGAAAGTAGATAATTTCATATTAAATAAAAAAGTGTGAATGATTAAATTTGAATAAATGATTTAAGTACTTTCAATATATTTTTTGCTTTAAAATGCTAAGAATCCTATCATGTAATTCAATACTTAGTCGGTATTAGCTAGAAGAGTAGTTGTTTTGATTGATTCTTCAATAATGAATGTTTTAAAATATTTACCTAACTAGTACATTAGCATGCCCAGATTAGGGCAACAATATACAGAAAGTAGATATTTTTATAATAAATAAAAAAGTGTGTAAGTTGTGGTTTGCATAATGCCTAAATAATATTCTCTAATCATGATAAAAGCAAATGAATAAAAAATAATTTATTCTAAAGACAAATATTTAGTCAAACAAAGTTTATCGTATTTAATAGATATTCGCAGTTGGCAACGCCCGACTGCAACATTATTCACTTCGTAATATTCTCATTAAAAATACCACGTTCAATATTTTAGAGTAACATTGATATACCATCTAATCTACATAAAGTTGTTGGAACCCAAGAGATACCCGGTATATTGCAGTTTATAAATCTTGTACATCTTCACATTTTTGTATGCTTAATCAAAAACCTTAGTAACGTTCTGCTTCAAAATTGAAATAAAATCTATTTTACGTACAAGTAAGAGTTTGCAAGCCTCTGGTGGTCACCACCAATTACAGATATGGCCCAATTTCAATAGGGATTATTCTACTATGCTCTTTTACATATGTTCTAAATTGTAATTATATATTTTAAGTCTAACAGAAATTATCGTGTTTACAAGAAACGGTATATAGACACACATACGCACACACACATACAGAAACACAGACATTTTTTATTCAATACTTGAGTTCAGTCTGTTATGAAAGGGATTTCTGTACAAACAATTTTTTTCTACGATGATTATTAAAAAGTTTTGTCCAGTTATGATAAAGTTAGAATAAAAAAAAATATATAAGAGCCATTACTAAACGATAACAGATACAAAAAAAATTAATAGAGACATTATTGTGGGAAATGACCTGAAATCCATTTATTTACTTTTTATACGTTCTTAACACGCAGGTCTATACTGAGACTAAAAAAGAAAAAGTTTTCACTCTAAAAAATGGACTTAATAAGTGCTGGGTCCTTTTGTCAGCTTCAATTTTATACATATCCACTTTTTGGCTAGGGATAAACGTTTTCGAGATATGAGCCAAAAACCAAAAACCGAGACCTTCTTCATGCTCCTCTGCTGTATGTTTGCCTCCTGACTAGTCCAAACAGCCCTCAAGTAAAAAATTGGAATCTCGGCATTTCCCTCTAGACCCCCTTTTTGGGTCTAGCCTGACAGGGCTAGTATCTGTTGTATATTGTACTGATATAATAACTATGTTTGAAAATCCCTCAAACAGTCAGTCACATTTAACATTAGACTAATTTTTTTCGTACTGGAATTGCTAATTCTAATGCTGTAGTTCTCAAATCAATCATGCATGGCATTTTTGAATAAATAATGAAGATATCTTTCAAATGAGGTATCACAAGCCCCTACTTCTCATTTAAAAATGTAGAGGTTGCAACTGCCACTCGAAGGGGGTTGAATTTAGGGATGAAATTTGTACGTTGCAGGATGTCATTTCAGAATCAAAAATCGACGTATCTCGGAATTTTTTTTAAAATATGCAGAATAAATGAGATACTGAATTTATTCCATTTGGCTATTCCACACTAAATGTAACCAAGATGACAAAAATAAACAACTAAAGCCAGTTTAATTTAATAAAATTGATTTTTTTTTGCAATAAGAATGGAATTGAAAAAAATGCCGTGAAACAACGATCGTCTTTCAGATCTAGATTTGTTTTGGAAAGGTCAAGGGCTCCTACAGTTTAGATTGGAATCCAAACTACACTTTGGGGATAATTTTAAAATGAAAATTACTTCACTGTATGTGGACATCTATTTTTAGAAATATACTTGTTAAAAATCCAATGCCATAAATAAAAAAATGAATTGTTTATGAAAATATCAGGCCATCTTATCAGCAAATATTTTTATATTTTATATCTGTTTCCTTCTAATTACCATCGATAAATGAAATAGGCTGATTAGTGAGATTATTATTTGACGAAACAGTACGCGAGTAATGAGAAAAGCTGAAATGCTTCTGCGAAGAGAACAATTAATATCCGGTGCTGTATAAATCTTAGCAACCTTAGCGAGATGTCAAGTGGCAGACCACCAAGAAGAAGATGTTCTGCAGCGGACAAGCGGCAACCTGCCGAGTGACAGCTGTCGATCCTTATTTCTTTCAGTTTGCGTCTCGCAGTCGCACTTTCCATCCACTTCTACGTCCGTAAACATGGCGTTTTATGTTAAAGTTGACACCTCATGGTCTTAACCCAAATTAAAGGTAATTATCTTCCAGATTTTAAATGCCTTCCCTCATTTGTTACTTTGTGACGCTATACTAAGGTATTTAAAGGTAAAACTGAGGTAATAGCCTAAGAATATGTGATGAAATTCTAGTCATATATACCGTTTGGCGCTGGTCATCTATACATCAACATTTTTTTTTTAATTACCTAATTGATTTTAGATTGTTGAATTATTTTATTATCTTCTTATATTATACTTCTCGAGAATTACTATACTGTGCTACTCACTTAAAACTACCGGGGCCATTTTTTCGAAGACTAAGAGTATTTGATTTCTGCAAACGGCATGCACTAGACTGTTATACCGGGTCTAACAGCATCATTTTCGCCTTTAGTTGTCAAGATAATTGATTAAAATTTGTTTGACAAGCTAAATATTTCATTGTTTTCAAAGCCACCTTAGTTAGTTACCTCTTAACATTTAATTAGAAGAAAATTGTATTTTCTTATTTTCCTTTAGCTGTGATTTTGTTTGTACTTATCGGACATTTTAATACGACATATGAATAAATTCCATATTAATAGTACTAATAAATGGTACCACGGTACCAATACCATTTGAAAAAATTGAGTTTTGCCCCAAAAACCATTTTGATGAACATTATTTGCTCATAAATCACGTAATTTAGTATTTTTGACGGAATTTCAATTTTTCTAGCATTACACGGGTTATTTAGAATAAATTGGAACCGTCGTGGCACACTTAAATGGAAAACAAAAAAATATATTGTAAAAAATATTGACGTTTGAAATGTCACTTATTTGGTATCGTTGGCTTCAGATTATGATTGTGGTTCAAATTATGCAGAATTCAAAAATGCAATAAAATACAAGATGTTATTTTTAAAAATCGAAAGTTAGTGTCACTTGAAGTGAAGTGAAGTGAGGAAAAAATCACTTGTATGTCAAAAAGTGCTGCTTATTATATATATAGGATATCTCAAATTTCAATCAATTATATTCAAACTAAGGGATAAAAGGGAGGTGTACCATGACCCTGTTACACCCGGTATAGATAACACGATAGCAAATAGCACTCAGCAGCACCTTGGCAGTTGAACAAAATATGGCGGTGATAGAAATATCACAAAACGTACAAAAATCAAGTTTGCCAACGCTTTAGTTTTCTGCACCTTTCCTTACGCCTCTGAGAGATGGATTATTAGGGATGCAGTCAGATGGCGTATTGTTACTTTTACAGTCTGTCTGTTACGAATTCCTTGGTCAATACATCTAATCAATAGTTCGACTCGCAATTCAACTTTTCAGTAACGTGCTCATCGGCACCTTAATATTTTTGGACGCATTAACTGGAGAGGAAATAGTATGGAACGATTGATAGCAGAAAAACTAGATGGTAAAAGATGAATAGAACGCTCCAAAACATTGAGTGGATGTTACCAAGCAATTGATAATAAAGGCCTTCGTTGAGATCGTACATTTGACAGGCAGCCGTAACTGATGGCGTGTTGCTTTTGGGACGTACCATATGTAAAAGGCGAAATAGTAAATAATAAGAAGGATGTATAAATAACAGTCTTGAGTAAAAACGAACTCTCTCCATTGTGACGTATATTTTCCGGTAAGGCCGTAAAGTGGTCACTTTTGACACCTTAGCAATGGTTCGGTTGCTCGGGCGCCACCTTTACAATTTTTACGTGGGGCAAAGGTCCCACACTAGCCTCTTAGCACAGTCTGTTGCAGTAGGGCTGGAGTAGCTACAGTGGAGAAAAACATAAAATTCCAGTGGGTCAATTGGGATGTATCAGACTTTCACACACACACACACACACACACACACAGTAAAACGCATAATTCGGTAAACAATATCTATTTATTTCCTATAAGCTACAATATCAACTCTAAATTAGTCTAACTCTACTAATATATATCAGACAGTACCCAGGTTATGATATGACTATCGTGAAGTTACGGTGCAGTTGCAGCGATGTTACTTATGGCAGGCGGGAGCGAAGCAGCGGGATGACGTGGACTCGAGGTATGGCGGTGAAGGATGGTTAGCGGCGCGAAAATGACAAGCAGGTTACGATGCAGGTGACGATAAGCGGTTAGGTTATGTACAGTCGTCGGATACCAGGAAGAAGCAAGCAAACAAAAACTAATGCAACAATAAGAAAAATGGCTACTCTAGGTGTCAGGCTTGGCTTCTGCAGCTCCTAACCTGAAAACAGTTGAAAAATAATAATAATAATAATATGGCCACGTCCCGATTTCTCCGCATTAGCAGATACTACGAAGACCTCGGAGACGCTTTCTCTGTGCCCACAGGGTAAGCGCACTAGCACATATTACGAATACCCGGAGTCAGCCACACTAGCACGACTGTTGGCACCTGGATGTGAGCTCGTACCTTGGACCTGAAATTGGGTGAGCGACTTGCTTTCTCCGCATTAGCAGATACTACGAAGACTCCAAAACCACAGACTAAAACAAATCAGATGTTTCACTCAATAGTATTCCCTATGTTACCAGTTTCATTTTTTGTGATGTGACGTATACCTGCCAGGATTCTGCGCAGAAGACATAAACAGAGAAATCTTGCGGTTGACATGGAAGTTAAGACCAGCGAGTATAATCTCACAGGAGAGAGTATTTAGTACTGAAATCTCAGAGACGGAAGTAGTCAACAGCTCCACCGGTGATATTAATTATTTTGGAATGTGGTGTATTGTATTGAAGGTTAGAGTTGTTACTGTTATACATTTAAGTGGTTTTTTGAGTATTTATTAGGTTACTTTACGCATCATAAGGTCCCTCCTGTGACTATACTCGCTGGTTAAGACTGATTGGACAATGCGCAGATCACGACACAAATTGGTACCTGCTGGGAGTTGATTTATTATCTAAACCATGATACGTCATAAGTGAAATATCTGATTTGTTTTAGTCTGTGCCAAAACGCTCTCTCTATGGACACAGTTTACGTGCACTAGCAGATATTACACGCTCCCTGGGCACACAAGAGTTACCAGACAGTAATTAGAATTAAAGGGGCCTGATTTCTCCGCATTAGCAGATACTACGAAGACTCCAGGAACCTCTACTTTATGACCACAGGGTACCCGCACTAGCAAATATTACGCATACCTTGAGGACACAACCAGTAAAATAAATACAAAGACAAATAAAAGTTCACAGTATCAGCCAAACCGCTACCTATTATAATTATTACTATTATTCTTACTTATATCCTCTAGTTGCTCCTGGCGCGTCTGGTTGAATACGGGGCAGTACACCGACTGGCTTCTGGGTTGGCACGTCTATCTGCTTCGGAAGCTCGTGAGGAACTTAACTTTCGGTGTCGTTTTCAATAACTAGTAGGCTTGTATGCCTTCTCTCGCCCGATAGTGGGAGAAGGGAATGCGCGTAGGAAATGTGCAGTGTAGACGGTACTTGTGAAATTTCGTTACAATGAATTTTAAGGACTTACAGTTTCGTGAAATGGTATATTTTAAGAAATATTGACGAGTCCGAAAAGTTGGACATGAAATAATTTACGGAAATATTCACTTACGCTTGACGGCTGGTCACGGGTGGGCACCTCTGCTCGCTGATACTGCTTTGGATCGACTGCCTGATGCCACCGTGAGCGCGGACGGTCTCTTGGCGCTGTGCAGGTGGGGGTTTAACGCGGGAATGTAGTTTTACGCGGTAATAAATGCTTTGTAGCCGGTTGGGTTTAAATAAGTAATATAAAATTAAACAAAAATATTTATAAAATGTAAAAATAGAGTACTTGTTTGGGCCTCGGAATTTGCTTCATTACACCATGTTGGACTATAAATGGCACTGTGCTGCGAAGAAACTTTTCAATCCTAGGAACCCTGCAAAACGATGAACGTAATAGTCTCTTGAGATAAAGTTTTGACCCCAAAAGTTCTGTGACTGGACCGCAAGACATCCCCCCCGTTTTCGATGGCAGGGAACACGATAGTGACAATATTTTCGGACCTGCCCTTCACCCACTACTCCTAAAGTGAAAAAACCAGCCGTTTTTCCGATTTCCCGATGCTAGACTTGCGAGGGCTTGTCGGATCGGGTCTTTTTGTCAAATAAAATAAAGTAAGTAACCATTGGGTGACTCACCCTCGGGGGTTGAAACTACCACCATCCCTAATAACGAAATGCATGAAAATAACTAAAATCAGCTGGACAACGGTTTTCGAAGACGGGGAATAAGTTGGTGACAATATTTCTCGACCTAGGTACCTTTCACCCACTGCCCCTGAACCGGGAAAACTACTCCTTTTTCCCGATTTTCCGGTGCTATAGGCTTGCCAGGGCTTGTCGGATAGGATTTTTTCTCGTCAATTCAAATAAAATAAGTAAACCTCGATCAGACCCGACCAACCCGGGGGTTCAAGCAGCCTTTACACGAACTGAACTTTTCCTTCAGAGGTTTGTGGGGAATTGATTGAGACGAGTCATTGGTATATATAGATGTTTTTGTTTTTTCATTGATTATACAGTATGACCCATTTAAGACCGCAACATCCCCGTGTACTTGTTAATTGATGCTTGTTTAACTTCAAACTTTGGTGGTCGTAAATTCTCAGAAAATGCACAATCAGTTTTGGCAAAATTTAACTCAAACATCATTTACGAAAAAACGAAAAATGAAAACGTTCAAAAATTCGTTTTCGGGGGCTACATCTCAGTAACCAGATACGTGATTTCACTTAAAATTGATACCTAGGGGTTTTAAATGGCTCTCTTTACGATGATGAAATCAAAATTTTAAAAAAAAATCGCTAATACTTTTTTCTTGAAAAATCGACTTTTCATACTCCCTTAAAATCGCACGCTACTGACATGTATCACATATTTGTAAGTTCAAAGTATCACCTTATCGATCTTTTCTTACCATCAAAGTTTGAAGTTAACCGGTATACCTACAGGGATGTTGCGATCTTAAGTGGGTCACACCGTATATGTCAAAAATTCTCGTTTTTATTCATTCAATGATCATTCACTAGATCTGTTTCATTATATACAATTCTTATTCTATGCTAGTAGATCTTTTGACGCTACTATTTTCTTCAAAGTTTGAAGTTAACCGGTATACCTACAGGGATGTTGCGATCTTAAGTGGGTCACACCGTATATGTCAAAAATTCTCGTTTTTATTCATTCAATGATCATTCACTAGATCTGTTTCATTATATACAATTCTTATTCTATGCTAGTAGATCTTTTGACGCTTACAATTATAATCACACTGTTCATCGGAGTCGACATGGACGTCACAGTCCATCTCGTTACATTCATAATCTTCATCGTCATTACCATCTTCGCTAGAATTATCATCATTACCATTATCATCAGACATTTCTGGAATTAAATTTATATCGTAATCAAGATTATCATCTTGTTCAAGCGATTCCTCTACATGCACGCAATTATTACAATTGGTACCCTTACAATTCTTATAGAATGGGCTACATTTAATAACTAGTTTTTTAAAGCCACATCGTTTAACACATCCACCCATCCACCCTTATTTTGCTTAAAAAATGAATCTGAAATGAGTTTCTCGTTTCTGAGAATTTCCGTGGTATTTTGTTATTGGGGATGGGAGTCATTTCAACCCCCAGGTTGGGCTAGGTCATCTGTGGTCAATATTTACTTATTTTATTTGAATTGACAAAAAAACCCAACCTAACCATGAGGTTCTGCCAGCAAAAATAGCATCGTTAGATAAAAATATTTAAGAATAAAATATTCATAAACAGTATTGATGCTCTTTGATATGTTAAAAACAGCGACATCCACAGACATCTACGTATTATTATCATACTGTTTAACAATAAATAAGATCAGAAATACATCTGACAAACCATCATAAAATTAGTCGTATTGACTGACTGTATTTCCTTCATGATAACGAAAAAATAGTATATGATTTCACTTTCTAACATCTTAATCTATTTAATATATCTTATTTACAAAATAGAAATATTTTTTTATAGAATATATAGTTATTTTGGATTTTCCTTTAATTTTTAAAGGGAAAAGAATATCACATTGTATAGGAGATAAGCCCATTTAATCCTTTATTGTAAGAGTATCATGATATTTGTTTGAAATAAAAGATAAAATAGCAAAATCTTGATATACCAAAGGTTACAAATGAAATTGTCATATGCCACGCATTTTTTGATAAACATTGCTTTCAACACCTTTAACTCTTAACCAATCCTCGGCTAGCATTCTACAAATAATTACAGATGTGGGCGCCCCAGCGTGTACTCTCGAACTAAGGAAACAGAAGTCCGATTGTATTGAAATTTTGACAGTAAGTCACTCATTTATTGCAAAAATTTCAGTACAATGATCAGCTCTGTAGATTTTACTAATACACATTTTATAATAACATAATATCCAACTATCTAAATATGATTTTCAGCGAGACATATATCATAAACATATACATCTGTGGAAGTAACGACTGGACTCGTAAGTCAGGAGTCGCGGATTAAAAACACAGATAGATTGTAAAAACAACTGACAAATTACAAGAAAAATCATAATGTACCACAAGTCTGTAGTTGTTAATAGGTGGGATAAACATTTGAACATGTTTGAAATATTAAAATATGTTTATTTCTAGGTAGATTTGTGGAGAACTGGTAAGCATAGACACTGCCCAGTTTATTAGGCGAATTATAATTCAAAAGGATAACTAGGATTTTAATGTGAATTGTCTGGTCAGGGCAGTTTTTCTGTTTGTGTTCAGGGGTTCAACTTAAATTCACAGCTCAGTTTTGCAGTTTCTGCGAGGTGGGCGTATTGTTTATTTAAATAATTTAATTTTTTATGCCGTGTTTTCCATCGGTTTTCTTTGAATATCTCGAAATATAAAAGTCCTATGGAAAACAATACAAAAAAAAGTGCATAAACTATTCATTCCAATTCTTATTATTATTTAAAAAAAATTGAACATTGCAAAATTATGCGTTTTTAAACAAATCCTGTTCTTTCAAAAATAATGCTGCTAAAACTTTGCACCCTCGTGAAATCCTGCCATCAAGACCAAGAAATTTGTACGATGGCTCAAATTGTAGCATTCTATAAGTACTTTAAGATCAGGGAGAAAAACATTCTTTCTTCAAAATTTAAACCCATTTTATTGCAGTTGTTTATAGTTTTCGAAATTTTAGTTATAAACAAATTCAAGTAACTATCTGGTTTTTTTATGAAATCAAAAACGGTAAACGTGTGACGAAAGTAGATTAAAAAAGCCAAGCCTTTGGAAGAAAAACTAATACTCTACTTGCATTTGGAGCTGAGATACGTTAGTTTTTACGTTTAGGTCACTTATAAATAAACAAATCGATATTTCTTATTGAAATTTGGGCTGGTTATTCCCCAATGCTTATTATTTTGTTTTCGCTCTTTGAAGATAATCCAAAGCTACATTTATTAAAATAACATTTAATAAAGCGGCTTTGAGAACATAATGCACATTTTCAATTTTTTTCCAACTTTTCTAATTTTCGTCACGAAAATGGAAAACCATCCTTATTTGAACAACTCTTATGTTCATGTATACAGCTTGCAAAACTTTTAATATTACTGATAGATTAAAAAAAAACATTTCGCGAGCAGGATTTGAACCCGAGATGTCCGCATCCTAAATAAAAAGCAATCAAACAATCAATAACAATTTATCAAGTTTTTATACATGTATGCGCCTCACCGGAACCTGGTCCGGAGCCAGCCAGACAACTACGTCGCACAGCGTCGTGGTGATTGTAGGGCTGGGTGAAGCAGGTCCGGTTTGGCTTAACGACAGATGATATGTAGGTTAGTGTTCCTGTCTGCCGCAGACAGTCTTAAGAACTAAATTAGACATTAAAAATGTGTCCACAAGGACCTAAAACTAATTAAAAGAAAAACACTATAAAACTATCACTCACTAGACGAAGCACTTATTTAATTTAGATTGCTGGTACGAAAACAGAACTCAACGAAAAAACCCGTTCGAAGCAATTCCACCCTGGTGGTCTTCCTGCCGCCAGGAAAATTTCGTGGAAATTTAAAAGATATGGTACGAAATATTTTGGTTTTGAAAATTTATTGGTCAAGATAGAATTTAGAAACAAAAAGGACAAAATAACAAAAAGGATAAAAACAAATAGAACATATAAAGGGAATGGAGAAAGTTGGTTATAGGTTTTAGTAAAGATTAAAGGTGGGGAAATAAGAAGTTGTCGTATAGGAAAGTGTGGCTAGAGAGGTTGCCGGAAGATAGGCAACGCTTGGTATGGTAAGGGGTGTCGAATATCGAAAAGGATTGCATTATGCTGTCTGATTCGGGTTATGTTGCGGGTTAGCGGACTATTGCCTACTTTGAATTCGTAGAATTTTTGAGAAATTTCTTGGACGTAGTCCGCTAGTGGGGTTATGTCGTGGCAACGATCATGTGAATCTCTGAGGGAGGTGTATCTGTCCGAACCAGAGATGAGACGCATAAATTTATATTCAAGAACTCGAAGTTTTCTCATTGTCGTGGGCGGTATGCGCTAGTCGCCTTATCTAGTGACTGAAAACATAATATAACATTTAGACACATTTAGTGATTTTCGGATCTCTAACAAAATCGCCAGTTCCGGGCCGCTGTATAATATATTTTAACAATTGTAGCTTTGGATTATTTTCAAGTAGCAGAAACAAAATAACAGACATTGGAGAATTACCAGTCCAAATTTCAATACGAAATGTCGAGTGGTTTATTCATAAGTCACCTACACGTAAAAACTAACGTATCGCAGCTCCAAATGCAAGTAGAGCATTATTTTTTTTATATTCGCTTTTTAATCTACTTTCCGTGATCTTAAAGTACTTATAAAAAGCTACAATTTGAACCATCGTACACATTTCTTGGTTTTGATAGCAGGCTTTCCCAAGGGTGCAAAATTTTAGCAACAGTTGTATATTTGAGTTGTTTTAATAATCATTTTGATTTGAAAATTTGGTGATTGTATTTTATAAGAGCTATATTTCTCCAAAATTTCATTGAATATCATCCATTATTTTTCAAAGAACTGTGATTTGTTTAGAAACGAATAATTTTGCAATATTCATTTCTTTTTTAAATAATAATAACAATTGCAATGAATTATAATTTGTGTACTTTTATTGTACAGCTCATAACGAACATTTTCCTTCTTTTTGTTGTTTTCCATGAATTTCGAGATATTCAAAGAAAACCGGTCTAAAAAATTAAATTGTTTAAATAAAGAATACGCCGACCTGTCAGAAACTGTAAAACTGAACTGTGGACTTAAGTTGATCACGTTAAAGCAAAAAAATTGCCCTGACCATGCAATTCATATTGCGAATTTTTTTGTCCTAATTTGACTCCACTAAAAGTACGCGTTGACTCTATGGCCAAATACATAACAGTACTTGTATATTTATATATAAATACTTTCCAGTAAAATAATAGATTTCATTGAAACATTTTTAAGTGACAAAATCAACAGTAACACATATAAACAAGAAAAATATTTTGTTCCATTTCAGGTAGATCATGAGAAAGTGGCCGGTTAGAGCGGTCTTCTTTTAGAATTATCTGTGACCGGCACGTGGGATAGTTGTCATAGAAGTTTGCCTATAAATTGTCCATTGTAATCTGATGATTAGTAAAATATTTGTGTGAATATATCCTTAAATGTATCGTGCACATTCCAGAAAAGATATTGAGTGAAAGAGACATCAAGAACGGTAAATATTAAAATATATTTAGGTAGACACACCAAAATGTTTGATCTGAAAAACCCTACTTTGCCACAGCTCTAATACAAAAATCACCAATATATGCACTGTGCCTCGTATTAAGTACCTTGATTTAAGGAAATGATATGGTGAGAGCTCCGATTAAAGAACTTATATCTAGATACATAATGGCGTTGATTTGTTTGTTGCTGAAAGACTCACAATCTAAGGCACTTCTTCCCATAAGTTGCTGATTGGCCCATCGGCCTATTCGCGGCAGTTTTCTACACGATCGGTTCAGTTTGATTATCATAATCTCAGTTTGACAGTGTCCGCCATTAATGTCAATAAATGTTTTTCGTGTTCTCCGACCAAAAAGTGATGAAAAAGTAATTTTATTTTAAGTTGTGATTTGCTTAATCCCTAAGTGATATTCTCTATTCATATTTACACAGTTTAGTGAAAATTTAATGCTACATGTTGAAGTGCTGTGCCGTTTGCAGAAGGCAGTTTAGAAAAGAAGAAAATCGGTCGTTTCATAAGTAAGTAGGTCATAGTCGTAACGTGATGGCGTTCAGTTTACAGTTGAAATAATAATATTATAAATAATATCCTTTCAATACATATTTCCCTTGAATAAAACATCTCTACCTATTATATTTTTTAAATCCGAGGTTATGTTCATGGAGTGTTAACCAACAATTATTACATAAAATATGTACAATATTGTACATTTTCCCTTCTATACATACCCGCCACTGTTGCCTATGGGATGTGATGTTCATCTTTCCATATTAATGGACATATAATGTGACTATGTTAGGAGCAAATAAGGTATATGAAGAAAAGATAGCCATTATGTATCTAGATATAAGTTCTTTAATCGGAGGGTGAGAGATTAGATAAATTGAATGTGCAGTTCCCCCTTGAAAAGGGCAAATAAAACAGTTATGGGCCAAATAAGGCTAGTCTGGATTTACTTCCAAAAAAGTTAAAATATTTAATTCAATACTTGTTATATAGTCCAGTCAACGGAGCGCTAAAATGACCAAAATCTCTAACTTGAGTGCTATTGAATGGATGTTGATGAAACCTTGTGCACTCTGTTTGTAATGACGTTAATAAAAAGTTAAAAAAAGATTGGAGTAGGAAATGATCGGAATGGATAGAAAACATATATTACGGGTTCTATAACTTGTAGAATTAGGTCAAAAATGAAAAAAAAATAATGTATTTACCTTTTTTGGTCTAAAATATGATGTTTTTACTCTTGTGAATTTTTTCGAAAAATGCATATTTTTCGAGATATGGCCACTCGAAAAGGACCCCGGAACAAAACCCATGAAAATGTTGATTCGGTGGAATCGGCTGAAATTTTGGTATTTTGTAGTTTAAGTTATGCTGATCAAAAGTTCTTATCACATCGAGCCAATCCTATGGACAGTTCTTGAGATACAGCTTGTCAAAGTTGGGTAATTTGCGTCATTTTATACATTCAAGAACTTTTTACTCTTAAACTATTAACTTTAGCAAAAAATTGCAAGTATCGAAATATTTTTGTTCAAGTCCAATAAAGCTCAAGAATTTTTTTCAGAATTTTTTTATCAATTTTTAGGTTAGGTAAAATATGTATGTCATATTTTGGCATGCTTCGGTGAGATTGGCTGAAACTTTGCTATTTTGTAGTTAATATCATGCTGCTCAAAAATTCCTATTGCACTGAGTCGATCCTATGAGTGGTTTTCGCTCCAGGAGTGCTTGAAGGTCTTAACAACGAGGTAACGGTAATCTATCTATATATATGTATGTGTTTATGAAAGGCTTCCAGCGCGTTTGTGTACTGCGTGCATGCGTTTGTGTATATGTATGTCTCAGTTTATACAGGGTTATCTAGAAATATCGATGACAAACTTCTGGTGCAGATTCTACATGCAAAAATATATCCGCAAATACCTTGAGCTACGACCCTTTGAAAATAGCACCCAAAAACTGATAATTATTTTATATTTCAGAAACTTTCTGATTTACAGGGACGTGACTTTACACATATATTAACAATAATACAAGCTTATTTTTACATTACATTATATTACATTTTTTGTGCACGTACACAAACACGCTGGAAGCCATTCATAAACACGCACATAAATTACCCAATACCTCGTTGTTAGGACCTTCAAGCACTCCTGGAGCGAAAACCACTCATAGGATAGACTCAGTGCAATAGGAATTTTTGATCAGCATGACTTTAGCTACAAACTAGCAAAGTTTCAGCCAATCCCACCTAAGCATGCCGAAATATGACATATATATATATTACCTAACCTAAAAATTGATAAAAAAATTCTGAAAAAAAAGTCTTAAGCTTTATTGGACTATAACAAAAATATTTCGACCCTTGCAATTTTTTGGTAAAGTTAATAGTTTAAGAGTAAAATGTTCTTGAATGTCTAAAATAACACAAATTACCTAACTTTGACAAGCTATATCTCAAAAACTGTCCATAGAATTGGCTCGATGTGATTACAACTTTTGATCAGAATGACTTGAGCTACAAAATACCAAAATTTCAGCCGATTCCACCGAATGAACATTTTCATGGGTTTTGTTCCGGGGTCCTTTCTAAAAATGGGGGAGGGGAAATGTAAAAGTTGAAGAAAAATCTGAAAAAAATCAGGTGAATCGAAATAAAAGACTTTTTTTATTTGCAACTTTTCTGTAAAGTGCGTTTTCACCGAGTGTTTTCGGAAAAACATGAAAAACTACCCCCATTTTCGACATTGTAGCGCTTTAAAAATATGTAGTTTAGAAATTTTAAAAAATTCAATAGTATGCATTGACGCCTTCTAAACATTTTTTGTCTCTTGGATTTTTTTAACTTGCCAATTTTCCGAGTTACAGGTAGTTTTTCAAGATAAATAATGTACATTTTTGCACATTAAAAAATATATGAAAATTCGAAAAATGAGTGTGATTTATATATATATATATATATATATATATATATATATATATATATATATATATTATTATAAAAAAATACGAAACTTATATAGTTATGCCATTTTTTAAGGTTCAATATAACTTTTAAATTGAAAATGTGAAAAAGTTTTCTGGAAAAATATATAATTATCTTGAAAAACTGCCTGCAACTCCGAAAAATAGCAAGTTACAAAAAAATTCCAAGAGACAAAAATTGTTTAGAAGGCCTCAATGCATGTGTCTGAATGGTTTCAAATTTTTAAATTACATATCTTTAATGCGCTACAATTTCAAAGAAAGGGGTAGTTTTTCATGTTTTTTCCGGAAAAACTCGGTGAAAACGCACTTTACAGAAAAGTTGATTGATAGATTGATTGATTAATTTACCAGCGTGTGGTAGGTATTTCTGCCACTGCCAAGGATTATACAGCTGGGCCTGCTACGTCCACGCTGGGTTGGAGTAGGGTCATGCTTGTTGCCAGTAGCGAGTGCCACATGGCGCATGGTAAAGGAATGTGGGATGGGAATTACCTACGTATTTGTGAGATGCGTTACCGCATTGTGTCGTGAAGGAGCTTTTAAGCTCCCATTTTTGTATTTTTGGTTCTGGACTTCTGCCTCTTCTGGATCTTCTTGTGATATATGCTGTCGCGTTGTGTTGCTGCTGCTTGAGCTCCTATTTTTGTTTTTCTGCTTTTACAAATCTTCTTCTTCTTCTGAGCCTTCTGATTTCTCCGTTTCTGATTCTGGTAGAGTATATATCGCTCCGAATTCTTTGTGGAATCCATTTTTCCCTCGCTTTTCTTTCCCAGTATGTTTGGCCCTTTCCCAGTTTGTTCATGATCCTCTCGATTGTTGTTTTCCTCGTGTAACATTGTCTCCCTATTTTTAGTTTGCTACTGTTCAGTGTTAATGCTTTCTTCAGTAGATGTATTGGTTCCCTTCTTTGGACGTACAGTACTTCATTGGGTATATTTCTATCCTTTTTGAGATTGTCTTCCCTTCCAGTAGTGTTGATGTTTTATGTAGCTGTTTTTGTCCTGTTGTTGTTCTGAGTAGTTGGATGAGGTCTCCTTCAGCTCTTCTCAAACTTCTTCTGTTGGCTTTTGTTGTTGCCGCGTTTTTAACTTCATATGTTCTGTGGTGGCCAATGTTAATTAAATATTAGCTGTATCACTTAATTCTTGTTATGCTAGTATGATAAAAAAGGTTTATAGCTTTGCGGATTTACACAGGAATATCACAGCCGCACTCCAACAATCTACTGCCCACCACAAGTTCATGGTGACACTTTCAAGGGCTTGGATGTATAAACACTTCTCAGACTTTCTCTAAGAAAGTTGTTTGAGTCAGATTGTTTGAGTTAGGTGTTTCTACCCCTCCTGATCATTTCCTACTCCAATCTTTTTTTTAACTTTTTATTAACGCCATTACAAACAGAGTGCACAAGGTTTCATCAAAATCCATTCAATAGCACTCAAGTTAGTGATTTTGGTCATTTTGACTGGACTATATAACAAGTCTTGAATTAATTTCGTATTTCGATGATACTTTCACCTGAATTTTTTCAGACTTCTTTTTCAACTTTTACATTCCCCCCCCCCCCTCTTTTAGGAATTTTCGAGTGGCCATATCTCGAAATATATGCATTTTTTTCGAAAAAATTCACAAGAGTAAAAACATCTTATTTTGGTCCAAAAAAGGTAAATACATTGTTTTTTTCATTTTTGACCTAATTCTACAAGTTACGGAACCCGTGTTTTCTACCCCTTCCGATCATTTCCTACTCTAATCTCTTTTTAAACTTTTTTATTAACGTCATTACAAACACATTGCACAAGGTTTCATCAAAATTCATTCATTAGCACTCAAATTAGTAGATTGTTGACTGGACTAATATAAAAGAAAAAATGTTCCCAAATTTTCTTTATTTCCCTAGGGACGTTATGAAAAATAATAACCCGTTGCCACTGGCAACAAGTATTTGGTACATAAAGCGTCACTTACGATCGACAAAACAATGGAATTAGAGTATACTTACGAGGGAGGTATGACGAAAAATTTATTTTCAACCGTATTTTTTATATTAAAGTCATTGCGCTTTATAACATTGCACTGAAATCATTGGAAACTCCTACGTATCTAAATCTTAAATTACTAAATGATGTAAAAAAAATAAGAACTCATCGCTTTTAACCAATTGAATTTAATAATAAACGAAACGTGAAAATCATCTTTTGAATTCGTTACTAATCTTAGTATGTTTAGGTCAAATCTTGCGAGTCAGTTTTGAGCTACTTAATGACGTCCAATTGAGCTGAAATTTTTCATACACTTATAGTTTTGGTGATCATATAATACGGTACCAAAAAGTCTGTTTTTTAGTTTTTTAAACTATAGGTAATTAGATCGGATAATGTATTCAGTCAGACGTTGCGTTCTAAGAAATTGCGGAGGATTCAGCACTTTTAAGTAAGGACGATGCAATGATTATAAAACTAATTAAGGCGTACCTAAAAATTTTAAAACAAAATTAGAAGTTAAGAAAACTTTTTAAAAATAAGCTTTTATTGTTATTTGGATGTATTAAAACGAAAAAAATAAGTTATATTGAATTAATTATCTTAAAACCTTTAGTTCAATAACGGGGTATTTTATAGTTACAATAAATGAGGTAGTAGATTTTTCTTTTTTATCTTGTATGTATTGTAGAGAGTATGTAGAATCCAAGTTTTAGACCTCTAAACCCATTGGCAAATTTTTGTGCAGACGAAAAACCATGAATTTTTGGCACTTTTTTCAGTTTGTGTCCTATAACTTAAAAACAATGCATCAAATCGAAAAGTCATCTATTATCAAAATTAAAGAACATTAAATTTCACTTCGAATGAGTACCTCAAAGTAGAAATTTCATCAAGATGTATGGGCGTATTTTTTTTAATTTTTATTATTTTTATTATTATTTTTCTTTTTGGTAATCTATGAAATTACATGCTCTACAACTTTCATTCTATGGATTTTTTCATTTAGATTAGCCGTTTCAGAGCTGAAGACGTTTAAAAAGTTACCCAGTTTGAATTTTTTCACAAGTTGGTAAAAATTGTTTTTATTCGACTGCCAATTACGCCAAAGTTGTAGAGCATGTAATTTCAAGTTCATAGATTACCTAAAAAAAATAAACAAATAAAATAAAAAAAAATATAGATAATAAAATTTAAAAAAATACGCCCATACCTTTTGATGAAATTCGAAGCGAAATTTAATGCTCTTTAATTTTGATAATAGATGATTTCTTGATTGGATGCATTGTTTTTAAGTTATAGGCCACAAACTGAAAAAAGTGCCAAAAATTCCTGTTTTTTTTGTCCCCACAAAAATTTGCCAAGAGTTTGGAGGTCTAAAACTTGGATTCTACATACTCTCTACAACATATACAAGATAAGAAAAAAAAACACTGCAACTATCACCCCCTTTCGATGACGTCGTTCCTGAACTACTTGTCGAATGAATAGAAAAAAAACTTATTTAGGTACCTACAATCTCTGTCAAACAAAATTAATGCTTATCGTACGCAACAAGCTTTTAAGATAATCCATTCAACATGTTTTTATTTTTTCTTCAAACGTCAGAAAAAATTGACATTTCTTAACTCATTTTATGACATTAATGTTTGACTTTTTAGACAGAAGTGTGTTGCCATCAACAGCGGAGGTAAAAGTACTTTTTGTGCAGTCGTACGTGAAATGAGTATTTCGCGTTCTCAAAACAGTCCGAGAAATTCAATTTCACGAAAAACTAAAAATTGCTTCCATAAGAGGTGACGTTTAAGTCACTTCAAAATTGACATTTCTAAAATATAAATCGGCAAGCCCCGAATTCATAATAGTTTTTGGAGGAGTACAAGAAATTGAAATCTCATTATCGCTCTCACATATTTTTACGATTATTCGAGAAAAAACTGTCAAATATACCGTTTCCATAGAAACGCTCTGACGTTAAGGCCACCGTGTTTATTTAGCAAAATATAGCATATAAACGGTGGTGTCATTTTCACCATCTGTACTAACTATAATTTACGGTTAGTCCAGTCAACGAATGGCCCAAAGGGTGGGTAGAGTGCGTGAGCAGAGACCTAAGCGATTCCTCTAGAAAGTTGTTCAGGGTGCTTAGGAAGTGAACATACTCAAAGTCCTGACGTCTAGGAGGTGAGCCGGAGGGGGGGCACTAAAAAAGTTCCACTTTTGGTTTTTTCGCTTATATCTCTAAAACGGTGCGTTGTAGGGAAAAATGAAAGCTCATGAAAGTCTCTACAACTTTCATTTTATATACTTTTTTCGCAACCGTTTTCGAGCTACACGCTCCGGAAAAGTGAAAATTTTCGAAAAACAGATATTTACAAAAGTGAGACACTTCAACTTTAAGGAAAAGCAAGGTGGGCTTCTCAAAATTGTACTTAAAGTCAGATATCATCAAGGAAGCAGCAGTTACAACTCTTCCACCACTCAAGGCGAGGTTGAAGAGGCTGGGAAGATTTGTTTCCTCAAAAGGTGTGGGGCACCAGCAAGACAGACCTCCCTCAACCAGTACCGCTTCCAGTCGTTCATGAGGTCAGTGGCCAATATTAAGCCTGACATCAGCTTCCCCCACCAACTGAGAGCGCAGCTAAACAGCATTCCCGGCGCATCTACCACCAAGTGCAGCAGTGGTTCGGGAATGAGATGCCCCCTCAAGAGTGGATGGAAACATGTAGGAGACACACCCTGGTGCCAATTACAACAGAAGTTCCACCAGCACCTTTTTTTTTTTATCATCTTTAAAATACAATTTTCTATTTTTCAGGTAAAAAAATCTGTTTTTCGAAAATTTTTACTTTTCCGAAGCGTGCAGCTCGAAAACGGTTGCGAATTCGAAAAAAATTTATAAAACGAAAGTTGTAGAGAATTTCATGAGCTTTCTTTTGGTATTTTGGAAATTTTTCCCTGAGACGGCCACCGTTTTCGAGATATAAGCGAAAAACCAAAAGTGGGACTTTCTTTGTGCCCCCTCCCCCCCTCCGGCTCACCTCCTAGACGTCAGGACTTTTCAGCTAAGCACCCTGAACAACTTACTAAAGGAATCGCTTAGATCCCTGCTCACGCACTCTACACCTACTCCATTGACTGAACTAGGCTGCACAAAAAATAGTGTTTATACCATGACCTCGAAATTTTTTAGCGCCCTCGAGATTATCTTCCCTCGGCCACAAGCGGCCTCGGCGATAATTTTTCTATCTGTACGTAAAAAGGAATTTCGCGGCCTTGGTATAAAAATAACTATTTCTGACGCTGTGAGCGTATTTTATTTAATACGCCGACCATGCGATATTAACACAATGCATTTTTGGTGGTAAAATTTTCTGTCTTTATTTATTTTTTTTTTAGCTAATCGACGTTTGAAGAAAAAAAACCGCTGCCCAAGGAATCACTACTTACACATCCAGATTTTTTATCTAAGTCACTCACAACGAAAAAATTTTGTATGTGGAAATAATTGTTTATGGAACATTAATAATATAATATTTGAAATCCTCTACCCCAAAAACCCATGAAATGATACCCCACATCGGTAGCGGGGTGGGGGTGGTGATAGGGGGTGGTAGTGGGGGTGGATGAAGTAAAAAACATTTTGAGGTTTCTGATTCTTGTACACACCCTAATTCACAATTTTTTTTTTCATCCCCTTTAATAATGAGGTGGGGGTGGTAATGGGGGGTGGCTAATGTCAAAATTTTTTTTGAGACCTCAGCTTCTCTTGTATATACTAAATACCAATTTTATGGACTCTTACCTGCTTGGTTTACCTATTTTCCCCAAATTTACCCCAATTTACCCCCCAACCCTTCCACGGAACAAGATGAAAATATAATCTAGTTCTAGATCTCGTTAAAGTACATACGTGTACCAAATTTCAAGTCAATATCTCAAACGGTTCCAGAGTAAACGTGCGCACAAAAAAGTTACAGACAGACCGACAGACAGAATTTTTTTTTCTCTCAAACTTAAAATCTCGACGTTTCGTGACATTCTAAGCCTATTTAAACAATAAAAATTTTTAAAAATTTTTTTGTCATTATACTTCCACTGGATGTGGAAGTAATAGCATGTTTTATTTGGAGTAAAAGCCACTTATTGTGACTCCTCTGTAATTGCCGACTAACTTCATTCCTCCGGCAAACCTACAGACTCTTCACAAAAGTATCACTTTTACTCGTAATAAAACAATGGACTATTGTTCGTTTCAGTACACGAATAATAAATAAAAGCTTGCTTTTAAATAGTTTCTTTTTACATTTAATTTTTATTTGTAATAAAGTCACCTTTGCATTTAATAGAGAACACATCAATACCTACCAGGTTAAAACAAAAATGTCAAACTGACGTGACATAGGTAAGTCATTTTTGCCATATTTAGGTGTGACATTTTCTTATCGAATTTCCCTCAAGCTTAAATTAGGGAACCAACATTTAATTTTTTCTCGGCTTCACACATATTTTTTGTTGCTAGAAAACATTCTTGACCTCGAGAACATGTTCGGTTATAATTCAAGCTCTAGCGAGATTACAAATTTCAATATTATTTTCAAAAATATCTAACACATCCGTGATTATTTATTATTTAATAAAAGTACTTTGTATTTTTTTCATATAATATTTTTAAATAATCAAATGTAGACGACAATCAACGTCTGTACACTTGACTGTTGTAAAAATCAGATATGACGTGCCTACTTCAATTCTGATTATCGAGACAATACAGTTTGTAGTCCACTTGGATATTTTTTTAGTAAATAAATGTATTCCATTTGGTTCCAAAGCGGAAATTTTGTACATGGTGGACCAAATTAGATTAGATTTGAGATTTTCTCTAAAACAATGGTTGACAGTCAAAAACCAATATAGGTGTCCTGAGCTTGAATTACGAGAAAAACAATGGCGCAAATTGCGATCGTCTATCTTTTTCGACTACCGAGCTACAGAGCGTTTTTGGAAAATTGGCATTTTTATCTTAATTACCAAGGGTCGAATCGAATATCGAGTAACACATTCTTAAGGCACTTTTTTGAGTAGAATCCGCTGCTGATAAGAAGAAAATTGTATATGCCACAGTTTCAAGATGATATAACTTGTGTTTTTTTAAATAGAACATCCTATAAATTATTTCATTAATCGATCACAGCTTAAATTACCTATCCAACTGTATATCATATGTCATATTTATCTCTAGAAAAAGTTGTTAATTTTCGATAAATTTAATACATTTGTGAGGAGGCCATGGAAAACTATTAACAAAAACACTTCTTAAAATATAAAATAATTTTGCCAAAAATAGAAAAACCTAAACTACAATAAATGTTCGTCTTCCATTGACATTTATGCACTGTTGATACCTTTGATACAGCATTTGTTGCATTTCCAATCCTGAGAGAGGGTTATTGTCCGAAACGCAGCTAATGTTTTGTTTTCCAATTCTTCTATGTTATTAGAACCTTCTCTATATATAATATTTTTTAAATAACCCCAAAGCCAAAAGTCGGCAGGGGTTATATCGGGAGATATACTTGGCCACAAAATAGGACCTTTATTTCCCAAAAATGAAACAATATCTAAACTACTTTGTTGTTTATTAATGTCCAGTTAGCTAAATTAATTGTTTGTTAACAATTTAGTTAACTTAGCTAACTAGACATTGATAAACTATCCAATCCTCCCCAAACTGAGCATTTAACCCTTTCACTGCTCAAGACGAGTATACTCACCAACTCGTTAACTGCTCCAGACGAGATAACTCTTTTGGTTTGTATACGTTATGATTTATGATTTTTTTCAAAATGACATGCTTTATTGTGACAAATTTTTTTTTAACTGAAAAAAAGAAATAAAAAAAATACTCCTTCGAACCATACTGCTCCAGACGACTATACTCGCTAGCAGCAAAATAACTCCGCACAGCACCAGCCACGGCATTTGGGCCATCCGCAGTGAAAGGGTTAAATAATTTCGTGTTTCATTTGACGTATGACCTGGGACGCCATCGTGTTGGTAAATTAATTTTTGAAATTGTCTTACAGGCATATTGTCTACAAAGGTCTCTATTTCTTGTCGTAGAATGTTAATAAAATTTGCGATATTCAAATTACAGTGAAGAAAATGAGGACCTATTATTTGGTATCCAATAAAATCTCACCATACACCAAATCCAAATCGTCCTTGACAATTCACTGTAGCGGCTACATGCGGATTTTCACGAACAGAGTGGTGGTTATTATGCCGATTAAAAATTCCGGCACTGTTTATATGGGCCTCGTCTGTCCATATCGTTGTTCCTTCAAATCCTGGCACTTCATTGCACTGAAGCAAAAACCACTGGCAAAAATCGAGACGCCTTTGAAAGTCGTTTGGGTGATTAACCCTAATTTTGTAGGGTTTGAATTTATTTTCTTTTTGAGCAACGCAACGTAGTTGTTTTTGGGATTCCTAAATTTTCCTGCATTTCACGAGACGATATATTAGAATTTTCTCTTACAGTTTCTAAAACAATATTTTCTACTAGTAGAGAGCTCATGCGTCCGAAAGTGCCTTAAAAAATGAATCTGTAGGGCTTTAAATACTAAAAGCTGACAAGTGGATAAATCGATAGCAAATATATAGGCAAACTCTCAAAAAAAGTTGCCAAAAAGATTGTCCTGTGCAAAAGGGCGTTATTCAATTTTTTCCATTTTTGTAGTGCATCACATAGCCGAAGTACATATCTTTCTTTTGTAAAAATTGCATTATATTCTCTGTAGCTATACGACTGTAAAAGAAATAAACTATATTCAAAAAAGCATTGCGAATTATGGAAAACGCAAACTTTAAGTGCCTGTATCTCTTTTCGACCTTCGCTAGAAATTAATTCATTTTGCCATTTTTTTACTTTAGATACTCAATTACTCGAAAACTAAGTCTCAAATAAAAATATATACTCTTTGTAAAATGAAGGCCAATGCTTTCTGGCTACGACGGTACTTTTTAAAATATTTTTAGTGAAATAATAACTGAGTTATGAATTTAAAACTAACGCGGTTACAAAATATAGAAAAATATTACATATTTTGTCATTATAATTTATTTACGCAGCATTATATACAAAATTATTGTGCATTATTTCAAATAATCGAAAATTTTGGCGCGACAAAAAGTTCTTCGATGCCAAATACCAACAATACGAAAGTTTGTCATATTTTCGATGGGATGTTTATAGTACAAGCACTGGGTAAACCATCTAATGCCAAAACATTTGGTGAATATTCAAAAATATTCTCATCTATTGTTTTTAGAAATGAATTCAATGCTGACAGAATTGATGTAGTTCTATACAACTACCAAGAGCATTCCATTAAAAACATGACCAGAATAAGAAGAAGTTCTAGTTCGTCTACTGATAAAGTAATTAATTCAGGAGATGTACTTTTGCCTCAACAATGGAATTTATTCATTAAGTCAACTTCTAACAAGTGACAATTAACAAATTTTTTATCATTACAACTAAGTGAATTATCTAACACACAAACAATTCAATTTGTAACAGGTGGCGGATTTCTTGATGTTATGGAATACCGAAGCAATTTTAAGTTAGTGGATGATTTGTTAATATCAAATCACGAAGAAGCTGATACTAGACTTTTGCTTCATATTTTATCAGCAACAAAGGCTGGGTACAATAAATGTATCATTGATTCCAAAGACACCGATGTTTTGGTACTCCTTGCCCACTTCAGGGAGCACCTAACACCCGAAATTTGGGTAAAAGCTGGGAAGAAAGGATATGAACCATTTATATCAGTGCACGATTTGGTAATAGATCAGGCGTTATTATATAACTTACCAGCGTTTCACGCAATCACAGGGTGTGACACTACTAGTCAATTTTCTGGTATGGGTAAAAAAAGCTGCTGGAAAGTATACCTTATTTATTACAAATTGCTTGGTCGTATTGGAATAGTTAATTTTGACGACATTTTGTTTAGAGAAGTTCACACCTTTGTTCTAAAATTATATACAAGCAACGAAGATATATCGTCGGTGAATAATTTACGTGGTATCCTA
Organism: Rutpela maculata; assembly: GCA_936432065.2. Taxonomy (NCBI): domain Eukaryota; kingdom Metazoa; phylum Arthropoda; class Insecta; order Coleoptera; family Cerambycidae; genus Rutpela; species Rutpela maculata. The sequence continues at coordinate 9,837,443 of OW386293.2, forward strand.
GCAGCTTCGAAAACGCTGGATAAATTACCACCTACTGAGGATAGCTTAAAACAGCATTGTTTACGGGCTCATTACCAAACCATTATGTGGCTCAAAGCTCTGAGTCCCATCATAAACCCCCTTAATACGCTCGAATATTGTTGGCAATCTGTCAATGGTAAACTGCTACCGCTATTTCAAACTGCTACAAGTTTCCCACAAGATCTCACCATCTTAAGCAGCTGTGGATGTAAAAAAAGGTACCTATAGTTAAAGATATCATTTCTTCAAAGATAAATAAATAATGTTTATTTTCAGATTGCAGATATAATATAAATGGGGCAGCTGTAAAAAAAATAAAATGCCGTGCATAGGATTTTGCAACTGTATGGACCAAAAATCCTGTTCAAGTATCTCCTTCAAAAAACGTATAATTGATGAAAATATGTTTATAGAAGAAGAAAGCGGTGAAGATTTAGACTAATATATTTATGATTTTTTTTTAAATTCGAGTAGTATTTTCTATAAATTTAGACGTTACTCCAAAAATCGTTTAATTATTATAATAATGTTAATTACTGTTGTGAAATAACTGATACATACACATCACATCACAGACAGATCGTAGGCACCGCTCGACCGTGGGGAGTAATGCGGGCGATCGAGGTTTGCAGTTCTAAGCGCTTGGAGATTTTGTAACCGCGTTAGTTTTTTAAAAAGTACCGTCGTAGTCAGAAAGCATAGGCCTTCATTTTATAAACAATATTTTTTTTTTATTTGAGACTTAGCTTTCGAGTAATGGAGTGTCTAATGTAAAAAAATGGCAAAATGAATTAAGTTCTAGCGAAGGTCGAAATGAGATACAGGCACATAAAGTTTGCGTTTTCCATGAGGCGCAATGCTTTTTTGAATATAGTTTTTATTTTTCTACAGCCGTACAGCTACAGAGAATATGATGCAATTTTTACCAAATAAATATATGTACTTCGGCTATGTTGTAGCGATACCAAGTCGATATCGCTCCACCTAGGCATAATTAATGCAACATGAAAGACAACTTAATTAAAATTCGGTAATATCGGCTAAAGTTCGCATTAGATTACTGTACTCATCGCAGTAGTTAAAAAACGATTTTACAGAAAACGCGATAACCCACAGTTAAATTAGGCGGGGCTACTATCGTTTCTTCGCGTTGGGAACTTTCGAAAACTTGGACATGGTAAATGTAACGAGACATATGTACAACCAACATGGCGTAAAATTGTTTTAGTGAGATGCCATTAGCGTAACTGGTCGTCGGGTTGATGCCTAGATAAAATATCATTGCTTTCTTAGCCGCTTCGATTTATCGTTCATGTATTTATGACGAGCGTCGATTTTCTTCTGGAAAAATGTATTGAGGGTTATGGACAGAAAGTTCGTGCTGCCTGGATGTATATTATTGCTGAGGGGAGTTCGGAGAAGAGTAGCCACGTCCTGACATTGGTATAACTTCCTTAGTAAGCCAAGAAAAAACCACGTGGGTAACACCTATTCGCAGACGAGCTGCCTTTTTTTGAAGTTCCCTGCCGGCCATTTTGGAATATCTCCACGTCAACGACTGATGAGTTAAGTAACTTTCATGTTAAATTTACTGTTATTTACCACCTTTCTAACAAAATTTTTGTGGCTATTTATTAGTCTAAATCTGCTTAGGCAGGATATTTTTTTATAAATTTGTTGTGCTATACCAACACTCAACTCAGAGAGCATTTGTAAATATCTATTTGTATTTTTGTGAGTTAACTTACTATGTCGCGTTTTGTAGTTTATACCGTTTTTTTGAGATTTATTAGGTGTTAGACCTGTTTTGGGCTTTAGGCCTGTATGTGGGGTAACGCGTCGCATTACCAAAGAGGTAGTTTAGCCTGATGGGCGCGATTTGCTGTTATTTCTCTGACAGTGCAGTTAAATTCGCCACGAGGCGTTTTACTTTCCAACAAAATTCGTTTGCTATTTATTAGCCTAGATCTGCTTAGTCAGGATATATATTTATAAATGAATTTGTTGTGAAATTTTAGAGCCATAGGCTATTTGAGGTAACTTATAATGGTTGCGTGCTCAATAATTTTTTTAGATTTTTGCGCGTAATTATAACCTTAAATTGGGCGTAATTTTATAGTTATAGGCTATTTGAGTTAACTTATAGTGGTTAAGTGCTAAATATTTTTTTAGATCCTTTAGCGTGTAAATATAATTTTAAACTCATGTCGGTATCTGGCTGAAAGCCGCCCCTTTGCTTTATGCGATTATTTGCTCTAGTGTATTCGATGTTATCATGCAAAACTTTTCTTGCATTTAAGCCGTTTTTGTGGCCTAGTACCAGTTTCCTTTTTTGCCTGATAACATTGTAAGACAAGCGTCCTGTTTTGCCTTCAGCCACCATCTTGTATAGCACCAATTTGCCCCGGTGCATTTACAAGTTGTCAATTGTCAGTTTTAGGCTTTAAGCCTTGTTTTTTTAACCGTGTTATATGTGGTTTCGACCCTTTTAAAAATTTAGCTTGTGTAAATAGTTTTGGCCAAGGTTTTTTTGTAAATTCTATCTCTACGGGGAGTTGTAACATTTACCTCTACAAGGTGTTTTTAGACCTGAAGCCAACTATCTCCTGTATACATTTAAGGTTAGCAATTAAGTGTTGTTTATCGAGATATACAAACCATTGAATTGTATGTGCCATTTAATCGATATTAAATCGATAATTTTATTATATCTTTGTTTTAATATCTTGTTTTGTGCTGTACCTTCCTGATTTCACGATTCTTCTATAGAATCTGGCGCCCAAGGTACTCGTAAATTTTTGCAGACGAAAACTCAAAATTTTTCCAAAAAAAAAAAAATATTTAATTTAAAAAAAAAAAATTTCTAAAATTTTTTTTACGACTTATTCACTCTTGGCCGCATTAGTAAGACTGTTGTTTACGCTTACCCATGGCTCTTGGCCTCCTAAAAAAACTGGCTAGCCGAGCCTAATTTGTTTTGGTAATAGGTTATTATTTTATGTGTTTGAACATTTACATACAAATTAGTTTTGTGTCATACGGGGAATATTTTAACTTGTCTAATTCTATAAATTAATTTGTAAGTGATGATGTCAGTTTGGGCTTATCCCATTTAATTTTACAGCAAAACGTTATAGTCAAGAACTCAACCATTCAAAGAGTTACTAAAATTTCCCCAGTTGACGAGGAAATATTATAATGTGATGCACTACATAAATCGAAAAAATTGAATAACGCCCTTTTGCACAGGACAATCTTTGGACAACTTTTTTTGGGAGTTTGCCTTCCTTCTCAATAAATATTAGAAATGCGATAAATATGCATAAATGTCAATGGAAGGCAATTCGAACATTTATTGTAGTTTAGCTTTTCATATGCTTTGCAAAATTATTTTATATCTGTTATAAGAAGTATTGTTGTTGTTAATAGTTTTCCATGGCCTCCTCACAAAGATATTAAATTTTTCGAAAATTAACCACTTTTTCTAGAGATAAATATGACATATTATGATGGATAGCTAATTTAAGTTCCGATCGAATAATGTAATAATTTACAGGGGATTTCATTTAAAAAAAGTTATATCTATATCTAGAAAACTGAGGCATGCCTAATATTCTTCTTATCAGTAACGGATTCTACTCAAAAATGTGCCTTAAGAATGTGTTACTCGATTTTCGATTCGACACTTGGTAATTAAGATATTGAGGTCATCCAAAAATGCCAATTTTCCAAAAACGCTCTGTAGCTCGGTAGTCGAAAAAGATAGACGATCGCGGTTTACGCCATTGTTTTTTCTCGAAAATCGAGCTCAGAATACCTATCTACCATATTTTTAGAGAAAACCCCAAATTCACATCTAATTTTCTCCTCCCTGTATAAAAGTGACTTGACAACCAATATAATGATAAAATAATAATTTATATGAGGAGAATGCCTTAACCGGAAGGAAATACATCACAGAATAATCGGGGTAAAAAATTATAAATAAAAAGAACTGTACCTTTAACAATGGCATGTATTGTTTTAAGGCGTATCGAAATTTGCCAGTGTGTCGCCGGACTTTCAGTCTCCTGATTCGATGTCTACTTAGGTCATAGAGATAGAGAACAAAATCTAATCGGTTAATGAAATATCCGGTTTTATTACCTTTTATTTATTTTATCTACCTCATATCAAATCAAATTTATAATTAGACTTTAATTACAAATCGCCTGTCATTTAAGTGGACAAGAACTAGTAACATATTCGATAATTATATCAGTATTTACTTAAGTTGATGAGGTTGATGTATTGGCAATAATATCAAAGAATTGTTCAGTACGTGTTTGCCTATTAGAATTTTTCTATAATAAAAAACAATTTAATAAGGTGAACTTGTTGTAGAACTCTCCAAAATCATCCTAAGTTGAAGACATAATCAAAATTCGACTTAGGCAAAAATTTCATTTAAAGACATTTTTAAGAGTCTGCAGAGGCACAGATCAGTGCATAAGGACTGTTTTGGGTTCTATAAGGCGTTGTAAATGACCAGGTGAAAATTCGAAGAAACACCGAATTTTCACTTAGAAAAAATGTTTTTGGTTCAGGATATGAGAGTAGAATAATATACTTTTTCAAAGGTACTACAAATTGGACTTTGAAAAATAATATTTTTGAAAGGGCGTTGAAATTTGGCTCAAGAATCGATTTATCAAAAGTACGCCAAAATTTCACTTGCAGACTAATTTTTCAAAAGTACCTTGAAATTTGGCTTGAAAATCGATTTTTCAAAAGTACGCCAAAATTTCACCCGCAGATCAGTTTTTCAAAAGTACCTTGAAATTTGGCTTGAAAATGGATTTTTCAAAAGTACGCCAAAATTTCACCCGCCGATTAGTTTTTCAAAAGTACCTTGAAATTTGGCTTGAAAATTGATTTTTCAAAAGTACGCCGAAGTACCACAAAGTCAGTTTAAAAAAGTACCACGAAAATATACTTTGAATTATTTTTTTATTTTTTATTCCTCCACCAAAGACATTGACCTTTGAGGTACGGTCATTGAAAGCCCAATTCTAAAGTATGAGCATAAAATGTTAGCGATACACTGCATCCAAAAGGCAAAATAGAAGATTTTGATAAAACCGGCGTAGTGCCGATAAGCAAAAATTGATAAAAATCAATGCACATGTACAAGGCCGGTTTCTTGCATAGAAAGAGTTTGGATTGACTCAGCGGCTCGCAATTTGGTCGAGCGCGTTGAGTGGTCCAGACAAAGTAATGGTAGAAAAGCCAATAACAGGGCTTTTCAAATGACAAAGTTATAGAGGAAAACGCCTTGTGCATAAAAATCCAAAAATTCAATTTTGCCAAAAAGTCGCTCGAAGGTGGGTCGCTGCCATATCGATAATATTGAACGACTGTGATAAGGGTTAGTAAGTCGTAGACTGATCGAATGCCATTTAACTTACGCAGTAATAAGTCCTCTGAATGTGTTTGAGTACGTGAATCTCCACGATACAAGAACTTTAAAGCTAAGTAGTCTCTAGCGAAACTAAATTCATTTAGTAAAACTTTTTTAAGTTAATTTCAGTCAGCCTTAATTATTCATTTACCCAGTGTCTGAAATGATTCAAAAAGCTCGCATTTTGATTCTGAGAAGGTATGTATGAATCTTTTCTACCTAATCGATCGTTAGCGTGAGCGCTCTCGCTTGTATGGTCTGAAAGTCACTACCTTGATTGGGGAAGGCACGATTCTTATCTTGAGAATTTTGTATGACCAATTCTGTTAAATAAACGGATTCTTTGAACTATTGTTTCTTAATTGATCTTGAGGCCTGTTGACGGTCTATAATCCCTGGAACTTTCGTAGAGAAAACCGGATGTGTCGAGTTAATTCGCATTAACGTTCGACCTTCCGGTTGCTTTACGGAGGTTTGATAGGGATTTTTTATGCGTTTTTTGAGAAATAAATTCCGTTATTAATAGACCAAAACGTGATTTCCGCGTACCAAAACTAATCCCTCCGCAGAGAAATTCTTCGGTTGGGATTTTTTTTATGCAAAAATTCAGGAAATTAAGAGGTGCCTAAACCCCTAACGAGGGAATTCGGGTCCAGAGAGAGTGTCGTTTCCGATCTGTGGTAGTGCAGCCTTGGTCCATTACTCGGCTACCGAAGTACATCTTATCTCGAACCCGCCTAGGAGGTAGAAGAACGGGGTAATACGCGACTGGCGCCCTCTGAGAAATAAATTGGTGTCGCGTCATTTTGACGCCCGGTAGTGCGTTCTTCTACAAACTCACCACGGAACAATTCTGTGTGTTAGAGAAAGGTCCAATGACAATTTTTACAGAGACTACTGAACCTTCTTAAGCAATTTTCTATTGACTCTTACGTCAAAGGAACAGTTAGGGAGTGTTTTTTGATAAGTCATATAAATAATAATTGAAAATAAAAAATGTATGCCATTTGACACTGAGATATGACTCACTACGAAAAAGTACTTTTACCTCCTTTGTTAATGGCAACGCACAGCGTCTAAAAAGTCAAACTTTAATGTCATGAAATGAGTTAAGAAATATCATGTTTTTCTGATGTTTGAAGAAAATAATAATTTATTGGCCCGTTCGATCATTCTACATGATATTGGGCAGGTCAAATAAATACATTAATATACAAAAAAATATTAAATTAGTAACAGGAAAATATTTAAAAACATCAATTACACAGCAATTTTGATCAGAACCATTTTATTCTGTTTTTTGACATGCTGCGAAACCGATTCTGATATTAAAAAAAATCTACTGCATCAGTTTTTGTCTACCACCCCTTTTATCCCCTAAAAAGGGTAAAAAAAAAGGTTTTGGTCTAAGGTTCTGATCTAACATTTTTGAAATCGTATTTTTGATGTTTAATTTTATACGACTACTAGTACAGTAACTAGAGGTTTTAACTTCGGAATAATGTCATATTGAACGGATTTCGTTCATTTTTGGCAGTATAATAGTAAATGCTTCACAGAAAAGTTTCTATATTGTGCGGGGGCTTGCTAATTTATAAGGGGTGGATGCCACCCCTCTCGAGAGGTGGCACTTAAAAATATATATTTATTGGAGCTGAAGTAGAATCAAATTTTAAGAAGAAAAGGTTCTATGCAATTTTTCACATAAATTGATATTTTTTAAGTTATAACGACTTCAAAATTGCGATTTTAGTTTAAAAAAAAGGTATATCCAAACGGCTTTCATCAAGTATATCGAAAAGTATTACTTTGTCGAAAAAATGTTACAGGCAAGTTACAGAAAGTACAAACTGGAAATTAATTATATTTTTTGTTTATTGATGTAGGATTAATAATTTCGGAGATATTTAAGTTTATATTTGGTATCCAATGTTTCGAAATTAAGTTTAAAATGAATTTTTTTCTAAATAAAGTGCTTTAAATGAGCAAAAAAATTTGAGCATCTAGGTAATGCTACATCTTAACGAAAAACTGTATTTGAGATCATTTTTTTATATTACTGGCTAATTAGAGTAACAAAAAAATATAAATACGCATATTTTTCCGTCATAACTTCTTTATTTTTTATGCTACAGGAACGAGTAAAAAATAATTTGAAAGCGCAATTAATTGTCTTTAATTTCATTTCTTAGCATGCGTGACGTAGGTGTCACAATTTCTGAGATATTTAACATTTAAACTGCATTTTTCGTCTTATAAACGTTCAAACGCCATTTGTAAACTTTCATATCTCCGAAACTATTAAATATATGTAAATAAATGAAAAAGCGAAATTCATTATCAGTTTATGAGCTTTATTTTTGGTCTCTACCCATTTTTCAATAAAACTAATATTTATTGAGATATTTGGAAAAGGAAAATAAATTACATTTTATCAAAAATACCTTTATAGTAAACTGTATTTTTTTCTAAAGCAAGTGCTGTATACAAACCAAAAAATTTGAGCATCTACGTCATGCTATATATTAATGAGAAACAGTGTTTGAAATTCCTTTTTTTAAATTACTGGCTAATTACAGTAACAAAATGGCGACGTTGTTATTAAAAAAATGTGTAGACGCACATTGCTTCGGTCATAACTTCTTTGTTTTTATGCTATAGAAACAAATAAAAAAAATAGTTGAAAGCTTAATTAATAACCTATTATTCTACCTATTAGCATCCTTGACGTAGGTATCACAGTTTCTGAGATATTTAACTCTCACTCTAAATAATTATCTTATAAACACTTGGATGCCAAATGTAAACTAAAATATCTCCGAAATTATTCATCCTACATCGATAAAAAAAATATAATCAATTTCCAGTTTGTACTTTCTGCAATTCGACTGTAACATTTTTTCGATAAAATAATACTTTTTGAGATACTTGATGAAAGCCGTTTGGAAATACTTTTTTTTTCATCTAAAATCACAATTTTGAAGTCGTTATAACTTAAAAACTATCAACTTATGTGAAAAATTGCATAGAACCTTATCTTCTTAAAATTTGATTCTACTTCAGCTCCAATAAATATATGTATTTTTTAAGTGCCACCTCCTATAAATTAGCAAGCCCCTGCACAATATAGAAACTTTTCTGTGAAGCATTTACTATTATACTGCCAAAAATGAACGAAATCCGTTTAATATGACATTATTCCGAAGTTTTGCATATTTTTACCTCTAGGTACTGTACTATACTATACAACCATAAATGTAACCACAAATGTTCAAGAACAGCAAAAACCCGAATTTTCAAACTTCATTTGGTGAACTCATAATATCATAGATTCAATACTTAATTAAAATCGTACTTTTTTCGCAATTTTGTTTATTACACAAAAAATGGGGTCCCGATTCCTCACCAGAATCGTTCATATATGCAAGTGGACACAAGCATATTTATAGATCGTTATTTCCAATATCAACCACATTAATTACCTTTAATGCTTGTATTTATTTTTCCAATTTTTTGGGGAAGATATTAATGTTCCAAATAGTTTGTATTTTAGATTAAAAACACTTACCAATATACCTTTTAAAAACAAAGCTTAGATGTCTATAAACCACTTGATCAACTTCCAATCTCAACTTGGTTTGACAATGGCCAAAGAAGCCGAAACATTTGTGTCAAGTGGTGACAAATACCTTGTATGAAACTTAACCCAGTTTTCATTGATGGGTGTACAGATTTGCCGACTGGTTTAAATAAATTCATTGAACTAAATATATGGTATACCTTTGTGGACATTTTCGGAGATTTATATTCCGATAATTAAGATTGTTAGTACATGTATGCGGTGTGATTGTAAATAAACTTCTTTATTGTATTATATTTTAATCTATTTCCAGATACAATTGATTGGATAGTCAAGATAGATTTGGAACTCCTATTAATTTGCTTGAGGACGAAAACCTCTTAACATAATATCCAGGTGGTATCTAATAATAACACAGGGACACAAAAAAAGTCAATTTTCTCACATATATACTCCCATGTATTTTTGACCGCTTTGATTTTTTGTTAAACACGAAAAACAGGTGAACATAGGCCAGAATGGGGTTTAAAATAAAAATTACAAGTTATGATTTCTTATTTATTCTGATTTATTCTTTCCTGTGGTACCGTACTCTTTTGTCTTCAAATGATCTGCGTAATGGTTTTCTTTTTCGTTTATTCCTTTCGTTTCCACGTCCATTTTCAATGTCCAACAGTAGTCTGCGATACCATCATATTAACATCCCATCGACCTTGATATCTATGCTCCATTTCCTTTATGTCTTGGTGAAAACGTTCACCATGTTCTTTACTATAATCACCTAAATTTTCTGAAAACTGGTCTATATGTGAATGCAGGAAATGTAGTTTCAAATTCATTAGACAACCTAATTTTCCGAATGTTTCTACAATGTTTGGATACTATTTCTTTATAGTCTTTGCTCTAATTGTTTCCTAAAAATTTATCAACAACTTCTTTAAAGCTCTGCTAAGCTCCCTTTTCTTACATGGTAGTGATGAATTTCTTATCTCTTAACATTTTCCTTATTTGTAGACCATTGAAAATGCCTTTTCGCTTATCTGTGGAGATTGCATTCCCAAATACTCAAAACATTTTTCTGATTGGTTGAAACTGACATCAGGATCGTGTTCAGAGGTCAAAAATACATAGAATACATGGTCTACTTATTCAAAATCTTTAATTTGTATTTTAAACCCTATTCTGGCTTGTTCTAACTTGTTTTTGTGGTTAACAAAAAATCCTGACATGATGAGCAAAGCTGACATCAGGATCGTGTTCAGCAGTCAAAAAATTATCGACTACTTCTTTAAAATATTTAATTTATATTTTAAACCCTATTCTGGCCTGTTTTTCGTGGTTAACAAAAAATTCTGACCTGATGAGCAAAACTGATATAGGGATCGTATTCAGCGGTCAAAAATACATGGGAGTATATATGTGAAACCTTAGAAAATTGTCTTTTTTTGTGTGCCTGTGGTAATCAAAGATAGGGAAAAATAACCGAATTTGTAGAACGAAAAATTTCCAACAAAAAAAGTGACTTATTTTGGCTGTTTATGTTGTATCCTTAACTAGATCTGTTATTAATTTAAAAACAGTCTGTGTAGTGAGCATTCTTTGCAAATAACGAACACCAAACTTCTTTTCTAAATATCACTACATTTTTCTCTTTGCGACTGCAGTTTGGAATTGGAATTTCCTATATCTAATTAGTCATTAAGAAGGGTGGTATTTGGATTATTATTGACCTGGAATTACCGGTAATACTATCTGCTTTTATGTTAAGTCAAGTATGTTTATTAATCAAGTCGATAGCCATACAACAGAGTAGATAGATAAGGTGAGAACAAATTTTCCAATAGATAATAAATACAGACATTTTTTTTTCGTAGAACACCTAATAAATTCCATTTTGCACTTTTTGCACTTTGCGAGACGAAATTTGAAAATGTCATACGGCTTAATGAGTACCTGAACAATTTTGTCATGTTAAAAATTGTATAATTACCGCACGAAATGAACACTGTTTAAGTGAAATAAAAAAACAACATTCATTTGCCTTAAAGATCGGTGGATGTAAAATTGATGCCAGACAACTCCAAAGTGGTAAGAGTTTAAGGTATGCTTTTATGTAGCCCAGCCGACAGAGAACATTTAATAGTGAAACCTACAAAAACTTGCAAACTGAATAATTTTTTTTTAATGAGTTCGTGAAAGTGTATAGAATAATCTTCTGAAAAGTTTACATTCCGCTCGGATGCAGAATATGAAAAGTTCCAGAATTTATATTCAAAACAATCAAAGATATTTTCATAGTTATATGAATAAGATCGTGAAAATCGCAATTTCTTATCATGGTCTGATTGATCATATTTTCGACCAAATGCACAAGTAAACGAATATTTTATTTTTTCCAATGGGTCAAGTTCTCGGCAAGTTACAGCCTCCAATATATTATATTTATCAAGAAAATCATCAAGCAAGGAAATTAAAATGATTTGAGATGTACTTTTTTTGAATCCACGCTACTACAACTTAATAAACCATAATAATCATGAAGTGTACATACTTTTTAACAGTTTTCAATGAAGAAAGAATTTTTTTGAAGGGCTCTTATTTTTTTCTATATTTTTTATTGCGACGTTTGAGTTCGGACGTGATAATATACATATAAATACCGTGCGTGTAATTGCGAAATGGGCATGTACATCCACATAGCACGAGAGATGTGACAACCCAGCAATAGTAAAACCCGCCTGCCGGCCGGCACTCGACTACTGAAGTATCGAAGTATCCCAGCTCTGTTATTTCATTTTAGTCAACTGGCACACGCGATGTTGTAATTCTTACTTCCCATGTCTAACCTTCCGTTACACGCACGGTATATTTTTTCCATCCATCCTTTGTTTGGTGATTGTTTAAAACAAAAAAGCATCAGAAAGCTATAATTTCTATCTTTCATATCGACTGAAGAAATTCTGATTTATTGACATGTAATTCAGTGCGTCGGTGTCACAGTCATGCGTATTCAAGCGCGCGCACGCATGGATCTCGCTCAGAGTCATAAAGTTACACTTGACTATTTTTTTTTTTTTTCGGGAAAACCGTGGCTTTAGCGATACATTTTATTAGGATATTTTTTGTTCAGTAACACGTGGTCTATGCACCTGTATTTTTTTATTTTTCCTACCTTCACTTAATTTCAAGATTTTGAAAAAATGGATGAATTCAAAATTTTTTTCACTTTTTTTTTTGTTCTGCATCCGAGCGCAATGTAAACTTTTCAGGATATTATTCTATACACTTTCACGAACTCATTAAAAAAATATATTCAGTTTGCAAGTTTTTGTAGGTAAATACCTTCATCGACTGGGCTAATGTTAAATTACCTTATGGCGATCAGTATTTTGGATCATTTTAATATAAGAAACATAAAATAATGGTCATACAGATACATGTAGAAAAAACTGTCAAAATATGTATTTTCAAGAGTAAAGATATGGTAATTTCTAAAGGTATCTGTAACCCCCCAAAAGTTTGACGCGTATGTTTGTATGTCTGGCTGTCTGTCTGTGGCTTCATATCTCTTCAACGGGTGATCCGATTTTGATGCACTTTTTTTTTATTTGAAAGAGTATTTTGTCGAGAAGGTTTTTGCCATTTTAGATTTTGATGTTTGGTCGCCATCTTGATTACAAGCTTTTATTTAACTTGCCTTGTTCTTGTGGGTCAAATCTTGCAACTGAATTTTAAAATAGTTATCCCCAACCGATTGAGCTGAAATTTTGCAAACACGTTTAGTTTGGATGACAATGCATGATTAGCTAAGTGACGTCATTCCAAATCCAATAAGGCGGACCAGTTATTTTTTATGCACCATCAAATGAAAGGGTTTGCTGAGAAGAATATGAAAATAAAATAACGTCACACTAAATTCAATATGGCGGACAATTTTTTTTAGTTTTAACACTATAATTTGATCGTATAGTGTATTCGCTCATACGTTGCATTCTAAGAAATGGTGAAGGATTCGGTTTAAACTGTAAGTTTTATATCGGATAGGAACGACGCAATGAATATACACTTCTCCGAGGAATTAACGCACCACCAAAAAATAACCAAAAGTTTGAAGTTAGTTAATTTTTAACTCCCGACCCAAAAAGGCGGACGATACTGTTATAAGTTTGACGTGTATGTTTGTCTGTCTGTCTATCTGTGGCTCCATATCTCTTCAACGTGATCCGATTTTGATGCACTTTTTTTATTTGAAAGAGTATTTTGTTGAGAAGGTTTTAGGCCATATTAGATTTTGATGATTGGTCGCCATCTTGAATTCGTCATGTTGAACTCCTCTAGAAATTGTCCGATTGAAGTAAAATTGAAAATATGCAGACAATTATGGTAGCTGAATATGATTCGGTCATATGAAACTGGTACGATTAGATACATTGATCGGGGGTTTTTAAAAATTTTCAATTTTTTAACCCCCGACCCAAAAAGAGAAATATTATAAGTTTGATTCGTATGTTTGTATGTTTGTTGTTTGTCTGTCTGTGTGTCCCTTCAACGGGAGATCCGATTTTCATGCAGTTGTTATTACAATTAAATATAACACATAAATATATTTATAATAGAACCGGTCTTGTAGACCGTGTGCGACTAGTAGAATACAAAAAACCGCTGCCCAAGGAATCACTACTTCCACATCCAGATTCTCTATCCAAGTCACTCACAACGAAAAAACTTTGTATGTGAAAATAATTGTTTATGGAACTTTAATAATATAATATTTGAAATCCTCTACCCCAAAAACCCATAAAACGATACCCCACATCGGTAGTGGGGTGGGGGTGGTGGTAGGGGGGTGGTAGTGGGTGGTGGATGAAGTAAAAAAATATTTTGAGGTTTCTGGTTCCTGTACATATACTAAATCACAATTTTTTTTCATCCCCTTTAATAAGGAGGTGGGGGTGGTAATGGGGGTGGCTAATGCCAAAAATTTTTTTGAGACCTTAGCTTCTCTTGTATATACTAAATACCAATTTCATGAACTCTTACCTGCTTGATTTACCCATTTACTCCAAGATGAAAATATAATCTAGTTCTAGATCTCGTTAAAGTACGTATGTGTACCAAATTTCAATATGTTAAACGGTTCCAGAGTAAACGTGCGCACAAAAAAAAGTTACAGACAGACAGACCGACAGACCGACAGACCGACAGACAAACAGACCGACAAACAAACAGACCGACAGACAGACCGACAGACAGACCGACAGACAGACCGACAGACAGACAGAAATTTTTTTTCGCTCAAACTTAAAATCTTGACGTTTCATGACATTTTAAGCCTATTTGGACAATAAATTTTTTTTTTAATTTTTTTGTCGTTACTATACTTCCACTGGACGTGGAAGTAATTGGACCGCGTCGGCTTAGAGGTTAAAAAGTTCTGTGTGGGACTCGTGATATAATAATACGTTATGTTGTATGAATATGTTTAGTTTAAAAAAAAAAAACCCGACATAAAAATATCGACTAAATAACTAATATAAAAAAATAAATTAACACAACTTTAAAAATTATGAAATAATTTTGATTCCATATACGAACTCTTATGATTTATTTAAATCCAGCTTACATTTTCTTTATGTCCTCGAGATTTGCTTTCTTATACGCATGAATATGTCGTTAGCTGCTGTAAAGACGAACTACTAAATAGTTATATTCAAAACAGCAACTCCCGATATATTCATGCGTATAAGAAAGCAAATCTCGAGGACATAAAAAAATATAAGCTGGATTTAAATAAATCATAAGAGTTCGTATATGGAATCAAAATTATTTTATAATTTTTAAAGTTGTGTTAATTTATTTTTTTTATATTAGTTATTTAGTCGATATTTTTGTGTCGGGGTTTTTTAAATTTGTAATTTAATTTTATTGTATGTTAAATTACTGTATACCATTTGGTTTTTTGGTTCACTTTAATGTAAGCCATGTATACACTAATTGCCGTACAAAAACATGTGAGATTAATACATGTCAGGCAGGAAAAACTCGGGAATTTATATCATTTTGCAAGATAGAGTAGGTATAGTAATTATTACTGATGCTATGATTTTAAATGTTCTATGTATTTTACATTGAATGTCCTTCCTGTTTGACCGATGTAACAGGTATTCTTCACAAGAAAGCTTCCTGATTTTTTAAATTTTTATATTTTCTGTTTCGATTTGTAAAAGATATTTTTTGGGTAAGTTTAAATGCTATTTAAAGGTACCTGATATTATGGATGTAATTATTTCTGTCCAGGGACCAAAATATATTAGAGATGTATTTTTTTATTCTACTTCAATTTTCGGGTAAATTTTACTAAATTTATTTTTTTAATTATGTATTTATTTAGTTACAGATCTAAGCCCATTTCCAAAATACAATTTAGAGTTTAGAATTATGTATGCAAAAATATCAAAGTTAGTGCATACAAAAATATAAAAAATAGTGCATACAAGATATAACAAATATAAAATAAAAATAGTGCCTACAAAAATATAAAATTTAGAATATACTAGACAAAGACACATATTTAAAGACGATTTATTCAACACAAATGTATATGTAAAGGTATATGACAAAGCAAAGTAAACAAACATCGCATTGGGGGTTAAAAGGACAATTTGCTAATTGCAACGACAAGGTTATTGATTCGGTAAAGGTGATTACTGTAATTATTAGCTAGTCTGGAGGACCTAGCAACAAACGAATTGAATCCGTAATTTTTTCTATGAGCTAGTTCATAAAATGTATTGACTAAGCGGGTAGTTCTTGATGGAACATGAATCAAAAATCTTTCCAACGCGTAATATCAGTAAAGTCACATGAAGTTCGTTTAGTGAAACCTAACATTTGAGAGATGTTAGAATTAATGATGGGTCTAGTATTACACCCATTATTAAGAGGTGTATTATTAATATAGTACACATATTGGAGTGGATCCCTTTTACGCCAGAAAAACATAGTTTGACATTTACTTGCATTAAGTTCCATACGATTGTGGGGACACCATGTGATAAGACTATTCAGATCTGTTTGTAATTTGTTGCAATATTCTGTAGTGATTATTTTGGAAAACAATTTAAGATCGTCGGCAAATAAGAGGAAACTACCATTAGTGCAATGTCATTGATGAATATATTAAAAAGCAAGGGTCCCAAATGAGAACCTTGTGGTACAATTGGCGTGACTTGTATTTCTTTTGATTTGAAATTGTTAACTCGAACAGTCTGTGTCCGATGAAGTAAATAGTAAATGTAATATCTTTGTTTTTTGCCAATAAATAATCTGAAAAATCGTTGCTAGCTGCTATTTCTTTTATAATTTCTATTTCGCTGTTCAGTTTTTCTTTGACAAAGGTATATCAAAGGCTGTATTTAACCATATATCGGAATATATAACTATTTTATGCAAAACGGCTTGAATCTGCCGGTCTGAAAATGTTAGTTTTCTGTAGGTATCAAACGAAAATTGATTTGTGTTTTGTTCATTTATAGTAAGACCTAAAATGTTGATTTATCAATTCTGTTCTATTTCTGTGGTGAATTAAATATTTGGGTTTATACAAAATCAATTGCAATATGTTAATATCTCACAATTCAATTTATATTTCTTTCAATTCCACATAATTTTCAATGATTTATTTCAAACAGTAAACTTTCTTCAGAGTTTTTTAGAATGATTTTCTCTGCTTTATACCATGGATATTTTCCAAAAAACAAATGTTTTTACCTCATTCGTTTATATAACTTTGACAGCTTGTTTTTTCTTTTGATCTTGTTAACGAATTTATTTTGCGATGAGATGAGTTATAATCTTTGAATTCGTCGATTCGAGGATATCAACCACTGACGCGAAGTTTGTTTTGCGATTATCGTTTATGTGTGTTTGATGAGAATCAAATAAATATATGGAAATCGATCCTGAAGTACCTTCAAGTCCTCGAAAATATTGCATATCAATTTCAGAGAATTCTGTCATCAGCACTAACTGTTGTCTGTGTCTTGTTTGTTTGGTGTCTGCCTGTCGCTTACCAGATACATTCTTGTGCAACCACTATAGTATTTAAGTTGCAAATAACACGGGGTTTGTTATTTTTTATAGCATCAACTTCTTGGAAATGAAAGTTAAAGAAACATTTCCGGTGATAAGTGTTCACTTATTATAATACTCTTAGCTAATACGAAGACGAAGAGTATTTTGCATTTGATCGGCATATTTCTAAAACCGTAAATATCGCTCGTAAAAATAAATTAATAGTTTAAAAAACTAAAAAAACACGATTTTATAGATACTGCACTAAAAAGCAAAAAATAATCATCGAACCTGTTCTCTATGTCTACCCCGTAAGGGCCTTAGTCTAAGCCGTGTTTGTAATTAATTATAATTAATATTTGAGTATAAAAGAGTGGAGTGCTTTTCATTTAATCTAATGATGTCTTCAGCGTTTTAATAATAATAATAATAATTTTATTAATCAAACAGTAACACCGTAGTGTTTTGACAAGTCAAATAAAAATAGTACAAAAAATATAAATAAAAAACACATAAGACTAAAATATAACATGACATAGAGTCCTGATATAGTCAAAGAGAGCACATAACATATAAATAATTAACATATACATACATAAAACACAAGTATATAAAAAACATTAGGATATCATGTGAATCTAGTCAACACCATAACAAACAACATAATATATATCATATAATAACACAAATTTACATATAATTAAAATCTGTTAGATCATAGTAAGCATTGGCTAAAAGATGCAGTTTTCATTTTATTTTAAACTGTCTAATGGGCAATTCCTTAACAGTATTTGGAAGTGAATTAAACAATTCAATTCCAAAATTAATTATTTTTATGTAAGTCAGTCTCTGGCGCGGTGTTTGTATTTTATCCCGATTACGGGTATTGTAACTGTGAGTTTCACCATTTTTTTCGTATTCGCTCAAATGTGCCTTTATATGAATTAAGTGGCAGTAGATTACTTCTGATGGTAAAGTCATTATATTAAATTTAATAAAACATGGTTTACAACTTTCAAGTTTATTCACGCCCGCTAAAGCTCTTATGGCTCTTTTTTGTACAATAAAAACATCTGAAATTTGGTTGGATGTACCCCAGTTGATTAAACCATATATCAGAGTACTGTGGAATAGCGCATGATAAGCCATGAGTGCAGCATCCATATTTGACCTGTTTTTAATCTGTCTAATTGCGTATATTTTCTTAGATAATTTCGTAGTTAAGTTGTTGATGTGGAAATGCCAAGACAACTTATTATCCAAGATCAAACCTAAAAATTTTAGCGTCTCAAGATGTATTATTCTTCGTAGAGAAAAGTAATGAGTTTGTTTTATTTGTATTTAAGCATAACTTGTTTGCATTAAACCAGTCAGAGTCTCTAATTATAATGTCATTTGCAATGTCAGCAACATTACTGCCAGCATCCTTTACCTGTCGCGCAAAAGTAGTATCGTCTGCAAAAAGAACCGTAAACGTTGACATAACGTCAGGTAAGTAATTTACGTAGATTAAAAATAGTAGCGGCCCCAATACACTACCTTGCGGAACACCATGTTGTACTGGCAGCATGTTGCTAAGTTTATCTTTACAAAACACGTACTGATATCTATCTGATAAGTAAGAATTCATAAGTTTAAGTGTTACACCTCTGAAACCGTAAAATTCTAGCTTATTAAGTAGAATCTCTTTAGAAACGCAATCAAATGCTTTACTCAGATCTAGAAAAAGTGTCAGAAAAAGTGCCCCGTTTTCAAAGCTTTCGCTAATAAAATTTACTAGTTCTAGCACTGCCATTGACGTATTTTTACCTTTCCTGAACCCAAATTGCCTGTTTGTAAAAATATTACAAGATTCAAAATAATTTATTATTCTAAAAGCTATAATTTTTTTATATATTTTAGCTAAAATGGGTAGTAACTCTATTGGTCTATAATTGGATAAATCATCAACATCTCCTGATTTTAACAAAGGAATAATTTTTACTCTTTTTAATTTTTTTTGGAAATACGCATGTCTCAAGTATAAGGTTAATAATATGGGTTAATGGGGTAGATAAAGATACTAAGTTTTCTTTGTACATGTCAATTGTGTGATTGTACGGGTCGGTAGCTTGAGAATTCTTTAGAGATCTTAAAACATTTTGCACTTCTAATTCTCCATTATTATGTAAATATTCCATGTGTGTAGAATTTGAATTAGGTATTTGATTTATTAGTTTATCTGCAATTTGGGTAAAAAAGACATTGTATTCATCAGGAGATATTGACATTGCTTCTTTTTTATTGTTGTTTTTACCGGTATTTTTATTGATAATGTTCCAAATAGTGTTTTGTCTGTTATTTGAATCTAATATTTCTTTATTTACTTGATCTTTTCTTAATTTTATGATAAGTTGTTCGTACTCATATTTTTTTTGTTTCATTTCTGCACTTATTTTTTCACTGAGGAATAGTTTTATGATATTACTGAGCCGATCAATATCTTCTTTTTTGAAACCACTTCTGGATGTAAAAAGACTATATTGTTAGTGTAATTTGATTTGATTTTAACAGATATCGGAGGAAAGGATAAATCATGATAATAATTTATTGTATTATAAAAAATATCAACAGCTTTCATTATATAATTCTTCCCAGTCTTCAGAAATTAGGTAATTAGAAAATTTTATTTTGTTTTCAGAGCTTTTGTTTAATATAGTTTTGTACAATTATCGAGCCTGTTAGAAATAGCGTTCGAAAAACGCCCCACGCTTTTTTAAAACTTTTGAAACTATTAATTTATTTTTTTACTTTTTAGTCTTATATTTAAGGAGAGAATTTTGTCATTTTCGACATTTGTGTAAAGAATTTGACTAAATTTGACTAAATATTTGTAATCTCAGATATCGATTTCCATACGAATCATACCATAAATTACAAAACTTATCCGCCATTTTGACGCCACCATTTTGAATTGTTAAATTTGGTCCGGATAATTGTAATCTGCAACCTCGATAACCCACAGATACCGATTTTCAGTCGAATCTGACGGTAATTGATAAAACCTATCCGCCATGTTGACGCCGCCATTTTGAATTTTTTGATCACATATTTGTTTTCTACTTATCAAACCCCTTCTCTTGATATCCATATCAAGGGGGTTGTAAAGAAAATGATAATCCGCCTTCTTGGGGCGGCGGCCATTTTGAACATATAATATTGAGTATACTATATTGTATTGTCATCAGAGCTACATACAATTGCCAGATTTGATAATGATACAACAATTAGAAATGGGTGAAATTCAGACCTTATTACATAGATAGTTAGATACAGGTGAACCTAAGGAAAGCATGTTACAAAGAGGCTACATGGAATTTTAAATGTCAGTGTTACTTATCTCATAAATAAATTTCTAATCTCTTTGACATTTAACTAATGCCTTATTGTTTTTGTACATAGTAGGCTGAGACAGTAATGTTTTTACTCAGTAGGCTAATGATATTTAGTTTTCCTAGAACTGTAAAACGTTAGTTTTGCCGTTTTAAGAGTTCACAAAACTTATTTATTGATATTGCCCCGTCATAATAATTTGTCGAATACGGAAATGCGAGACATTGTATGTATTTATGCACAAGAAAATTACATGGAAGTCAATTTGAACATTTATTAAAATAAATTACTTCTACCTGCAAAACGAATTGTTTTTTTTTCAAGCTTTTTCGAATTCAAATATCTCGAGAAATAGGCACTCTAGAGCAATGTATTAAGAGACCTTTTTTTTTCGTAAAAATTATTGAAAAATAACAAAAAAATCAAGAAAACAATTATTTTGCCAGTGGTGTACAAATAAAGGGGGAACTCCTTCACCAAAGGAGCAGTCAGGGGTGTTTTTTCGACAAATAATGAATAAGAGAAAAAATATAAAAATAACGTATTTTACTGATGTTTCGGAAACTTAATCTGTTTCCTTTCTCAAGGCGTATTATAATAGCTATGTATGTATTAAGAGCGCAAAGTACCACATTGTCGCACAACAGTGTAGGTTGACGCACGACGCGAAGCGGAGGGCGTCAAACACTTGAGAGCTACAATGACACTTTGCATTTGAATTACACACATAATTCTATCTTCGATCGTTGGTTAAATATAAAAAAAAAGAATAATTAAGTTGACTTTAATTGCCTTGCATATGTGATTAAAATAAACCGACGAACAAAACACAATCGCTGTCGATTTATTTAAGTTTTATTAATTATTACGAAGCTCGTATTCTTCGTATAAATAAATTAGCTAATTCATTGTTACTTCTACGTCAACTCTCATTATATTTGGTTTTGGGGCATTATTATTTCATAAAAATACATTGTCAATATTCCAACCAAGCTTGTTTAAGTGCAGATGCACTGAAGTGTGCGTCAAAGTACTCTGTCGCAAGTTGTTATGTCATACTTGCGGCAAAGTGACATTATTCACAGCTCCTCGGCAAACATCAACTTTGCGCTTTCAAAATATTTTGTAAAAAAGCCTACTTTATATGCCGATCGTATATAAAAGTGTTTGTGTGCTGTGTATATTAAATACACAGCTTTAAGAATATATTTGTTATATTCAGCATCCACAGATACTGTCTATTTAAGCAGCACACAAATACTTTTATAATACGCTTTGAGAAAGGAAAGAGATTCCTAAACGTTAGCAAAATATGTTATTTTTATATTTTCTTCTTATTCAGTATTTGTCAAAAAAACGCCCTCTAACTGCTCCTTTGACGTAAAAGTCACAGGCGCAGAGGTTATCTTCCAGCAAAATACTGGAAAATTGTATTATTTTGTAGATTTCATGGACATTGTTAAGAAAAAAATACATGTGGCAGAGCACCTAACAAAAAAACATAAAAATTAGACCATATTTATATAGAGAATTGTATAATCCAAGAGTTTAATATTTACATCTAATTAAATAATCTTTACCCCATAACTCAATCAGCAAAGTATTGTTTTAATAAGAACTTAGGAAATAAGAGTATACTGATATATACTTTTTTTTTCAGATGAAGCATTGATTCAACTACAATGGATGCATAAATTGACAAAATCAAGAAACATATGGCCCATCTCAACAGTAGAAGAACTGAAAGATGTTACTCAATATGCTTAATATCAGTCAGAATAGATATCAATAATTTGAGGTTCATTAGAAATACAATAAATAACCTTTACATAAAAGTTCTGATTCTTAGCGTCAAGCATCAGTTTGTTATAATTCTAAGTATCGACAGTCAAATCCTTCAGGTTTTCTATGTGCTTCTGTTTAAGTTGGGGTTTTTACCAATATACAAATAGTATACAAAGCAACAGAAAGTGCACTAGAATGTAGTTTTAATACCAAAAACAGAGATTTTTATGTTTCAAAAAAATGATAAAAATGGTGAAGAACAAGAATTGTAGTAGGTAGTAACACTACTCATCCTTTTTAGGAATATTTAAATAATTTGCATAGAAGTTTATTATTTAAGAATTTACAGGGGTCAAGTAGTAACTATCAAGACCCGCGTCTTGGGTTACTTATTGCCTTGTTATGATAAAATATTTACTAGAAGCATAAATACCAAACCGCTGCCTAAGGAATCATTACTTCCATATCCAGATTTCCTATCGAAGTCTCTTACATCGAAACAAATTTTGATACTATATTTGCACTCCACTATGTGGAAATAATTGTAAAAAATATAATATTTGAAATCGCCCACCCCAAAAATTCATAAAACGATATGCCACATCGATAGTAGAGATTGTGGTGGATGTAGCTGATGACAAAGAAACAACGTTGAGGCCTTTGGTTCTTAGACACACATTAAATCACAATTTTATTTTTTTATTCCCATTAATAAAAGCATTGAACAAAGAGTAATTGTATATGGCGCGGAAGCGTGAGATCTAAGTAAAGTAAATAGAAAAAAAATGTTGGCCACAGAAATGGACTACCTATGAAGAAGCTGTAGGAGATCCAGAAGGGAAAGAATCATAAATTAAGTAATTAGACAGAACATGGGCATAGAAAGGGATATTATAGAGGAGGTCGAATAAAAGCAATTCGTGTGGTTTGGACACACAAAAGGAAGGTAGCCAAGAAAAATATTAGAGTGGACTCCGCCAGAAAAAAAAGAGAGGGGAAGACCAAGCTGGAGAAACGACGTAGACGACGCAATTGGATCAATACACCTAAGCGAGGAAATGAGCTATGAAAGAAAAACCTGGAAACTGGGGACGGAGAGGTGGCGACAGCCGTAGGAATCCGTATATGTATGTATGTAATAATGAGGTGGAGGTGGTAATGTGGCTGATAGTGAGAGTGGCTGACGCCAAAAGATTTTGAGATCATAGCTTCTCGTACATACACTAAATACCAAAGGGCTTAGCAGGATAAGCATGTGTTAGCTGCCCCCGCACCAATGGGGTCGAGAATTTGATCACAAGTTGATAGTAGTGTCAGATGAAATTTCCCAAAATATTATTTTTGGAAAACCATTTTTACGGGGATTATGTGGTAAAATGAAAAATGGAAAAAATTTTTTTCTCTAGAACGGATAAACTGATTTTCATGAGAAAAATATATGTTATGGCTTTTGATGGTACAAACGTAGGAAAAATTATTGAGTCCATTTGTGGGAAAGAAGTGGTTAAAAATTTTTTTTAAAATAAAAAAAAAATTTTTAGGGGATCCTCTCGAGGCACACCCCATCATTTCCTTTAAAATAAATGTTTATATACCCCTTTGAAACTTGTCGTGTGGTGCAGACATTTTCAAATTTTCTAACGTCAACTGTTTGAAAATCTAGACATTTTGCAATGATGACGTCTGTAGTCAACTTACGAAAGAACTGTAGTTTTCAAAGTCAACTAGGAGGAGGCTACAGTGTCTCTCACTAGTCAGGGTGCCTGTTTACTGTGAGTCCCCTTGCCTCTCATTACTCGGGGCACTTGCTTATTGTGGGTCCCCTTGCCTCTCACTAGTGCTTGGTTATTGTGAGTCCCTGCCTCTCACATTTCGGGTTACTCTATGCTGATGAGACTTCTCTTAGTCTTCATTGCATTCGACCTTAATTACAGGAATAATATTGCTCTGAGTAAAAATGTTGCTGAGAATTTCAGCGGGCTTCAGAACTTTCGACAAATACCTTGCATGGGCCAGATAGTATACAATTGCAGCAACGTGCGAGCAGCAGCCAACAGCTTCGTTTCCATTGGCGCAATTGTATACTGTCTGTCCCATGTATTTGTAGAAAGTTCTGAAGCCAGCTGAAACTCTCAGCGATATTTTTACTCGGAATAATAATATTCCTGTAATTGAGGACGATAGCAATGAAGACTAAGAAATGTCTCACCACTATAGAGTAACCTGATTCATAAGATGCCAGAAGACTCACGCAAAAAAGTCACCCCGAACCGTGAGAGGCAAATGGACTCATAATAAACAAGTATCCCGACTCGTGAGAGACGGGGAAACTCCCATAATAAGTGGTCCAAAATTGTATTGTAACCTCCGCATGGTGGACCTTGGCAGCTACAACTCTTTGGTAAGCTGACTAAAAACGTCATCATTGCAAAATGTTTTGCAAAATTTTTCAAAAATGTGTTGAAATTTTTTTTTCAAAATAACTTTTTTTTATGGGATGTTCTCTGAAACTTACAGTTCTTTCGTAAGCTGACTGCAGACGTCATTATTGCAACATGTTATGTAATGGCCGCCAGTGACCGTGGTAAGATGTAGTAATGAATCGCGTCGCCCGTGATTATCAATTTTGAATACGTTGTACTTTCCGATAGCTTTGAAAGTTTCAAAGGGGCATATAAACGTTTATTTGAAAGGAAATAATGGGTGTGTCTCGAGAACATCCCCTATTTTTATTTTGAAAAAAATATTTCACCACTTCTTTCAGACAAATGGACTCAATAATTTTTTCCTACGATTGTGCCACCAAAATCCATAATTGAATTGAATTGAATTGTTTATTTAATAGCAGTCGCTAATATAATATACATATAATTACAATGCATATAAAAGACATTAAAAATAAATAAATAAATAAATACTACAATAATATAATACACATAAAGACGTTTAAAAAAAGGAACTATATTGTTTTTTATATATTTAGAACAGGCAATTTTAAATGTTCGAACTGATACACAGTTTTTTACGTCAATAGGTAGGTTGTTGTATTGGAGAAGACCATTATGAAATAGATTATTCTGGCTGTAAGATGTTGCAACTGTTTCAACATAAAAATTTCCTCTCGATCTCGTATTATAATCGTGTATGTCTTCTATAAACACTAAGAATGTTGATAAGTGATGTGGTAGTAGACCTCGTAGCAGTTTGAACACAAACGTCATGGTATTTAAAAATATTGTTTGTTTAACACTAAGCAATTCAGTAGTGGAAAGCATAGAGTGGATACTAACATATCTGTTATATTTAAGAATTATACGAAGTGCCTGGTTTTGCTTTTTTTGTTCGGTATTATTTAATAAAAAAAGAATGGAGGAGCAGAAATTAAGATGAGGCAATATAATTGATTTATAAATTGTTAGTTTTGTCCATGAGCTGAGATCACTTCCACAGCGACCTAATAAGTTAACTTTTTTGGCTATTTTATTGGTTATGTATTCAGCATGAATGAAAATGTCAAATTATCATCTATAACTACTCCCAGATATTTAATTTCTTTCACTTGTTCTACTCTTTCCCTGTTTATTCTCATTCCATTGTGACTGTTGGTGTCGATTGAATTATATTTATTTTTGATGATCATACATTTTATTTTTTCAATATTAACTTGTAGACTGTTCTCATTTAACCACGACATGATCAAATTTAATTCCTCATTTATCACTGATATTATATCATCAACGTTTTCACCAACTAAATAAATTAAGGTATCATCTGCAAAGAGTTGAATACTACATTTTTTTACACATTGTACAATATCGTTGATATAAATAACAAATAAATTTGGTCCCATTCCTGCCCCCTGTGGTACTCCATAGGTAGATTGTTTCTGTGACGACACACTATTATTATATTTGGTAACCTGATGCCTGTTTTCCAAATATTCACCAAACCACTGCAAAACTGTAGGTCCACATCCATATGTCTTTAATTTTATCAAAAAGCAACTCACGGTTTATTGTTTCAAAAGCTCTGCGGAAGTCAAGAAAAACAACGCCTATAATAAGTTTTTTATTGAGAGCACTTTTCCAGTTTGCTAAAATTGTTTGCAGGGCACTTTCGCAAGAGTGCTGCTTGCGAAATCCTGCTTGATATTCTGACAATATATTGTTTGATTCTATATAGTTAATAATTTGTTTGTTTACAGTGACTTCGAGCAGTTTTTCATACGAGGGTACCATATTTATTGGTCTGTGTTCTTCACTCCTGATTGTGTTGGGTTTTTTTTTCAATTGGTATTATAGTTGAAGTTTTCCAGGTGTTTGGAAATTTACCATATTCTAGACTTGCGTTTATTACTTGCAAAAATCTCTCCCCTATAACTTCAAATGACAACTTTAGAATTTTCATTGTTATGCCATCAGTACTACTGTTTTTATTTGGTATGTCCCTCAGTATTTCTTTGAGCTCCATAAATTCGATCGGTTTGAATCTCTCTAATCTACAGTTTGGTACTTTAATATTACTTATGATATGTTTATATCTTTCATTATCTCGTTGAAATGAAACGGCGATTTGTTCGATACTCTCTAAGAAGAATGTGTTAAATCTTTCTGCTATTTCTTCTTCGCAAGTCTATAATTCGTTTTCAAATGTAATACCTTTTTTTGTTTTGTTGTTCTTTTTAGCACTCACTATCTGTTTTAGGGTTTTCCACATTTCATTAGGGTCATCTTTAACTTCATCTATTTTTTCTTCATAATATTTCTGTTTTTGGTGTTTTATTATTGCAACAACTTCGTTTCTTTGTCGTTTAAAATTTGTCCAGTCCTCCTCCTGTCCAGTAATAATAGCTCTTTTGTACATGCGATCTCTTTCATTTATTTCTTTTCCTATTTCATGATTCCACCATTCTTTGTGTCCCCATTTACTGCATTTTTTTATTTCTTCCAAAGGGGCATGTTTATTTAAGGTTTTATGAAGTGAATCTACCAGAGTTACTGCTAGTAGATCCACATCTGTACTGTCTGGTAGCCAATCGGTATCCATAATGTCTAACTGAAAATCTAATTCATTTATATTTTTTAAATTTCTGACTAACTTCTTTTCTGCTTCAATATTTTGTTTTCCTGCCAAACAAATTGATATTATGCTATGATCACTAATTTTAGGTGTCAAATGTACATCATGTTTAAGGTCCTTATCATTTGTAATTATTAAATCTATTATGGATGCACTTTCTTTTGTTATTCGAGTAAATTTGTTTGAGACTTGATAAAGTCCATGATTTTTTATACTTTTGTTTAATTTGTCAGAATAATATGTTTTTTTGCCATATCTAAGTTAAAATCACCTATCAATATCAGTAGACCATTTTTTTTCGTACACTCTTCTATAATTTCCTCAAGTTTTTCTAAGAATTCGGCATCACTAGCACTTGGGGAATGATACAAACAATATATAGAGTTTTACTCCATTTAACATACATTTAGTTCCAACTATCCACATATTCAAATTGAAGGCTTGGTTTAAGATCTCTTTATGTTTATATTCCTGTTTAATGTAGATTATTGCTCCTCCTGTATGTCCACTGTCAGAATACGAACACAATGTGACGTAACCGTCAATCTCTATTTCATTACTTTGAAAATCCCTAGTTATATGCGTCTCTGTGACACATACAACAGAGGGTTTCCATTGCGATATAACCCATGTTAATTGTGTTTTATTATTGTCTAAGCCCCGTATGTTTAAATATAATATTGTATGATTTAATTGCTATGTATTCTTACTTTGATAAATAACATATATTCTTCTCATGAAAATCGGTTTATTCGTTCTTGAGAAAAAAAAAATTCCATTTTTCTTTTTACCCCATAACTCCCGTAAAAATGGTTTTCCAAAAATAATATTTTGGGAAATTTCATCTAACACTACTATCAACTTGTGTTCGATTGGTGCGGGGGCAGCTAACACATGCTTATCCTGCTATACCCTTTATGGATTTTTACCTGCTTTTACCTTTAGCCCCATTTATCCCCCGACCATCAAAGAATCAAATATTTTTTACCGTTACTATAGTTTACTCCATTAAGTAGATGTGGAAGTAAAAGTAGAATTTTAAAATAATTTTTGACGATACAAATCTGTCAGTCATATTGGCTAAAATTCCCAACATTTTTTTATATTGATTATGTGGCTTGCTTTGAACCTAGGGATTTTGAATTACGCTGTGCAATACATAAAAAAACGTGCATTATCAAGATTTCAAAGAAGTTTAGACAATAAACTGATTAGTATTAAATGATAAAATTATCTTTAGGGATCGCTTTGTACAAACTAATAAAAACTATGGCATTTTTGTAACCAAAATAGAATGTTTTTAGTAGAAAATGGATTATTAATTTATCTTCCAAGAATTCAGTTATCTCAAAAACAATTGTTGTAAGCATTGGCGCCTACTATAAAATTCCTAGGACATGTTAAACAAATACCTTAATTAGCGGTTTCTTTAAACATTATTGAATCGATATAAATACATACATACCTTATAAAATAAATATAATTTTTTATCCATTTAATATTAGAGTTATCACTTAAACAGACGGAACCGCTGCAAGACTGATACATGGAAAATAGCACCAAAAATAATATGATTTTATGATGCCAATTTAGTTAATCAAATACTGTATTAAATATAGCAAAATGTAACTACTTCTTAAACTATTAGTATCTCAAACCTACGACGCTTTGATTTCGAGTCAAAAGTGTAACCATTAGACCACCATTCGGCTGAAAATGTATATTATGCTTCAAGCTATTCTGATCAAGTCTCCATGAATACAAACTCCAAAAATGGATAGATTAAAAGTCTGAGATCCAATTTCCATATTACTAGTGCGGGGTTCTATCTCGATATAATATGTTTCGATGAAAATCACACTATTTTGTGACAGTTGGATATTATATTATATTATGAAATATATATTAATAAAATATATAAATAAACAAGCTAAAAGCATACTCTTCGCCGATTTACTGAATTGTTACACATTCTACAGGATACTCTTCGCAGTTTTTTGTAAATAATGAGAGTTTTAGACGTTTTAAATTTTATAGTACGAACATAGTTGGTGAAAGTATAAATTAAAAAAGTATACCAAAACCTATGTGGGTTTCGAACCCGGGACCCTTGGATTCCGAGTCAATTTCCAATTTATATACTTTTATTTTATTTAACTAATTTTAACAAGTCATTGTTGGTGCTTCATTTATTTCATTTGATAATAAATAAATAAAACGCTGCATACATTTCGCGGGTTAAATCGTGCAACCACAGTGTTATGGTAAGCGACCTTCAGACGATGTTATTTTAATCAGATAATGATCATCATTAAGCTCAATCATGTTTGATCTATTTTTATGTCGACTTCACTAAATTCGCTTATTTTATTTCAAAAACATAATAAAAAATAATTTCAAATTTAAATAACTAGTAACTTTTTTATTTATTGATCGATTTTGTTAAAAAATAATGGTGTTCTTCCTCTAGATAACATTATTTTTTCTTAAGTTATCGGGCTTACAAGAAATATGACGGACGGACAGCCGAACAGGGAGACGGACATTTTGTCTGCGAACAATATTTACTGTTTTAGAATAGGGCCCTTGCCCAAAAAATAAAATTAATTTAAAATACTCAAAATCGTAAACCAACATCATTAAAAACCCCATAGACAACAAAAAATTTAAAAAAAAATCTCCAGAAATATAAGCGATTAAAATCTGCCGGATTTTACCCACTCCTGAAACGTGACGTCAGATGGAGAAAGTCGGATGACGGCGTCAAGCGACACCGATTCTGCTTTCGCTTTGATAATTCCGCATGCGTATGCGCATTTGTCAGAAACAATTAGTGAACACAACCTAACATAAAATTTAAATGTATTCGTTGGAAGAACATCTTCAATATTCTGAAATGTCACAAAATGCTACTTTTGATTCGTTCGTGCCGAGCTCAATTTTCGAATTTCGCAGTGCAATTTACGATCAGGTTTATTTGGAAGACTTCCTCTTTACGTCGCGACATCGTATGGCCGCCCCAATGGTGTTTTTCGAAAAATATGAACGTGTCAAATTGCATGTTTTTGCAATTTTTTCGGCACCGAAATGTAAACTATTTTTTGCTATTTTTCGCACATATCCCCGAAACGGTGGGAGTTAGCTCGAAATAAAAAATAAGGTCAAACGAGTATTTTCTACTGCGAATCTTTTGCTACTATCAGAATTTCGAATTTTTTTTTCGTTTCGGAGATAACTACTGAAATGTCGGCCGTGTACGGCAAAAAATCGCAAATTTTGAGATTCTACAGTTGGCAACTTTTTAATCTTGGCTCCTACGCCAAAAGACTAGTCTAGCTAATTTAAATAGAATTAAATTTGCTAAAACCCTTTTTTTTTTGAATTCCGACAAAAATGAAGGAATTAGAGGGGGCGGGATTTGGGACTTTTTTTTTCGGTAAAATTTCTCCATTTTTTTACCGTAATTAATCTGTATTTAACTGAAATCGATCTGATATACGATTTTCACTTAATATCATGTACTACTTTGACGCTCCCTTAATCTCGGCCCTTCGAAACAAAGGTTTCTGAGAAAAATTATTTTTTAAAATTTACATACACTCTATGGGGAAACGTAATTTCCTACATTTCCTCGAATATCTCGATAATTATCGTTTTTTTCCAAAAATTTGTAGACAGCTTATGTAAAAATTGATTGAGCCTTTCGACACTTTTTTAATTTTTTCTCTAACATTAAAATAAAAGACTTTTAACCCAATATGCGGACGTCTCAAAGCCAACCGCCGCCTAGTCTATTAATTAGGGTGAAGACGTGCCCCTCGGCTAAAGTACGCCATCTGTGCTACACCACGCGAGACTAGCTTTCCCGATCTGACGTCACAGTACTTTTCGTGAAGAGCCGATATTCGGTCTTATGCATAAACACACACTTTAATGAAATTAAAAAAAAATGGGCAAGTTCCCCATTATGAAAATCAAATGCAAAATATTCTTCGTTTTTTGTTTATCCGATCAATATTTCTCGAAATTTGTAAAAATATTGAATTTTCTAAATTTAAACTTGATTTCTGCAATGAATCACCCCCTGTGGTAAACTATGAATATAAAGTCTGTTCGCTGATAGAGTCCCGGTGTGACGTCACGAACGTCTAAACTAAGATGCCGTAGGCTTGTTGGTGTTTTCGAATGCACAGTGACGTCGCTTTGTTTTATATTTTACTTGATTATTTAATTAGATTTATTTAAAGGAAATTGGATTATAAGCATATACAGTGTGTTTCACTTCTCGTGAAGACACCCGTATCTTTTTTATTTGTGGCCGAATTCATTTCAAATTTTTATCAGCCATACAACTCCATAAGACGACTTTAGCCGCCTAGATCTAAAACGCCGACCTACTGCGATAAAAAGAAAATAGCAATTTTCGAGAAATCATAGTAGGCTTAGAGATAGCCAAAATTTTGTTAATAAAAGTTGTTCGGAATCACTTGATATGCCCCTCTGTGAAATTTTGTAAAAATTGGAATATTTAAAAAAAATGTTTCACTTCTCTTGAAGACACCTCTGTATCTTCTTTATTTGTGACCAAATTAATTTCAAATTTTTATCAGCCATACAACTCCATAAGATCACTTTACTTTACTTGACACACAAATGTCGACCATATTCAAAACGCCGGCCTACTGCGATAAAAAGAAAATCGCTATTTTCGAGACATCATAGTAGGCTTAGAGATAGACAAAAATTTTGTTAATAAAAGTTGTTCGGAATCACTTAATATGCCCCCCTGTAAAATTTTGTAAAAATCGAAATATTAAAAAAAAAATTGTTTCACTTCCCGTGAAGACACCCTTGTATCTTTTTTATTTGTGGCCGAATTCATTTCAAATTTTTATCAGCTATAGAACTCCATGAGATGATTCCATCTAACACATAAAGAGAACTTTTTACAGCAAATGAGAGTCATACACAATTATTATTAAAATTATTTATTATTTAATTACACGTGTATGTAAAATTTCAGCTCAACTGGATAACGGAAGGTGGGTAAATTTGATTCATTCATACATAATACATACTTACATACAGATTTCCAAGTATTATAAGACTATTGAAAAAAAGTAAACGATGTTACATTTAAGTTGATGTGTAATAATAAAATGTCCCTTTTAGCGTTTTATTGAATGCCGATTTTTGTTCACAACTTTCATTTGTTGGAAAAAGTTCTTTTTAGGTGTTAGATAAAATCGCCCTATGGGGCCGTATGGCTGATAAAAATTTGAAATGAATTCGGCCACAAATAGAAAAGATACAGGGGTGTCTTCACGAGAAGTGAAACAAAATTTTTTTTTTTGAAAATATTCCGATTTTCACAAAATTCCACAGGGGGCATATCAAGTGATTCCGAACAACTTTTATTGACAAAATTTTTGTCTATCTCTAAGCCTACTATGATTTCTCGAAAATTGCTATTTTCCTTTTATCGCAGTAGGCCGGCGTTTTAGATCTAGGCGGCATTTATGTATTGAGTAAAGTCGTCTTATGGAGTTGTATGGCTGATAAAAATTTGAAATGAATTCGGTAACAAATAAAAAAGATGCAGGGGTGTATTCACGAGAAGTGAAACAAATTTTTTTTATATATATATATTCCGATTTTCACAAAATTTTACAGGGGGGGCATATCAAGTGATTCTGAACAACATTTATTAACAAAATTTTTATCTATCTCTAAGCCTACTATGATTTCTCGGAAATCGCTATTTTCTTTTTTTCGCAGTAGGCCGACGTTTTAGATCTGGGCGGCATTTATGTGTTGAATAAAGTCGTCTTATGGAGTTATATGGCTGATAAAAATTTGAAATGAATTCGGCCACAAATATAAAAGATACAAGAGTGTCTTCACGAGAAGTGAAACACACTGTATAATAATACATCTATTGTAAATTTATAGTAATTTAAGTTAAATAAATAAATTGTACTATTGAATTGTTTTGGGTTCAAGTAAAAAATATGAAAGAGCAAATATACAAAATAAATACACTTAAAAGTTGCAGCTAAATCTTTCTTTATTCATTAATAGAATTTTGTCAAATAAGTATATCGAAGAAAAGTGGAATAAGTAAAAAGTGCATTTTACAGGAGAACAAAGACTACATTTTAAAATTCTTCAAGGTTAATAGCACACATTTTATTGTATCTTAATGATTATAACTTATACTGGTCTGAAGACAATTATTCTACAATAAACTTTATTACTGTTTTCTTTGGAGGAAGATTATTGTTTATATTTATGATTTTTATATTATTCCTAAAAATTTTGGGTTATTATACTTTTTCTCGGGATGTGCGATATGTAATCTTAAAATAAAAATATATACTTAATAGTAATTATGCCGAACCCTGTATAAAACAAATATGGCAGCAAAATACAAAAACCTAGTATACGATAAATAAATAAATTTAGTTTTCTTCGTCAATGTCTAATTCTTCGGAGTCCTCATCATCGCTTTCGTTATTATTAACACTTATAATGAAGATAGCCAAGGAAATATATTTATCAGACACCACATCGTAAATGATATTTTTTATTTCATATTTTACAGCATCCTGTAACTATGTTTTGGACTTTTTACGATTCCGTTTAACCGAAGCTTGAGGTTCCACATTTTATATGTCGTTTTTAGCTATTTTTCTTACAGTCTTTTCATCGATTTTTAAAGCCCACCCACTCGCCTTTGAACAGCTTTTATTGACAATAAAGGTCCACCATTTTCATTTTCCTTTTGAAAATATTCCAACAAATTCAGTACTAACTGCTGTTATTGCGGATTTAAAAAATCACCAGGATGCACGTTGAGTATTTTAACAATGGAACAAGACTAAAATTGCGCTCTGAGGCACTAATTGAAATAAGTGCACTCTACCCGACTTCCGAAGAGAATCTGGAATCGCTAGCCGCATTCGACGACGACGACACGCGTTTCGCAAATTGGTTTGCCGTCGAAAAATAGATATGCCGCACGTCGGTCATGACTTGACTACAAAGATTAAAACTTACATTACAGATTAGGTTACAAACAATATTTCAATAAAGACAAGGAAGGATAGAGCTCCGGACGATATTCCTTACACTGTACGACCGGGATTCTATCAGCGAACAGACTTTATCTTGCACCGAATGTTAGCCATTCTACTTTTTCCGAGGATAGAACCTTTCTCTAACAAAGTGATTTCAAAAATTATTGTATTATATAGTTGGAATATTATATATAGCGATTGAATGTTCATAAGGTCATATGTTTTATAGTTAAAGATAAAATAACCATTTTTGTAATAATATATCCGTTGTTTTGTCAATTTTTTTGCGGAGAAAATCAAAAATAACGATTTTACATTTTGCTGGTAGAACTCATTTCTCCTGTCCATCTGACCTTACAGACTTCAATAATGGACTCATAGCTATGGTACAAGGAAAAAGTACTTATCCAGAAGGGAAATAACGGTATATCCAGTTAAGGTACGCTTTTAGACAGAACACGAACTGGCACTTGCCCCTGAGAAAACTGAGGCAATCGTATTAAGGGGATATAGAAGGAAGCAAACCCTCGAGTTTAGGGTACAAGATGCGAAAATACGCCCTGGGAGAACCTTGAAATACTTGGGTATCCTCTTTGATGTCCGAAGGAGCTTCGGCGAACATATAAAGATGGTCTGTGGTAAGGCAGACGCTAGGGCGGGCGCGTTATCTATGATACTGCTCAATATAGGAGGCGCCAGCAGCATGAAAAGGATGGTGTTCTATAATGTCGTACAATCGACCTTATTGTACGCTGCCCCGCTGCGGCACGGAGTGATCAGGATCGGAAGGTATAAAGCAATGCTAGAAAAAGTGCAAAGAAGAATGCTATTAAGAGTGGCCTCAGGATATAAGACGGCCTCAACCAGGGCTCTCCAAGTCATCCCGGGAATCCTGCCGATCGATTTACTGGTAGCAGAACGAACAGCCATATACCACTCGGGTGAGGGATACCTCTTGGCTAACTGAAAGCAGGAAAGGCTGCAATCGTGGGAGAAGTGGCAGGTGATTTTGGGATTAGGAGCAAACGGTCGCCCAGTGGACCAAGAAGCTAATCCCTCAGCTTAAGCCATGGCTGGAATGCGAGTTCAGACAGACGGACTACTTCCTGACACAATTTTTATCGGGACATGGAGCTTTTAGGAAATACACCATGAGAATTGGTAAAACACTGGACGCTATGTGCGCATACTGCCACGAGAAGGAAGACACAGTGGAGCACACGATCTTCCAGTGTCCTAGATGGGATGAGCATAGGCGAATGGTCTACACAGAACTAGATGTTGAATTAACGACAAACAACATAATTACCGTGATGACTACCAACAGGAGAAACTGGAGGACAATCAATAATATGGAAAGGAATATTATGTCCAGAAAGGAGTCAGACGAGAAACAAAGGGAGGGAGCTCCGTGAGTGTAGAAGTTGACTGTGTGCAGCTTGAACAAGTGCCGAGTTTAAGATGGTAAATCCTGCCCCCCGATGTATGTCTCACCGACGGTCCCAGGGAGCAGGAGGAAGAAAGGGAGGGGTTTTAGCTGAGTTAAAGTCCCCGCACTACCTGCCGTGATAGATCCTAGGCGGCGGGTGTCATTGAGATTTCCCCTCTAACGAAAAAAAAAAAAGCCTGGCCGCGTTAAATGCAATAACTATGTATTGACACAAAACGCTAAAGTTGCAACAGACACCAGCCGAAAGACTTATTCCTACTCAAAGGAGCTCTCGTGCCAGCCACTCCACACCACTTGCAGACTGCAGTCTCGAGCTATTAGCTCTAGTGCAAGGTAGGTCTGAGATGGCTGGAACGAAGCCCTAATAGAATTTCGTCATGTACCAAGAGTGAACAAAGGCTTCGATTCAGCCATCTCAGACCTACCTTGCACTGACGAGAGCCAATAGCTCGAAACTGGATCCTGCAAGTGGTGTAAAGTGGTCGGCAGGAGAGCTCTATTGAGTAGGAATAAGTCTTTCGACTGATGTCTGTTGCAATCGAAACTTTAGCGTTTTGTGGCAATACATATTTATTGCACTTAATGCGGCCAGGCTTGTAATTCGTAATTCAGCGCTCGGCGGAGCATTAGTCTAGAGAATAGCTGTTGGTTGCAGTCTGGTTCTTTATTCCTTATATATTTAAGGAAACGTATAGAAAAGTTCGACAAAATATTTAACCAGTAAAAATGGTTTATCCGATTTTTGTTGATTGACACCTTCTATAGACTGATCTTGGATCTACCCTAAAGGTAGATCAAAACGTAACTTTTCTGATACAGAGTGTAAAACGTGATCGAATCGAATCATATTCTTTTAAATATCATATCAATAAAGAATATTTCTAATAAACATTATTTGATTTAATTTTCTGATGAAATTTTAAAAGATACACACCTAGAATAGGGCACTAATATTTTTAAATTAAGATTTCATTAGAAAGTAAAATTGAAATATTATGTAACAATTTGTTTCAGTGATAATAATGCTTCTACAATTCCAATTATCATTATTGATATTTAACCGATATCAACACAATTAATTACTTAATTTGGTAGAATATTTACATTTTTATCATTTAATTACATAATTTTTGTTAGTTATACTATATTAGATGTAACCATTATAGGAATGTTAAAATACACTATTAAGTAAAGCTAGATGTGTTTATTCACTTTGTCGGGCTTTATGAATATAGAGAAGATACTGATTGCAGTTTAAAAGAATAGATATCTTCTGGTTGATGAAATCCCCAGACTGGTGCCATAAAAATTTATTAAAAAAAAATTAATATAATCTTCTTCGAAGTAGTTTATTTGTAAAAGTAAACAGTCCTACAAAAGTCTCCCGTTTCAAGAAATATTCCTGATGAGTAACTAAAAAAATTAAATCAGCAGAAGCCCTTTTAAATATCTCGGTTTTTATGTCTGTTATGAACAAAAACTTATAAGTGTACCAAATGAGATTTTGGAACATAACAAAGAACAGTCAAAAATTGCATGGTCGTAAAAATTATGATTTGGTGTCCAGTAATGGGTAAAGTATCGTAAAGTATTTGTCTAATTGAAGGTTTTCTTTTGTATTTTAAAACGGTTAAAAAATTTAGAAACCGAAAAAAAATAATGATTCTTTCGGCTCTTTTGAAAATGTTCCAATTTTTTCATTTTTTTGCTAAAAAAATATTTTAGAATCTTGGTCCTTGTTTTCCATAGAAATTTTATAACGCAATGCCATGAATGGAAGTGAAATTACTTTGTCGTTGTATACGACAAAAATTAAATAGTTCAATATACAAAGTTTCACTTAGTATAACAGACTTTACCCCGGGATTTTACTTAGTAAACTTGTTACTAACGTTTTTCCAAAGTTACTTAGTATAACATAATATGTAGAATATCGTGGTTTCAATTCTATCCAAAGTCTGGAGTTCCACAGCGTTCCATTCTCGGCCCCCTACTATTCGTTTTATTTATCAACGATGTAGTGGATGATTTTGATGTTGAAATCTTACTACATGCTGATGCAAAAATGTTTGCACCAATAAATTCAGTTATTGACTGAAAAGTTATAGAATAATCTGTTCGCAATAAAAAAGTGATGTGATGCAAATAGCCTACCTCAATGTACAGAAATATAATGTGGTGTCATTAAATAGAAAAAAGATTCCATCCTCTATGCATATATTTATCAAAGACCTCGGCATCATTTTCGATAACAAACTGTTATTGAGCAAATCGTACGGTCTTCATATAAAAGCTTTTTTTTCTTAGGAACCATGAAGATTTTACAGATGTTAACGTATTTTCGTCACTTTTTAACACCTTGCTAAGGTGAAAATTGGAATATGCATCACTAATTTAGAATCCTGGGTATATAATCTAGACTCGCTAGAACATATTCAAAGGCGTTTTCTAAAATTTATGTCATATGTAATTGATGGAGTTTACTCTACAGTTGGATTAACACATGTCTTTTTACTAGATTTGGTATAGTCTTGAAGTGCGTATAGATAAACGAGCTTTGCTATTTTTATGTAAATTAATTAGTGATATGGTAAAAGCTAACATTTTCTTTATCACCTATTATTTCTAGGCACACCAACCTTCAATATTGTCACACTTCGGACAAATCTCATAAAATTGTTCTTCCCTCATTTTATCTGTAAATCCTGCAACCATCTTCAGGACAGATTTGATGTGTTTTATACTAAATTAAAGACAAACTAGTAAAAATTGTAATTTCTTATATGTAATATAACGTCATCTTATGTGTGACATAATGGTATCACTTGTCATGTATCTTGTATATGCAGTATATTATATACGTTATTTTCCGTCCTTTAATTGGTACTTGTAAGTACTGTTGGATGGTGGCCTCAACTGGCTCAATAAATAAAAGTATATTTAAAATTGACTTTTCCAAATAATCAACATGACCAAACCAACTCAATTTGTCATCTAAAACAACACCTACTAGCTTTATACGTTCCTTCTTACTGATAGCGTGTTTCATGACAGAACAAGTTTGTGTTATTTATCGCTATTTAGTTTAAGCCCATTTACAACGAATCATTTATTAGCAGTATTTTCAAATTCATTTAAACAATTTAGTAAATTAGTAGGTTGTGTCGTCAACAAAAGGAACGATAAAGCAAATATTCAGTATCATTTATAAACAGTATAGATAACAGTGGTCCCAAGACAGATCCTTGTGAAACGCCATGTTTAACGTTCTTAAGAGTTAAGTTTATATTGTTTACAGCATCACATTGTTTTCTATTGTTTCGGTACGATTTTAATTGAGCTAGGAGTAAATCTCTTAGTCCATAATATGACAGCTTTGCTAACACAGCCGAAAGCCTTGGAGAGATCATATAATACAAAGCCAGTATACTTTCCTTCCTCAGGACTATATTTCCCCGTTGAAGAGGTTGAATATAAGAAAACTTGGCCATTTAGTATTACAGAATTTGTGAAAAAACTTAGTAGCGACCACTCACTAGAATTTTTATTAGTTTACCAAAACACGAATAATTGAGATATAGTGGTAATTGTTTAATTCTTTCATGTCTCCCATTTGAAGGGTGGAATGACTTTTGTAATTTTAAATGGATCACGAAAAATTTCTTCTTTGAAATAGTTTTCTTAATTGTTTTACTATTTATATCACAGACGTCAGTATAGGGAAAATTTTGTAACGTATTTACCGCATCCAACAACGATACTTTTTTATGTTAAAACGTCGCGTTGTGTTGATTGAAATCCGACGTTAAAACAATCGGAGAATTATTAATTAGTTGACATAACTAATATACTTCCTACAAAGTTCCTATTTTTAGAGATAATATTTATTATAACTTTAGAATTATTGTTATTTTTTTGTATAACCTACTGTTCAAATGGTTTTTATGAGTTCTCACCTCTGTTAACATAACAAACACCGATTAGTTACTTTTGCAATTAAGATTACTAAATATATATTTTATTGCTCTAACACAAATTCCAAAGTGATATCTGTTTTTTGTATCTAACAAAATACGTTTCCACATAAAACGAGAACATAGAATATCAAAGAACATAAATCTGCATCTGTACCTAAACATAGATAAATTGGTCCCACAACTATGCTTAAACTGTTTCACACA
Source organism: Rutpela maculata (assembly GCA_936432065.2). NCBI lineage: Eukaryota > Metazoa > Arthropoda > Insecta > Coleoptera > Cerambycidae > Rutpela > Rutpela maculata. Next base: position 9,877,503 of record OW386293.2, read on the forward strand.
AAAGGTGAACGTACCCAATGATCAAATTACAATAATAAAACAGAATACGTTCTGTAATGAGTATTAAATTAAATTCAGAATTACTTGGCACCACAATTCCTACCTTATGGTTGGATGTTGGTAGCCTCGCACGGGAATGGTTCTGGATTCGGCAGGAACTGCAGCTACTGGAGTGGACAGTTTTCATTGGCGAACCGAACACAAATTTGAGAATATTCGATGCATGAAATGCACCGAGAAAATAATAGGTTGTAAAAAAATACAGTTCGATAATGTGGGTGAGAGAGAGCGAGGGTTCGTTCCACACGTGTTTCGAAAAGATTGGGACAATGCTTAGCTGTAGATTCTTGACATCAAAACAAGCGGATTTAACCCAAATAGTAATGGTCTACTCCCGTTCGTTTTCAAGATATAAGTAGTGGAGTCAAATTAGGACTGAAAAATTCGCAATGTGAAGTGTCTGGTCAGGGCAGTTTTTTTGTTCTAACGTGTTCAGGGGATCAACTTATGTTTTGCAGTTTCTGCGAGGTCGACGTATTGTTTATTTATACAATTTAATTTTCCATCGGTTTTCTTTGAATGTCTCGAAATTGTTATTATTATTTAAAAAAATTGAATATTGCAAAATTATGCGTTCCTAAACAAATCACTGTTAATTAAAACCGCTGCCCAAGGAATCACTTCTTCCACTTCCAGATTTTCTATCCAAGTCACTCGCAACGAAAAAAAAACCGCTGACCAAGGAATCACTACTTCCACATCCGGATTTTCTATCCAAGTCACGCAACGAAAAAATTTTGTATCTGGAAATAATTGTTTATGGAACTTTAATAATATAATATTTGAAATCCTCTACCCCAAAAACCCATAAAACGATACCCCACATCGGTAGTGGGGTGGGGGTGGCGACAGGGGGTGGGAGTGGGGGGGTGGATAAAGTAAAAAAATATTTTGAGGTTTCTGGTTCTTGTACACACACTAAATCACATTTTTTTTCATCCCCTTTAATAATGGGGTGGGGGTGGTAATGGGGGTGGCTAATGCCAAAATTTTTTTTGAGACCTTAGCTTCTCTTGTCTATACTAAATATCAATTTTATGAACTCTTACCTGCTTGATTTACCTATTCACTCCAAATTTACCCCAATTAACCCCCCAACCCTTCGACGGAACAAGATGAAAATATAATCTAGTTCTAGATCTCGTTAAAGTACATATATGTACCAAATTTCAAGTCAATATCTCAAACGGTTCCAGAGTAAACGTGCGCACAAAAAAAGTTACAGACCGACAGACAGACCGACAGACAGAAAATTTTTTTTCGCTCAAACTTGAAATCTCGACGTTTCATGACATTCTAAGCCTATTTGGACAATAAAAATTTTTAAAAATTTTTTTGTCGTTACTATACTTCCACTGGATGTGGAAGTAATAAAAAATAATGGATAATATTCAATGAAATTTTGGAGAAATATAGCTCTTATAAAGTACACTTAAAATTTCAAATCAAAATGTTTATTAAAACGGCTCAAATATACAACTATTGCACCCTTTGATCAAAATCAAGAAATGTGTATGATGGGTCAAATTGTAGCTTTTTATAAGTACTTTAAGATCACGGAGAGAGAATTTTTTTTTTTCAAAAGGGCATAGTAGGATAAGCATGTGTTAGGTGCCCCCGCACCAATCCGGTCGAAATTTTTAGCACAAGTTGATAGTAGTGTTAGATGAAATTTCCCAAAATATTATTTTTGGAAAACCATTTTTACGGGAGTTATGGAGTAAAAAGAAAAATGGAAAAAAAAAAATTTTCTCGAGAACGGATAAACCGATCTTCATGAAAAAAATATATGATATGGCTTCTGATGGTGCAAATGTGGGAAAAAATTATTGAGTCCATTTGTCGAAAAAAGTGGCGAAAAAATTTGTCAAAATAAAAAAAATATTTTTTTAGGGGATGTTCTAGAGGCACACCCACCATTTTCTTCCAAATAAATGCTTATATGCCCCTTTAAAACATATCCAATTTTCAAAGCGATCGGAAGGGTACAACATACTCAAAATTGATAATCATTGGCAGACTGCGGGCGGCGCGTAGTCTATGTAATGAAGCATTTATAAGACGATTTCTTTGTAAATATTTCGTGCAAAGACGAGATTACCTTCCCCCCTCGTTTTCGAGGGTGTTGAACACGATGCAGGTGGTGGGAGAAGTTTTTGACCACCGCAACCTCCTGAAATGGCCATCCCTCTTATGGATAGGGGGTTGATTAAACCCTCCCGAGGGGTGTAGTATTTTTTTTCAAATGATTCGGTTCAAATGCGTATACCATTTTTCGGAGTCGCTGGTCACGGGAAAAATATTCATTTTTACCTCCAACTCCCTCAAATGGGTAGAAATCACCCCTCACTCACCGTTTGAGAGATGAAGAGGGGTTGGAGCTAAAAATGAATATTTTTCCCATGATCAGCGACCCCAAAAACGGGGGAAACGCGTTTGAACCCGAATTATTTGATAAAAAATGATTTTCCACTCCTCGGAAGGGTTTAATTAACCCCCTGGCCTGCTGTCTGGACTCAACTTACTCTATAACCATCTTCCATGTTATTTCAAGTATAACCCGTTGATAAATCACTCCCCAGACTCGTATAGAAGACATAAAGGGATCCATAAGAGATCCCCTTGCCGTTTTAGGAGGTTGCGGCGGTCAAAAACTTCTCCTTCCACTTGCATCGTGTTCAACACCCTCGAAAACGGACGGAGGAGTTATTCTCGTCTTTGCAAGAAATATTTACACTATTTCTGCCTTTATTACATAGACTAGCGGTTCATTACTACATCTTACTACCACGGTCACTGGCGGCCATTACAACCCTAGCATTTAAATCAGTATCAAACTTCAAGAAGTGTGGCGCAAAAATTCTCTGACGTCAACTGTGGGGTCAAACAAAATCTAGTTTGAAAATCTGAGGATTTTGCAATGATGACATCTGCAGTCAGCCTACGAAAGAACTAGTTTTCAAAGTCCACTACGAGGAGATTACAGTGCCTTTCACTAGTGAAGGTGCCTGTTTATTGTGAGTCCCCTTACCTCTCACGAGTCGGGGTGTTTATTTATCGAGAGTCTTCTTGCCTCTAACTAGTTGGGGCGCTTGTTTATTTTAAGTTCCCTTGCCTCTCATTAGTCGAGGTGCTTGGTTATTATGAGTCCCCTTGCCTCTCACAAATCGGGCTGACTTTTTTGCGTGAGTCCTCTTGCCCCTCACGAATCAGGTTACTCTATATTGATGAGACTTCTCTTAGTCTTCATTCTTCGAGAACATCCCATAAAAAAAAAATTATTTTGAAAAAATTTTTCAAAAAAGTTGCAGGGGGTTGCGGCGGTCAAAAACTTCTCCCACCACTTGCATCGTGTTCAGCACCCTAGAAAACGAGGGGGAGAAGATAATCTCGTCTTTGCACGAAATATTTACAAAAAAGTCGTCTTGTAATGCTTCATGCTGGGTTCGACCCCCAGCCCCGGTATTCACAACACCGGTGGGTGTGGATGTATGTCTGCGTTTTTCCAAATGTGTAACCCCCTTCCGCACAGCCTTGGCTATGGATTTGGGGGATGTCTACTATCTGTGGTGTGTTTATGTTTATTTAAAAAAAAAAAAATTACATAGACTACGCGCCACCCGCAGTCTGTCAATGATTATCAATTTTGAGTATGTTGTACGAAAATAGGATATGTTTTAAAGGGGCATATAAGCATTTATTTGGAAGAAAATGGTGGGTGTGCCTCTAGAACATCCCCTAAAAAAATTTTTTTTTTATTTTGAAAAAATTTTTTCACCACTTTTTTTCGACAAATGGACTCAATAATTTTTTCCCACATTTGCACCATCAAAAGCCATAACATATTTTTTTTTCATGAAAATCGGTTTATCCGTTCTCGAGAAAAAATTTTTTTTCCATTTTTCTTTTTACCCCCATAACTCCCGTAAAAATGGTTTTCCAAAAATAATATATTGGGAAATTTGATCTAACACTACTATCAACTTGTGCTAAAAATTTCAACCCGATTGGTGCGGGGGCACCTAACACATGCTTATCCTGCTATGCCCTTTAAACCCTTTTTATTGCAGGTGTTTATAATTTTCGAAATTGTAGTTATAAACAAATTCAAATAACTCTCTGGTTTTTTTTTATTGAATAAAAAACAGTAATGAAGTAGTGAAACCAGATTAAAAAGCTAACTTAAAAAAAATAATCAATGCTCTACTTGCATTTGGAGCTGAGATGCGTTAGTTTTTACGTTTTGGTCACTTATAAATAAACAAATCGATATTTCTTACTGAAATTTGGACTAGTAATTCTCCAATGTCTACTACTTTGTCTCTGCTACTTGAAAATAATCTAAAGCTACAATTGTTAAAAGATACTGCGTAGAGGCCCGAAAGTGGGGTCTTTAGCGATTTTGTTAAAGACTCAAAAATAACCAAATGTATCTAAATGTTATATTATGTATTTACAAACCGAACTTCAGTCGCTAGATGGCCAAATGGGTAAGGCGACTATTACTTTTTATTCAGGATGCGGACATCTCGGGTTCAAATCCTGCTCGCGAATTTTTTTTTTTTTTTTATTGTATGAGTAATATTAAAAGTTTTACAAAGCTGTATACATAGACATAAAATCAGTTGTTCCAGTTAGGTTGGTTTGCCATTTTTGTGACAAAAAATAAAAATGTTATAAAAAATTTATTCCATGTGACCTAAACGTAAAAACGTTAGAGATACATTATCTCAACTCCAAATGCAAGTGGACCATTAATTTTTTTTTCTTCAAAAGTTGGCTTTTTAAATCTACTTTCATTACTCGTTTGCCGTTTCTGATTTCATAAAAAAACAGAGAGTTACTTGAATTTGTTTATAACTAAACTTTTAGTCTAAGATCCGGCATAAGGAATTAATACCCTCATCTGTTATTCAGATAAGAAATAGTTTATATAAAAGATAACATGTAGGCTAATAGATCGCGACTAGGTTGCCTAGCCATATCTTGACTCGATGCCATTTAATTTGAAAATTGTTGTCAGGCGAAATCGAAATTTTGTCTTTACGTACATAGCAGCGAAACCATTAATCCTATAGGAATTTTTCAAGGAAGCAAATTCATCATCATTTTATAATCTTTCTAATATATCCCTACCAGTTTTTTTTTTGAACCAATGTTTATCTAGATATTCGCAAGCGATGAGAAAAAAACACGTTTCCTTGAAAAATGCAAATTTCCAGTTGTGTCGCTCCTAGCGTCCTTATTTTTTGTCGTAGGGCAAAAAAATGAAAGATAGCTCGACTGTTGTAACGGGTTTTTGAAATAAAATTCTACACGTCTGTACCCCTTACTCTGCGAATTTGCATTAACAAAGGCTTTTTTTAAACATATCTGACGGGATCGGGACAGGTGCAGGTCGATTTAGAATTAAATTCTACGTCTGTTAGGTTATCTTCCATTGTTGTATTATTTATGGTTGATTAGTTATTAACAGGGGAAGGTCGACTATCTCTTTTTTTGTGACGGAAAAAGATGGGCGAAAGACACTCTTCTGACACAAAATCGCGATCGAGAAACGTCAAACGACACTTGGTAATTGAGATATAGAGGTCATCAAAAAATGCCAATTTTCCAAAAACGCTCTGTAGCTCGGTAGTCGAAGAAGATAGACGATCGCGGTTTACGCCATTGTTTGTTTCTCGAAAATCGAACTCAGGACACCTATATTCCCAGCTAACAATTTAGGTGTCGACGACTTCAGCTAAAGGAAATTCGACCAAAATAGGTCGAAATTAGGTAATTTTAAAGTTTAGTTGGTTAAGTCGCTAAGTAATATTTTCGTTAATAACTTATTAAGTAATTTTGTTGACGTTATCAATATACCCTGATAGGAGATATTAGTGAAGTGTATTGAAATGACTAAATAGGTGATGGTATGTCTTGAAGAAAGCTTCTTAGATACCTAATAAGGACCCTAAAAATACTTATATTTCCACCAAAAAGTCGAAATGACTTTATTATTCAACCAATAAGTTATTTGCACCTATTGGTCAACATTATTAATTACTTATTTTGTCGAATTTTACCAACATAAGTGACGCGCAGGAAATTATGTATAGAACTTGCCGTCATTATTCATGTTTCTGTGATCCAGTGTGATTGGTTGCCATTTCCTTCATTTCAGTTTCTCCGTAATAACTTTGAAACACTATGAGTAAAAGAAAAGTGACATACCCGACCGATTTTTATCGCCAAGTTAAGAAAATAAGAAGTAAAAATGAAATACAGTGGAAAACTGGGCGCAGCAATAATTATTCTGTTAACGTCTCTTGTACACAAGCCGTGAAAGCTATCCGTGAAACCGTGTGATAGGACAAACTGCAGAAAATCAACATGCTTCATCGTCTCGTTCAGATATTGAAGATCCATCTACATCTACATTTTTGTGCCGCCGCGCCGACACAACTGAGGTACTGGGCGGCACAAACTCGTTCACTCGTCGCCCACTATACCTATTATTTTATGCTCTAAGAAAGACATCCATTTTGCAAATTAGAGTTCAGATAACTAAGCAAACTAGTTAAAATTAGAAAAAAATAACTCTGAACAAGTAATAATTTTGGTTTCAAGTTGATTCATTGTTTAATTTTTTGGCACTTTCGGCGGCCCCTATATTATGGTGCCCGAGGCGGTTGCTCCGCTCTCCCTGCCTTAGAACCGGCACTGGTTTGATCGATAAATCAACTGAATTTTCAAAGCACTTTTTAAAACAGTTTGTATTTTCCGAAATATCCAATTTTAATGAACATTATACAAAATCAGAAAGTCCTTCGTTTGGCATTGCGCTATTAACCGACCGCCCAATTGAGACGTCTATCAGTACTCTAGCAGAGGTAAAGAGTGGACACGCCCATCAAGAGAGGCTTTTACACGATTGCTCTCGCTTGCCGTGCTCTCTCTCGCTCTTATTGCCATCCCAATACGTACACTTTCCGATACTGTATACATTATTATGTTACATGCATGATCATGTTATGGTTTATAAAATAAATATAACTTTATAAGTACATAGAAACCTACTTTCTACGTAGAAATAAGTACACCAAGGAAATAGTCTGAGCACAAATAAACACTAACAATCGAATAAAGTAACCTGTTGGTTCATGTAAGATCTAATAGGTGAAATCACCTTTTATGTATGAAATAGCCAGCAAAACGAGACCTGTTAGGTTGTAAAATAACCCCCAATAGGTGAATTTAGTGATTTACGTAGAATTAACGACATATTAAGTAGATACATTAAAACAGGGGACCAATTGGAGTAACATAACGTAACTAGGTGAAGTAATTACAATTATGTGAACAAATATTGGTAATACTTATTACACTTATATACTTAATACACTTATTACCTAATAGATGGCAAAAATAGCTTGTTTTTCACTAATCTCTAAAGATGAAGTCAAAAATATTGGTGGAAATTAAGTTCTGACACCTATTAAGTAACATTGCAAGGAAGTAGCCATATTTATTCGGAAATACGGAACACCGAAAACTCGCCACGAAAATTTAAACTTTTGTTTTTGGAAATAATTTAATTCATAAGTATTCATTGAACATATTGAGAATTATTGAATTATTATAAACTTGAAAAAATAGAATACCAAGTCAAAAATTGAAAATAAAAATGTTATATAGTTAAAAGTTTTTTTTTTCTTTATAATAATAGGTATTTTTAAAGGGCTTAGTAATATTTCAAGGTACAATGCCTAATTTCAACAGAAAAAAATCATTCCCTAGTAAATTCTTGCGTATATACACTGCATATTAAACAATAGTCAAGGATAAAAATAAAAATATGTAAGTAGGTACTTAGTTATTATTATCAACCATTATATAGGTATATAGTTTTACCTTTTTGACGAAGCAGTTGTAAAGCAAGTATAAAAGGTAAAAAATAAGTAGAAAATTAAGTAATCCGCTACGTAGATTTAATGTATTTTCAACATAAAAAAAGGTGTCTGACAACCTAACCTAATAGATCCAATAACACCTATTCAGCTTGTTTTCCACGTCGAATCGACGTGTCAAAAAACTCCATTTAGGTTGATTCGACGTCGAATTTATGTCCTATTTCCCGTATAGAAATTGTTGGCGTCACCTATTCGACATCGAATCGACGTCGAATAACACCTAAATTGTTAGCTGGGTTGGTTTTTGTCTATCTGCCATAGTTTTAGAGAAAACATCAAATCCCATCTAATTTGGTCCACCCTATACGTCAAGTATGATATCTTGAAATCGTCTATAGTACTTGTTGTATAATACTTTGCAAGATAGAGACAAAATACGAATATAACTTTTTTTCTATACCACCCTCTATCTTGAAAACGAAAATAGTTCGACCGCTACCTTTTGGATTAAATCGACTTGTTTTGGTGTCAAGAATATACGGCTAAACGTTGTGTCAATCTTTTCGAAATACCCTGTATATATGAGTACTAACTTAATAACTACTGATTCTTGTCGCTGCGTTTTCTAGCACTCGCTTCATAGGGAGCCGAGGTAAAGTTTTTGTTGTACCAAGTATATAAAAAAGAATGCGACAACAAGTATATATGTAATATTTAACATTATATTAAATTTAAGTAAACTATATCAATTGCTAATAATAGTAATAATTATGAAACAAACTAATAATAGCCCAGACGACACAGGAAATTTTATAGTGAAATCTCCAAAAGGTTGCAAAATGTGTAATTTTTTTAAATGAGTTCGTGAAAGTGTATAGAATAATATCCTGAAAAGTTTACATTCTGCTCGGATGCAGAATATAAAAAAGTGGAAAAAAATGTTTATTCATCCATTTTTTCAAAATTTTGAAATTAAGTCAGGATGCGAAAAAATAAAAAATACAGGTGGATAGACCGCGTGTTTCTGAACAAAAATATCTTAATAAAATTTATCGCTAAAGCCACGGTATTCCTGCAAAAAAAATAGTGAAGTAACTTTGTCACTCTGCGCGGTCAAGCGCACGATTAAATGCATACTATAGAAGCTCTAAAAATTCTTAGCAGTTCTAACTAGTAAAATAAAGCTTTTTTCTCTTTCTGACTACACATTTTTAACAATTTTCTTAGTGAATAGGAGGATAAATAGTGAGTATGGAAGGAAAATATATAATTATGAACGCATACACAGACACCACACATAGCTGCTGGATCGCTCGCATGAATTTTTACCTGCCTTTACTGTATTTTATTTATTACAGGTATAGTCTAAGATACGTACTACGGTCGACCTTCACCGATCAGGTAACCGAACGAAATCTATTTTTTATGAAAAAAAATACTAACAAAAGTAACGGTGATGGGTTGCTTAACGAAATATGTTCAAGACTTTTTTTTTGCTTTTTTAAAATTTTTTTTAAAATTTTTTAAAATTCTTTAAATTTTATTTATACTTATCGTTTCGCAAAAAAATTATCTTTATTTTGATATATAATTTATTTGGTTACCAGATCAGTGAAGGTACCACTTTCGATTCACCTATTTAAACCTAGCAACCGTACAGCCTTGAACAGAAAAATGTAAGCAACTCCATGTTTACATATTCTATAGGTTTCTTACTTTCGATTAGAGTTAAATTTTTTTGGTTAGAAGATCGGTAAAGGTATGAAAAAAAATTAATTATTGAATTTTCAATTAAATATAGCCTTGAACATATTTCGTTAAGCAACCCATCACTGTTACTTTTGTTAGCATGTTTTCTTTTATAAAAAATAGATTTCATTCGGTTACCTGATCGGTGAAGGCCGACCTTAGTACGGATCCTGTACTAGTACACCTATCCGCATTTCAACTATATCCAATGGATTCCTTATACGTTTGTTAATGTATTGGAAAAGTTACAGAATTTATATTCAAAACTATAGAGAGTTATAAGGATAAGATCGTGAAAATCGCTATTTCTGATCATGATGGGATTGATCACATTTTCGAAAAAATTCGAACAAGTAAACGAATTTGTAAAGTATACATTTTTCCGAAATAATATTTTATTTTTTCCAATGGGTCTCGGCAAGTTACAGCCTCCAATATAACGGGTGGCTGAGCCGATAGGGACACTTTTGTAACTTTTCAAATTTAGTTTAAGTGATATGGGATAAAATTTCCAATTATATAATGTAAAGAACTAAAATTGCCGACTTCCGGTTTTGATGCAATTTACATGAAAATCAAACTTTTAAATGGGATAGCCTGTATATTTTGCATATTTGGATCCTGCTGGCCATAATATATATGATCTAACCCTCAAATATTATTTTGATTTTCAAAAAGTATTAAAAAATATATATAATTATTATTATTTATTTAATTATAAAAGAACAAAGAGAAGCTAGACATTATGCGTATCATTTTCTTCATAATTTAAAGATCTAATTAAATGTCCCACAGGAGTTCCATTTAAAAAAAATAGTTTTCGTTGAAAAATCAATATCGTTGAACTTAATGAAGAAAAAATCGTGTTTAATGTTAGAAGAGATAATATTTTAAAAGTACTTTCAGACTGATTTTTAAAAATTTTGGCCTTCTATGATTAAAACTAAAAATTAACTAATCTATATTTTTTGGAAATCAAAATGATATTTAAGGGTCAGATCATATGTATTTTGGCTAGCAGCATCCAAATCTGTAAAAATATACAGGTTTTCCCATTTAAAAATGTGATTTTCATGTCAATTGCATCGAAACTGGAAGTCGGGCTTTTTGGTTCTTTACATGATATAATTGGAGACCTCATCCCATATCACTACACCAAGATTGAAAAAAATCCATTGGCCCTTTCAAGAGTTACAAGAGTGTCCCTAGCAGCTGAGCCATTTATCCAAAAAATTATCAAGCAAGGAAATTAAAATGATTTGAGATGTACTTTTTTTTGAATCCAGGTTTCTACAACTTAATAAGCCATAAAAATCATGAAGCGTACATACTTTTTAACAATTCTCAATGAAGAAAGAATTTTCTTGAAGGGCTTTTATTTTTTTCTATGTGTTTTAATGCGACTTGAGTTCGGTCGTAATAATATATAATAATAATAAATAATAATAATAATATTTATTTAGATAAATTGTGTAGATTTACAAAAGGATAATATCTATATATATAAATAGTACTAAAATCACAAGATAAATAAATAAACATAGATTTATATCCATATTAAGTTAAAAACTTGTGTATGGATGAATGAAGTGTTATACATAATAACTTAATCTAATAACATAAGGGACAAGTAAAAAAGGAGTTAAAAGATCATGGATCTATTAATGATCTTAGATAATCTCTATCATTTTCAATCAGCCACTTTTTAACCATTCTCTTAAAGATAAACACTGTTTTACTATTTCTAATAGTAATGGGCAAATTATTATATAATCTTTGACCTAGATAGGCATAGTGTCTTGTTCCTATATCCTTTTTTGCTACACTCATTTTGATAAGCTCATTTTCTTTTTGCCGGGTAGAGTAGATATGGTTTATAGGTTGCAAGTACGTTTTGTTTTTGTAAAGGTATATTAATATTATTTTGGCGTATATTTGCTTTAGATCCAATATTTCAGACTCTCGGTATAATTGTTCTGTACAATATAAATTGTTTTTGTTTAGCATTATTTTTATAATTTTTTTTTGTAATATCTCTAATTGCATTAAATGAGTCTTTTTTACGCCACCCCATGCTATTATCCCATATTGTAATATAGACTCTACTAGAGCATAGTAAATTATTTTCATTTGTTTAATGGTCAAAAATTTCTTTAGAATTCTAAATTTGTATATTAAAAATCTTAACTTTTTTATAATAGTGCTGATTTGAGCATCCCACCTTAGATGACTGTCAATCGTTATCCCTAAGTATTTAATACTTGTGGTAGAGGAGATTTCCCGATCATCTATGGGTATTGTGTTGAAATCAGGTAAGTATTTTTTATACGATGTGAAAGCCAAATATTTAGTTTTATCCCAATTTAATGTAAGTAAATTTTGATCAAACCATGTTTTAATTTGTTTTAGTTTCGTAGATACAAAGTGTCGCAAATCCAACCAGTTATCTCCTTCAAAAAATATTGCAGTATCATCTGCATAGGATATGATATTGTCTTTTGACGATAAGGTAAGTAAATCGTTAATATAAATTGTAAATAATACAGGTCCTAAAACCGTTCCCTGCGGTACTCCATATGTCACTATCCTTTCCTCACTAGTCACATCATCAATTATAACTTTTTGTTTCCTATTTGATAGATAACTACGGAATAACTCTAGTATAATTCCTCGGATTCCAAGGTTTTCCAATTTTTCTAACAAGATCTTATGACTTACCGTGTCAAAAGCCTTGGCTAAATCCACGAAGACACATATGGCTGGTTTACTTCGATCGAGGGCATTATATAATTTAGAGGTCAATGTAGTTATTGCGTCTTGAGTAGATTTATTTTCACGAAATCCGAATTGCATATCATGAAGTAATTTATGTGTATCAATGTATTTACATAACCGGGTTTTTATTACTTTTTCCAATATTTTAGCTAATGCAGAAACCAGCGATATGGGTCTATAGTTCGACATTTTTGTTTTATCGCCATTTTTAAAAATAGGTTTAATAACTGCTGTTTTGAAGTGATCTGGTACATGACCAGTTTGGATACACTGGTTTATTATATATGTGAGCGGCTCAGTAACATAATTGACACAATTTTTCAGAATCTCGTTACTAATTTGATCTAATCCCGGCGTTTTCCCGTTTTTTAGGTTAATAATAATGGTATATATCTCCTCGCGATAGGTTGGTATTAAAAACATGGATTTCTGTAAAACGCATTTTTTATTAGACATCGGACTGAAATTATTGTTTCTAGAGAGTATTTTACTTGCCAAGGTCCCCCCAATATCAGTAAAATATTCATTAAAATTATTGGCAATTTCTAGTTTATCATAAATTTCTTTAGAGTTATTCAGAACGATATTGTCAATAGAGTCTTTATTTTTGTAATTTAGATTTAAACATTCATTAACCGTATCCCAAATGTGCTTTGATGAATTGCTGTTTTGTTCAATTTTATCCTGGAAGTATTTGTTTTTTATTGTTTTAACTAATAAATTTATTTTATTCCTGTATCTAGTATATTCTCGTTTTTTTAGCTCATTAGTTGGGTTTTTTAAAAATTCCTGATACAGCTTATCTCGAACTTTCATCGATGAAATAATTCCATTGGTAATCCACGGTTTCCTCTTCCTGACTTCTTTTATTCTTACGATTCTAACGGAATTATTGATGTGTTGTGATAGGATGTCTACAAAGAATTTAGTTGCTTGTTCCACCTCATTAGATCCGTATACCACGGCCCACTTTTCATTTTTTAGAGAATTATTTAATTTTGAGTAATCAAGTTTTTTAATTATTTTGTAAACGTCGTTGTTACATTTAATATTTACGTTTTTTATTATAGCACAGATTGAGTAGTGATCCGTAATATTACTTTTAAGTATAGCTGAAAAAATATTGTCCAATTGTTCTATACGACTTTTCAGAAAAATGTGATCAATACAAGATTTAGAATGTTCAGTGACTAGTGTTTTTGTTGTATATTTTTCCCATCCATCCTTTGCTTGCGTTGTTTAAAACAAAATAGCATCGGAAAGCCACAATTTCCATATTTTAAAAGAACCAACACTGATAGAGATTGAACAAATTCTGATTTAGTGACATGTAATTCAGTGCGTCGGTGTCATGCGTATTCAAGCGCGTGCACGCATGGATCTCGCTTCGAGTTATAACGTTATACTTGACTATTTTTTTTCGGGAAAACCATGGCTTTAACGATAAATTTTGTTAGGACATTTTTAGTTCATAAATACGTGACCTATCCATCTGTATTTTTTTATTTTTTTCTAGCTTGACTTAATTTAAAAATTTTGAAAAAATGGATGAAAAAATGTTTTTTCTATAATCTAAAAATAAACTAAAATTAATTATATTCGGGAGTTGGCGACGAGATGGGACACACTGTGTATAGGTATTGCACAATTTCTCTTATAAAGAAAGATTCACCAGCTATAATTTAACACATTGTTGTCTTGAAAGCAGTACCCACTGTGTTAGCCTACAGAGTCACCTAAATTTATAACATCTTGTATATCGTGGGAATATTTATATAAATAATTGCTTAAGCTTCCTAACGCTTTAAACATACAAATATTAACCGAAAAAATGCACATTATTTCAAACGTTATTTAAATATTTGATTCAGATATATTTCGAAAATATGTAGGAGACATATTGTCTGTGTGTTATTTTCTGTAATTAATTACGCCAAATTTGAATATTTGAGCTACCGCAGAGGCCCCACACATTCTGCTGTAACATTTTTTAAAGAATACAAAGACATATATTTATGGAGTTGCGATTAATGCAAATAAGGATACAATCTTTTCAATATTTTTGAAAGTAAAGAACATATTAGTCATAATTTAGTGCGTTTGTAAGAGATTCATAGGCGTCGAGGTAAAATTTTACTTCTCGTTCAACGTCAAACAATCGAAAAATGTAACCGCAGTAAGATTTAAAAACTATAATGTCAGATTGTTAATCAAAGAGACGAAGAGCATTGAGTAATATTTTTTCATATTTTTAGATATTTTTTTTAAGGTTTCAGTGCGTCATTAGTCCAGTCAAGTAAAGAGTTGCAGAGGAATGGAGGAGCGGAGAATTTTCCTCTTCAGGAATGTGCTCAGTGCCGGTTTACCCACTAGGCACTCTAGGCACGTGCCTAGGGGCGCCGACGCTCTGAGGGACGCCAAAGGTGATTCTCAATAACAATAATTCTGTAAAAAAAAACCGAAATTTTTAAATCTAAAGCATAAATGCAGATACGCCTGTTATTATTATTTAGTGTTAATTCTTAATTCATCATAAAAGCGAACAGCAAACATCAAATGGACAATGATAATGACTGATTTAATTAGATTTTGGATTGGAGAAATGCTAAAATTTATTAGATCATTTCCTAACATAGAACTCGCTTTACGAATATTTATAAGTTTGGCAGTTACGAACTGTACAGGGGAGACATTAAAATAAGTTCAAAGCCGTGTTAATGCTTGATAAAGCTCGTAAAAATATGAGTCAGGGCTCATTGGATTCGGAATGACGTCTAGAAAATTGTGCAAAAATTTCAAACCCGCACATAAACAATTTCAGAAGTTATAAATAAATGAAGATTGAAAAAATAACGAGTTTCATTTTTTGCAAATAGCTCGAAAACTATTAATATTTAAGAAATTTTAAACAAAGCTTCTTGAAGAGGAAGAAATTTCCAATAAAACCGGAAACCCTACCTCTAATATTAATAATTTTAATTTAATGTTGAAAATAGGGCTCCGCGAGACGAACACTAAGCCGTTACAATGCTCTGAAACCGGCCGTAATAAGTAAAACTATTTTTTCATATTATTAAATATTAATTTAATTTTTTTTTTAAATTAGATACTGTATTAATTAGACACTTAAAGGAACAATATCCTGTTGGAAAAAAAAATGTTTCATCGATTTTTCATAAAATGAGCCTATTGTTAATAAATGTTTTTAGAGTTTGCGTTTATATTTCAAGTCGGATAATTGTTAAACAAAAGCCACTAATATTATTTCGCTTCGTGGAGACCTTATGTCTACCGAGATGTCAACTAGACTTTATGGGATTATGACATTGCGATGTTTTTAATTGTTATAGTCTACAGTTCATCTCAAACTTATAGCAACATGAGGCCCAGTGTTTTAATGCATAGTTTAAGCACTTTATCCTACAAATAAATTAGATAGAAGTTTAGAATATGCTTTTATTAAACATTTTAATATTGCAACTTCATATTCTAAACTTCTAGCTAATTTATTTGTAGGATAAAGTGCTTAACTTTGCATTGAAACACTGGGCCTCATGTTGCTATAAGTTTGAGATGAACTGTATTAGTTATTAATTCTTTAACCTAACAAAAAACTAAAAAATGAAAAAGTGAGGTTGAAATTTTTTTTTATTAATTTTAATTATTACTGTTTTTATATTCAAAAATACTATAAGATTACATAAACTTTAAATTTTTATTGCTATGTGTTTGAATAAATTGTATAAACAAATAGATAAACTACGTATTCTTGAAAAAAAAAATTGCCATTATATTTGTTATAAAATATGATTAAAACATTTTTTTTTCTTAAAAATTTTTTTTTATTGTTTATAATCATTTTTTTCCTTTTTTCATTATTCAAACAAATTATTAAGAACAAATTTTATTCTTAAAATTTTTTATTTGCAATTCTTTACAAGGTGGAAAAAAGAAAAAAAAATTGTTGATAATTTATTTGTTTATTTAATAAACAATTTGTTGTTAACAATCGCCGAATGTGTTTATATTCTTTTTAGATAGAAAAAAAAATAACAAAAACAACCGTATACATAAACATGTCAAAAAAAATATGTATAAAATTCTATAAAAAATATTAAAAATTAGGGTTTCGGGAGTTGGGACTTTTTTATTGGAAATTTTTTCCTCTTTAAAAATCCTTCTTCAAAATTTCTTAAATATTAATAGTTTTCGAGTTATTTGCAAAAAACGAAACTCGTTATTTTTTCAATCTTCATTTGTTCACAACTTTTGCAATTGTTTATGTACGGGTTTGAAATTTTTGCACATTTTTCTAAACGTCATTCCGTGTCCAATGAGCCCCCACTCATATTTTCATGAGCTTTATGAAGCATTAACACGGCTTTGAACTCGTGAATTAGTCTAATAGATCAGTTTGCATCTGAGCAGCCTGTAGTGTACTTGTGGATTTTCCAGACCTGTAATTTGATGGAACGCATCTTTATTGTAATAGTTGAAACAAAACAATTTCTTGGACATTTGAAACAAATTTTAATAGACATATTTTCTCACAAAAGCATATGAGTGCTAGTGCCTCTACTGATAGTGACAGTGATTATTTATAATAAACTGCTCATATTAACTTCAGATATTACAGAATGCTCCAAAAAAAATACATGGTAAGATATATTGTGTCATGTATTCCACGCTGACCTAGAGCCAACCCTGTTTTTGACGTCACAGGGATAAAATTCCCGAGCTCTAGTTATAGAGCTCGGGAGGTGAGGTACGGTACCAGTTTCAGTGACTGGGCTCGATCGGCGAAGTTAAGCACGGCCGGGCGAGTCCGTCACTTGGATGGGTGACCGTAACTCATCTCGCCGTCCTGGTTAAGTGGTAGAAGTAGCATTAGCTAAACTTCGCCAGGACGTTAATATAAATAAGGCATTAAAATAAAATAAAATAAATAAATAAAATAAAATAACCACTGTTCTAATATTGTAAATAAACTTAAAGTTGTAAATGATGCCCCTGAAAGAGGTAAACAAGCTGATGACTAAAATGAAATGTTAACAAAAAGTGAAGTCCAACAACATTTTACTTTAAGTTGTAACGGATTTTTAAATCACGTTTCCCAAATGTCAAAACAGGCGCTATCACAAGCTTTGAATAGTGTAAAAAACATTATTTTCGTTAGTACACTTGTAGATTTAGTATTATTTATGATAAAAAAATTGTGAAAATTATTTAGTAAACGGGAGTTTTATTTTTACAAGTTTTTTTCCTAGATTACGAATGTACGGTGATATAAGTATAAGAGACATTTTATACTTATAACATTTATATAGCCCGATGAGGCGTTAGCATTTTAGAGGTAAATGTTGCTAATAATAAAAAAATATGAATTAAACAAATCCTACAGGAGTATGTAAACAATTCCATTTCATCAAATGGACCCGTTTGTAGGGGAAATTAAAAATTCCGAATTCGAAAAAGATGGCCAGCCTAACTTACAGTATCTTTGATGACCACCCTTTGAAATTATATTCAAGCGATCATTTTTATGTTATTTTAGCAGTTGTGTATAAGATAATTAAGTTGTTCTGAAAATTGATCAGATAAATTGACCATGAGTGGGCACTCTTCACTTGTTTAATCAAATATCTGATCAGCTATCTTATCAAATATCAGATCAGATAATCTAAGTGTGCGAGTGAGGCTCTTTGGATGAGTGCCTAGTTATTTTTAAAAGTTTTTAAAAGATATGTACGCCTCTTCACTGAAGCCGTATACACTAGTTATGTCTGCTTGAACCAACTTTATTATTTTTTTTTAACGAAGCATTACCCATGTGAATTATTCGCAAGGCATCAACATCGTTTTGTATGTTAAACTGCCACGTTCTGGGGTAGATTCTTTACCAGTATTCAAGAATAGTAGAGGAGAATGTGATTTTGATATATATTTTTTCTAAGTTAGAAAATAATTTAGAATGCTCAAATGTTTTGGAGTGTGCTTATAATATAGATTCGACAAATGTAGTTTTATATATCCTGAGATAAACAAGTATAAGAAAGAGAACAGACAAATTAGGAAAAGAAAGACGGATGTACTGCTCCTAGCGCATTCTACACTTCGTGAAATCATATACTTTATCATCTTTTAGCGTATCAACGCAGGGCATTGGTACTTATCGCCTCTAACCGCGTGCGCATTGTAGTAGTGGAAGTGTATTCGTCTCTCTTTTACTAATTATCTGTTTTTTTTTCTTGCACTCGTTTACCATATACAGTGTGTGATATTTAATACCGCAACACCATTATTTTGGAACGCGTTGGCTGATTTAATTTTTTTATATATATACAGTGTGTCCCGCTCTCCATAAATCCACCCTAATATCTCAGTTATTTATAATGCGATTTTCTTCAAATTTGGGTTGTAATTATATGTTGGGGTCGCCATTTTGTTACTCTAATTAGCCAGTAATTTAAAAAAATTATCCCAAATACAGTTTTTCGTTAAGATGTAGCATTACATAGATGCTCAATTTTTTTGCTCATTTAAAGCACTTGCTTTAGAAAAAATGCATTATAAACTTTTAAGGTAATTTAGAAACACAAATATAAACTTAAATATCTCCAAAATTATTAATCCTACATCAATAAACAAAAAATATAATTAATTCCCAGTTTGTACTTTCTGTAATTGGTCTGTAACATTTTTTCGATAAAGTAATACTTTTCGAGATACTTGACGAAAGTCGTTTGGAAATACCTTTTTTTTTAAGCTAAAATAGCAATTTTGAAGTCGTTATAACTTAAAAACTATAAATTTATGTGAAAAATTGCATATAACCTTTTCTTCTTAAAATTTGATTCTACTTTAGCTCCAATAAATATATAAAATTTTTAGTGCCACCCCCTGGTAGGGGGTGGCATCCACCTCCTATAAATTAGCAAGACCCCGCACAATATAGAAACTTTTCTGTGAAGCATTTACTAATATACTGCCAATAATAAACGAAATCCGTTCAATATGACATTATTCCGAAGTTTTGCATATTTTTTTACCTCTAGGTACTGTACTATAAGGGCAGTTGCGAGAACAGTAAATTTAACCAAAAATAAAATATGGAGGTGTTTGAAACGCAGTAGGATTAGGGCATTTAAACCAAAATTTTTGCATACTCTCTTAGTAGGTGATTTTGAACGGCGGTTTGAATTTTGCCTATGGTTGCAAGGTAACTATCTTAACGACAGATTTTTTTTAAAGAACATACTATTTAGTGACGAGGCAACATTAACGACAAACGATGTGGTATCTAGTCAAAATTGTAGATATTGGGCAGCTGAAAATCACAACTTTTTAATTAACTGTAAAAACCAATACAGTGAAAAAGTTAACGTGTGGTGTGGCATATTAAACGAACAAATTGTTGGCCCCTTTTTCCTGGATAACCTCAACGCAGAAAATTTTCTAAATTTTTTACAAAATGATTTAGATGATTTTTTTATGGAAATGCCTTTAGCACAGAGATAAAATGTATACTTTCAGTTAGATGGTGCCCCCGCGCACAATTCTCTGATAGTTAGAATTTTTTTTAGTGCAAATTTCCCTATGAAGTGGATAGGTAGAAATAGCCCTTTAGAACCTAGATCGCCTGATATTACTCCTTGTGACTTGAAAAATAAAGTGTATGCTACTCGGACGCGTAACAGACAAGAGCTTTGTCGTAGGATTAGGGAAGCGTGTCAAGAAATTACTCCCCAAACTTTAAGAAAAGTGATTGAACGGTTAAGAAGTGTTGTTGAAAAGTGTATTTTATTGGAAGGTGGTTTTGCTGAAGAGACCAGAATTTTAAAAAAGTCGTTTTTAGGTTTGTTATAGCAATTAAATAAGGTTATAAAAAATTAAAAAAGTGTTTTTTAAGAAATTAATTAATATTTCGTTTCTGCCATAACCAATTTTTCAGATCATAGAGAATATGGATCAAGGAGTTTTTGGACATGCTGAATCCAAATATGATAGAAAAATTTGTCTAAAATAAGCCCTAATATCCTTTTGCCAAGAAACCTATCCTATTTTACCCCCTAAAACCGCACGCAAATGAAGAATGAAAATTTTTACTATGTCAAATTTGAAGAAAATCGCATTATTAATAACTGAGATATTATGGTGGATTTATGAAAAGCGGGACATACTGTATATATGTAGTGCTCGATGAGCTTTATTTGACTGTTTTGAAAAATTTGTAATGTTCGTATTTTCAAGGCCTACTAAGCTCCTCTAAATGTATCGAAATTTCGAAATTGACTATTAGGCAATTTTTTATTGACAATTTAGATAGCGTATTCGATTCACAATCGTCTGAAATACCTCTGTACAAAATTTTAGCTCAATACCGCATATAGGGTGCTTGTTATTCAATAGCCAAATTTAAAATTTCGACTGGTCCTGTATAAAAGTCGGTTAGGTTTACTAAAAAGGTAAAGTAGTCATTCGACTTAAGGAACATCAGACACTAAATGAGGAAGAAAAAAGAAAAGTTATTCTTTAAATAAATAGTGCATCTATACATTATTCGTTTGCTGTTCGTAGGTGCCTTAATGAAAATTTTTCAAACGTGAATTGGACGGAATAGTTTTTCTTTTTTCTTCCTTATTTGGTGACATCAACATCAGATACTAAATGAAGAAGAAAAAGAAAAGCATAATGTATGCCACATGTTTTCGACTCAAAAAGGGGAAAAGGGGGAATTTAATTTTACATAATTTAATGCTAAAAATACAGGGCGTTTTATATGACTTAAACAAGCTTTCGCGGTTTAAAGTTGACAAAATGGAACGTAAAAAACTGAACATTTGGTATATTATTAATGAATTTTTTTAAACTGTAAAGCGTAGCTCACCTATGGTCTTTCTGCATGCCAAAAAGCAAATGAGTACCTTTTACGTGAAAAAAGTTACAAAGGTTATTGAAAATTTTTTTTTAAATGTAAAATATCTCTCAAACGGCTGGGTTTAGGGATAGTGTATGCCACATGTTTTCGACTCAATTTTTATCGCTCTTTTCGAAAACTTCGAAATATATAGATTGTTTCATTCAAAATAAGCAAGTTGGTATCGATTTCCGGTATAAGCGGAAGTGCCAAATGCTAGTAATTATTTTCATTAGATCGGCGATACTGACGTTAGTAATTTCTCTAAATTTTCAAAATTTTCAATGGGCCTTTCCCACGTTTTTTTATTGAATATTTGAGGAGTTCTCTTTAAAAAACTCACCCGTATTTTTTTTTGGCGAAATTTGCTTCTTTTCTACAGAAAAAAGTTATTACGTTATATGAATTTAAAACTGGCGGCAATATTTCTCCACTGATGACACATTGGGCGGAAGGACCAATCAGCAGCCTTAGTAGAGGCTACATATGAGCACGTATAAGTGATTGTCTCTTTCTGCCTTTACCGAATTGACAGACATGTCATCAAGCAAATACAAGAGGAAAATGCACAGACTACATTAAGATATCTGATGAAGCGCATAAATTAAAAAAATTCAAAGCACCGCTATCAGTGATTGATCTGGCAACTAAACGTCCTAAAGTATATTGTGTGGTGTTTAAAAACCCAATGTTGGATTGTTTTACATTCAAAAACTATGAAACTAGAACTGAAAGTGATCTAAAGTCAGTGAACACATAAATAAAGTCCGAATGGGCTTTGAAAGTAACAAATTGTAGCTATAAATGTTCTCTGAATTATGTGATTACAAATATTACTTACTACTTATAGTCCAGTCATTGAAGGTAAAATACAGCGATACTGTATAATTTTGCCAAACAGATTTGCACAAAAATTTTTATTTAGGTTCTATTTACCCTCTACTCCAAAATTGACCCTGGGAGTGGATGCCTTCTCGGGGGTGAAAAATGTTTCATTGAAAATAAGTCCAGGAATGGATAGATTGACTAATTCTAAGCAACATTTGTTCTATAATGGTTTTTCTGAAAGTCAATACTTTTCGACTTATTCGCTAGTGAAAGTGTCAATAAACCCATGTTTTCAGACGATTTTTCCGAATAACTCAAAAAGAAAGTATTTTATCGAAAAAATCATTCTTAGTAAAAATATAGCTTATAAAAAACAAAAAGAATGGTGGGTTTATGGTGTCTGTAGTCCCAATACAAACGGAGTAATAGCTTGTTGAAGGTTGGTTCTTATTCGTCAAACGCCAAAATTGAAAGTTTCAACGTGAAGTTGCCAAAAAACAATGCATTTTTCGGGGAAACTCATGCAACCTTTTTTGAAGTGCTTGAAAAAACCTTTATTTTTGTTTTTTATGAATAGGTGTAAGTATGCTGTGCCTAAATATAGCTATAATGTGTATTCGTCAGTGCTCCAATATACGTGTTCTGATATCTGCAAAAATATGTGACTGGTTTTTTACCCTTAACTCGCTTAGTTTTTAAGCTATCAAGTCCTTCAAAAAATCATTTTGTAGGTTTTTTCAAGAGCTATAAGCTCATATAATTTAATCTAATTTTCTTTCAGCCCTTATTTTTTAAAGGATTTGAGCTGATAGGGCTTGAACAAGTTACTATTTACGAACATATGCAAACTTTAAACGGCCATATCTTACTCAAGTTTTATTCAAAAAAAAAAAACGGAAATTTTCAGAAAAGCAAAACCTACAATTTGTACTCTACAAAATTTTGCGTATCATTAATAGTTTTTGAGTTATTTTGAAGAAAAGGCAATTTTTTGCAAAATTACAAAAATGCTTTTTTCACTTCAAGATCAAATTGTTTCAAAACTAAACACTTTAAACCGGTTAAACTTCTAGAGCATGTTACAAGTACATAAATAAAGTAAATTGTAAAGTGGTAATGATTATTTTCAATTGGGGTGGTAATTAGGGGGTGATTTTCACATTTTTTTGACGTCGAAAAAATATGGACCAACATTATTTTCGTCATAACTCGCTTAGTTTTGATGCTAGGGAGTTTTATAAAAATAAAAATAAAGGTTTTTTCAAGCACTTCAAAAAAGGTTCCACGAGTTTTCCCAAAAAATGCATTGTTTTTTGGCAACTTCACGTTGAAACTTTCAATTTTGGCGTTTGACGAATAAGAACCAACTTTCAACAAGCTGTTACTCCGTTTGTTTTGCGACTACAGACACCATAGACCCACCATTCCTTTTGTTTTTTATAAGCTATATTTTTACTAAGAATGATTTTTTCGATAAAATACTTTCTTTTTGAGTTATTCGCGAAAAACCGTCTGAAAACGTGGGTTTATTGACACTTTCACTCGCGAATAAGTCGAAAAGTATTGACTTTCAGAAAAACCATTATAGAACAAATGTTGCTTAGAATTAGTCAATCTATGGATTTCCGGACTTATTTTTAATGAAACATTTTTCACCCTCGAGAAGGGGTGGCATCCACCCCCAAGGTAAAAGCAACCCCCTGTACAGGGTCGACTTTGGAGTAGAGGGTAAGTAGAACCTAAATCCAAATTTTTATGAACATCGGTGCTGTTTGGCAAAATTATACGGGAAATAGATCATTGACTGGACTATTAGATATTAGTATATGTATAATATAATCATTTATTTTCTATTCCAATATACTTAGATCTTTCTTTGTATCTCCTGTGAGTTTTTTGTTGATTTTTCTTAGGAGTACTAATGAAACCTTCGATAATAAATAATTTAATATTTAATAAGTATATTTTGTTTTACTTTCAGTTAGATGCAAAGATGCATGTGTATATTATAATATTATATAAGTTCAACATAACGTTCATATACATTAGGCAACATGGAAATAGTCTCATCGGCAGGTTTACAGACGAGATGTAAAATTCAGAAATGTCAACAGGTTCGATTAACGTTCCTGCATCATGTAACCAACATAACCTTAAATTTTAGGTTTTTCAAGTTTATTCTTATTTTTAATGTTTGTATACGCATTTTCAGCATGGAACCGTACTGGCTACAAGCAAATATTTAAAAATTCACGTAAATAATTTTTCAGTATTGTTGATTAATAAAAATAGACTGCTAATTACAGGTTAGATTTCCAACCTACAAAAAGAGTCCTATTTTATTAGGACAAAGTATTTAGAACTTCATAGATATTCCACTGAACTAGATTTTATTTGAAAATATAGGAACCGGGCAAAAATTTTAATAATAGCTGGGTAATACTCTTAAATCTTAAGAAACACATATTTCTGATTGGAAGATGACGTAATTTGAGCGTGTTTACTTGTTTGAAATATGGAGTAAATTAGACAATATTTTTATTTTTAAAATATCCATTTAAAATTAAAATATTATACGATATGATGTGTATATACAATATTTATTAGGTTATTAGGTGTTAATAAATGATTTATGACAAAATAAATATCAAGTTAAATTACGTGGGAAAAGCCCATTGCGTACTTTTCCCTATATCGATTGATGCAGTTCCTGGTGGGACATCATGTATGTTGTGTATTTCCGCTCGACAATATTTGAAACCAGCCGAAGGTGAGACTCAAAGGACCGTTAATAAGTAGCTAGGGAAAAATCCGCAACACCACAAGATTATGAATGTATTTTTCTTATTGAACGACTAATGCCGCCGTTGCAAATTAACAATAAACTGATATATGAAAAATTTGTATTGACTGACCCAGGGCCGTGAAAAGAAAATACGGGCTTGTGGGGGGGGGGGGGGGGGGGAATTTTAATTGATAAGCGAGGGGGAGAAATCCGAAAAAAAATTTTTTTGTCTGAAAAATTCTTTAATGAGCGAAAACCGGGCCCCCAAAACAAGTCCGGGCCCGGGGGGAAACACTCCCCCCCCTCTCGGCTGACCATGTATTGCCGCAGAATATAGTAATACAGATAATAAATCGTTACTAATGTACGCACGTCTTGTGTCTATGAACGTTGGTTACAGACTGAGTGCCGCCTGTTAGGTGGCGCTGATCATGTTGTAGAACTCTCCAAAATCGTCCGAAGTTGAAGACAGAATCAAAATTCGACTTAGGCAAAAATTTCATTCAAAGACATTTTTAAGAGTCTGCAGAGGCACAGATCAGTCCATAAGGACCGTTTTGGGTTCTATAAGGCGTTGGAAATGACCAGGCGAAAATTCGAAGAAACACCGAATTTTCACTTAGGAAAAATGTTTTTGGTTCAAGATATGAGAGCAAAAGTATATAATGACAATGATTTATGAATAATATACTTTTTCAAGGTACCACAAATTGTACTTTGAAAAATAATATTTTATTGAAAGGGCGTCGAAATGTGGCTCAAGAATCGATTTATCGAAAGTACGCCAAAATTTCACTTGCAGACTAATTTTTCAAAACTGCGTCGAAATTTGGCTTGAAAATCGATTTATCAAAAGTACGCCAAAATTTCACCTGCAGATTAATTTTTCAAAACTGCGTTGAAATTTGGCTTGAAAAGTGATTTTTCAAAAGTACGCCAAAATTTCACCCGCAGATTAATTTTTCAAAACTACGTTGAAATTTGGCTTGAAAATTGATTTTTCAAAAGTACGCCGAAATTGGTCTTAAAATACCACAAAGTCAGTTTAAAAAGTACCACGAAAATATACTTTGAAATATTTTTTATTTTTTTTTATTCCTCCACCAGGACCAAGACATTGACCTTTGATGTACGGTCATTGAAAGCCCAATTCTAAAGTATGAGCATAAAATTTTAGCGATGCACTGCATCCAAAAGGCAAAATAGAAGATTTTGACAAAGCCGGCGTAGTGCCGATAAGCAAAAATTGATAAAAATCAATGCACATGTACAAGACCGGTTTCTTGCATAAAAAGAGTTTGGATTGACTCAGCGGCTCGCAATTTGGTCGAGCGCGTTGAGTGGTCCAGACAAAACAATGGTAGGAAAGCCAATAGCAGGGCTTTCCAAATGACAAAATTACAGAGAAAAACGCCTTGTGCATAAAAAACCAAAAATTCAATTTTGTCTAAAAGTCGCTCGAAGGTGGGTTGCTGCCATATAGATAATATTGTACAACTGCATAGGAGCAAGTAAATCGTGGACTGATCGAACGCTGTTAAACTTATGCAGTTATAAGTCCTCACGAATGTGTTTGAGTACGTGAATCTCCACGATACAAGAACTTTAAAGCTAAGTAGTCTCTAGCGAAACTAAATTCATTTAGTAAAACTTTTTTAAGTTAATATCAGTCAGCCGTAATTATGAATTACAAATAGTCTCAGACTTCTCTAAAAAGCTCGCATTTTGATTCTGAGAAGGTATGCATGAATCTTTTCTACCTAATCGATCGTTAGCGTAAGCGCTCTCGCTTGTATGGTCTGAAAGCCATTACCTTGTTTGGGGAAGGCACGATTCTTATCTTGAGAATTTTGTATAACCATTTCTGTTAAATAAACGGATTCTTTGAACTATTGTTTCTTAATTGATCTTGAGGCCTGTTGACGGTCTATAATCCCTGGAACATTCGTATCGAAAACCGGATGTGTCGAGTTCATTCACATTAACACTCGACCTTCTGGTTGCTTTACGGAAGTTCGCTAGGGATTTTTTTATGCGTTTTTTGAGAAATCCCTGAGGGGTAGAATCCGTTATTAGCAGATCAAAACGTGGATACCGCGTACAAAAACTAATCCCTCCGCAGAGAAATTCTTCGGTTGGGATTTTTTTATGCAAAAATTCAGGAAATTAAGAGGTACCTAAACCCCTAACGAGGGAATTCAGGTCCAGAGATAGCGTCATTACCGATCTGTGGTAGTGCAGCCTTGGTCCATTATCCGGCTATCGAAGTGCATCTTATCTCGAACCCGCCTGGGAGGTAGAAGAACGGGGTAATACGCGACTGGCGCCCCCTGAGAAATAAATTGATGTCGCGTCATTTTGACGCCCGGTAGTGCATTCTTCTACAATCACACAAGATCTGATACAAGTACGGTAGTTTCAGTTTTAACTTATTTAAAAAAAAATATTCTGACCAAATAATACATTTTTTACATGTTCTGAATTAATTAATTTAAAAACATGTCCTTACCTTATATCCGGGGTAGTTTTAATTCTGAGGCCCACACCATCTGTACGATATCTGGAAAAATAAATAAAATATTAACAAGCTAAGAACGTACTCTTCGCCAATTTACTGAGTTTTTTTATATAATTGTTACACATTCTATAGGATACTCTTCACAGTTTTCTTATAAATAATGTTAATTTTCGGACATCCTAAATTTTGTGCTATCAACTTTGTTGTGAAAACAAATATATGAAAAAAAATTGAAAAAAAACATCCAACCTGTGTGGGATTCGAAAACGCACGGTTTTTTGGCATATTTGAACTTATGTAGCTTTGCGATTTTTTTTTCTCGAGAAAACCATGTATGGGATCTTAAAGTATAAATCTTCCTCTTTAAAATGCCGCTGAGTTTGCTCAAATATTTTTTTTTCGCTGAGATATCGAATTTTTAAAATTGTCTGTTCATATATCTTTCCCAATACATTTAATTAGTACGAAAACCTTATGGTCATTATTTAAATTGCAATATCTCGGCGAAAAAAAATATATATTTGAGCAAACTCAACTTCATTTTAAAGGTGAAGACTTGTAATTTAAGATCCCACACATGGTTTCTTGAGAAAAAAATTCTCGAAGCTACATAACCTCAAATATGTCAAAAACCGTGTTTTTGCACTTTTAGCTCAAAAAATATAAAAAATTTTAAATCGCTGCTATTTTTTGTCGTTTGTTGCTTGGTGTGTTTTGAATTTTTAGGTTTGGGGTTTATGGGTTTAGGAATCGGGATTTGTATGTTTTATTTTGTATTTGTTTGTTTGGTTTTTGTTTTGCTTTATCACGTCAGGATTTTGTGATATCGTAACCTAAAAGTGCAAAAAACACGGTTTTTGACATATTTGATGTTATGTAGCTTCGAGAAATTTTTTCTCAAAAAATCATGTGTGGGATCTTAAAGTACAAATCTTCACCTTTAAAATGGCGTTGAGTTTGCTCAAATATCTTCTTTTTTTTTTCGCCGAGATATTGCAATTTAAATAATGACCATAAGATTTCTGTACTAATTAAATGTATTGGGAAATATATGATATGAACAGACAGTTTTCAAAATTCGATATCTCGGCGAAAAAAAAAAGATATTTGAGCAAACTCGACGGCATTTTAAAGAGAAAGATTTATAATTTAAGATCCCATACATAGCTTTTTAAGGAAAAAAATTCTCAAAGCTACATAACCTCAAATATGTCAAAAAACCATGTTTTTGCACTTTTAGGTTAGGATATCTCAAAATCCTGACGTGATGGAGCAAAACTAAAAATAGATTCGAATTCAGCGTGAAAAAATACATAAGAAACGTATGGTCAGACCCCAGATCCAGACAACTTTTTTTTTTTTGTAAACCTGTGTTATTATTATTTTTTTTTTTTGTTAGCTTTGGATGTCTCCATTCAGCCACGATGATAACTAATTATTTGCTATTAATTTTAAAAGTCTCTCTCTATTCATTACCGATGAGAAGTGTAAATTATAGTTTAAGAGAAACACGCTTTTATGAGTAGCGCACTTAAAAGTTAAAAATAACTATTAGGTAATTAAATTTAAAAGGTTACTTTTGTAGCAGTCTAAGCATAATGAACAAAATGTAATGTAGTTTCCTACCTACCTAATAAGTGTGTTTTAAATTTAATTATCCAATAATTATTTTTAAATTTTTAGTGCGCTACTCATAAAAGCCTGTTTTTTAGTTTTTTAAACTATAATTTATGTTCTCTCTCTGTCGCAGAAAATTCGAGTTTATGGCGGAGTCGCCGGTGATACGCCCATGAAGAGTCCCTATTGCTACCTTCCACATCCACCATCAAGGTCGACGATACCATATTATTGTGCTCTCAGCAGAATTGCATAAGTTTCAAATCGATACGGCAATTAGAAGTGGATGAAAAGTGAGTTGAAATATTTACTTACAATGTTACAAGTGAAGTTAATATAATAAAGGTGTGTTAAAAATATACACTTGAAGCAGCTTATCTCTTATAAGTAGTATTTACCACAGTTTTATATCACTAACTTTTATAATTGTGCATATTTGTGTTCAATAAAATAAAGTTAATTAGTTTTGGAATGTGCTGTACATTTTTCTCGAAAATGGCAAATAATTTTTATTAATTTATGTTAATCATATTCTTTTACGATGATATGTTTTAGTGTTTATATATTTAAATGGTTTGTTTGTTCTTCTTAAAATAGAATGTATTGTTTGAGTTTTTTGTTTAATATATTTATATTTTATGTAGAGGATTCTAGTACATTTTATTAAAAAAATCTGTATAGGCAGTGACACAAAACTATTTGTTACATTTTACTTATTAATTATCTATTCTGTAAGATTACCACCCTATACTTTTTTTTGAAAATATGTCAGGTTTGATCCTCGGTAATAGTGTCAACTACATTCCAAATATTATTTTCCACCATCGTATTTTAAGTTATTATTTATTAGAGTGACCACATTGTATGTGAAAATATAAATATATAAAAAAAAGCAAGGCAGATTTTTTACTTGACAGTTGCGTTAACTACATGCCAAATATAATTTTTCGTGAACTATTTTTTAAGGGTGTATGTAATGATGTATAATTTTTCCTAAAAGTACAGCAGCTTTCTTCCATGACAACTGTGTTAACTACATACTTAATTATTGTCTTTTGTCATATTTTTTTAATTAGTTCTTTTTTAAGTTGTCTAACTTGTATATTTTTCATTGGAAGTATGTTCCATATCTTCACTGGCAATGGCGTTAACTTGCTACCAAATGTTATGTATGATTCTTTGTCAACTGGTTTTCTAGACATAGTGTCAACCCAAGCAACACAGTTTGCTATAATAAACGTATAAAAATCGTTCCTACTTCCAGATATACACCTTTCTGAATATACGTTACATATGCGTGAAAATGTTCTCGCGATAAACGTATACTGCCGGTATATTATAAACTGTTAAAAACTATGTAACAATATGAAATACATACCGTTGTGACTATTAGTTAAATATACGTCAAAATTCCCCTGAGATAAACGTATACCACTGGTAAACTATTAACATGCTGTTCCATATATACGCTTTTTATACACCTAAATTATCCAATCAGAAAACGTACATTATTGCTATATGATAGATAATTGATATCCGTGTAACATAATCGGACATTGTAGGCCAGTAGGCATAAAACCCAAATCGGAAATTATTGCTACAAAAGGTTTTATTGTTTTAATGGCTTCATTTGTTTCCTAATATGACTATCCTAGGTTTCCCCCCCCGACAGAGTTGTGTTTAAGAGGTGGGGGTAAAAATGTACTCCCAAAAGGGGTATTTTTGCCGTTATACGGTTATATCTCGTAAAGGACTCACAATATCGAAAACATAGTCCTATTAAAAGTTGTAGGGCATTAAATTCTGCATTGAATGAGACCAGACGCATATTTTCTGGACCACCCGTTCCCATACTAGTGCTCATCAAAGTTGGACAAATTTTACATATTTATGAAAAATTATTAAACATAGCACTTCATTGTACTAGTCTTGTACTTAGTAAATATATAAAATATTAAAATTGTGGAATATATAAAAAGATAGTATTAAAAAATGGTTTCATATAGAATATGATGAGATCCATTCCACTGATATAAAAATGGAGGCAGGATAAGAAACACAATTTTTGAAATCAATTAGTGATGATTATATTTCATAATAACAAAAATTGTAGGTATGAATATGAAAAGGGGCAAAAATAGGTAGGTACACAAATTTCACAGACGTCGCCGTTTGATTCTCGTTGGGCCACTCGGCTCCTCAAAGTCTGTAATTTCCGATATGGAGTCCGTCGCCCCATCACTCGACTCCTGAAAGTCCAGGATCTATGTACTGTTGAAGTTGGTAGATTGTTAAAAACTGAAATCTATTATCTCAAATAAAACTGTTGAAAAAAACGAGTTTTTTTATGTGAATTAAGGCTCTAAGTACACAAAATTCCCGAGTTACATTACATTTGATTCTAATGCAAAAATATCTGATTTATAAATTCATAAAGGAACTATGTAAATAAATACCTATTATTTCTGCTTAGATCATTGTTAAAAAATATTATTTTGGGTATTCAGCAGATAACTTTCAAAGAAAACATTCGTTTCTTTCATATACCTTTGTCATGTCCTTCTGACGAGTTCTAAAGAGAACGAAAAAGATTGTACAATGTTTAAAGGAATTATTCCATCGAAAATATTATATGAAATACTTCAATTATTGGACATGCATGCGGTGAGCGAAATTTTATAACTATTTTTTCTGTGCTTTTTGGTATTTTCTTGACTTTGAAATGTAATAAACGTTTGATTGTGATGTAGTATCCTCTAGGTAGGGCTAGAGATACTTAATATTATATATATTAGCATGATCAGACTTGAATCATCAATATATAGAAAGAGTGGTTGTTTTATTGCTTTTCATGCTGAATCTTGATATGGTAGGTGTATGAAAGATGTCGACAAGTCACCGTAGGGGGGAGTCTTGTCGATCTTCCATTTTTGGTCAGACTTGCACCAAAGGTATATGAAAGAAACGAATGTTTTCTTTGAAAGTTATCTGCTGAATACCCAAAATAATATTTTTTAACAATGATCTAAGCAGAAATAATAGGTATTTATTTATTAAACTAGACGAGTTTTGGGGCTCTAAAGGAATGTTTGTTTTTTGTTATTTTTAATATATTTGTCATGTAAATAGATGTCTTCCTGTCAGTTTCTTGACATGAAAATATTTCATTTTTATTTTCAATATTAACTTTTATTTCGAATTGGATTTATGTCCTTCTGACGAGTTCTAAAGAGAACGAAAAAGATTGTACAATGTTTAAAGGAATTATTCCATCGAAAATATTATATGAAATACTTCAATTATTGGACATGCATGCGGTGAGCGAAATTTTATAACTATTTTTTCTGTGCTTTTTGGTATTTTCTTGACTTTGAAATGTAATAAACGTTTGATTGTGATGTAGTATCCTCTAGGTAGGGCTAGAGATACTTAATATTATATATATTAGCATGATCAGACTTGAATCATCAATATATAGAAAGAGTGGTTGTTTTATTGCTTTTCATGCTGAATCTTGATATGGTAGGTGTATGAAAGATGTCGACAAGTCACCGTAGGGGGGAGTCTTGTCGATCTTCCATTTTTGGTCAGACTTGCACCAAAGGTATATGAAAGAAACGAATGTTTTCTTTGAAAGTTATCTGCTGAATACCCAAAATAATATTTTTGAACTATGTACTGTTGAAGTTGGTAGGATGTTAAAAACTTTGAGATCAATTATCTCAAAATCACTTTGTTGTTACATAGACCCTTCATCCACTTGTGTCTTCAGTTAATAGTACACATTCCTATATTTTAAAATTATAGAAATTGATGAGATTAAGAAATGTTAACAAAAATATGCTTAGACAAGTACTTTAGAATACTTGGAAATTTTATGCAATTATAATAAACAAGAATTAAATACCAATACTGTAAGTTTCCTAATTTTAAATTAGCAAAAATATGATTTTCAATAAATGTGATAACCATTACGTATAAAAATATTGATTTTATATACCAAATATACCTTTATACCAAGAATATACTAATATACGTATAATACACCACAACGGTATACTGTAATACCGAAAGCTGTTTTTATACATATGAATATGACGTATATTAAACGTAGAGGAAAAACTATAAGTAAGAATATCTTAAGACTGATTGGAAACCTTATAACAAACAAGAATTAAATATCAATACTGTAAGTGTCCTAATTTCAAATTAGCAAAAATGTTGTGATTTTCAATTAAGGCGAAGAAAAGTGATAATTATTACGTATAAAAACTATTGATTATATACACCAAATATACCTTTATACCAAAAATATACCTCATATACGTATATTACAACATAAATATGCTATTGTGTGATGCTTGGGAACAGACAGATGGAATTGAAAGATTTTAATTAATTCCACATCCACGTAGTATATTACCACCCCTATCCCATTCTTAAAGGGGGTAAAAAAATACAACTGTGATTTAGTGTGTGCACAAGAACAAAAACACTCAAAATTTTTGTTGGCATGAGCCACTCCTTTAATAATGGGGTGAGGGAAAGAGACTTTGTTAGGAAATCTGGATGTGGAAGGAGTGATTCCTTAGGCAGTTTTTTTCATAATATACATAATCTGAAACGTGAAAATCTGGAGAAATCGCAGAGAGACTTATGACCGAACATGCGCTCTGGGCTATTGCAGTTCGCGGATAAGTTTTGCATTTTCCGCCGCGGAATATTAATCTACAAAGCTGATTTTTTGTCTACGAGCAGTTTATGCACTATTTCGATTAATAATCACATTCTACCTCCGCTAAAAAATCGCAGAACAAATATAAAAGTGTGTACAAAAATTAAATTTTGCAGGTAATTTCATTAATAAATAAAATGAGTAATTTAAACAAAATTTTCTCAATTTATTATTTATTGTTATAATCCTAGATAAAGTATAGTATTCAGCTTGCGATAATGGTAATAACTCACTTGATGAATTACAGCACTCGCCTACGGCTCGTGCTGCAAACTTCATCTGCGTGAGTTATTACCTACATTACCGCTCGTTGAATAATATACTATTAATGACATTGTTATCCTTAGTTATTTCCTCGTTATGACAGAAATTCAATAGGCAGTGATTTTTAAAAACTTTTAGTACTTATATCTCAAGTAAATTTTAAGACACCCGCATTTTTTTAGGCTTTTATTTGCCATACTCGTGCTTGCTATGCACAATTCCAATCCACATAAAGAAAATCAACAACTGTTTTGTGTATTACTTAGATATTTATAAATAAACAGGTTAGTAATAGATTCAATAAATATTTAGTTCTTGTAATTCGTAGAAAATCTGTTAATTCTCATGTAATTGTGAAATTGGTAACAATTATGGCATCCACACGATAATTAATTATAGCAACAAGCGCTTCTTTATTTGTTGTGGGAAAAGCCTGGAATTGTAATGAGATCCGCTAATTAGAAAAATATTTGTCAAAATAAATACACAGTCGGGTTTCTTTGACGTACCTATTGAAGTTTAATGTCGCTAAGGGAGTGCATATTACAAACGGTGGTGTAAAATCATCACCTGATACTTCTGTGGCTCATAGTACATTCAAAAATAAAGGTACTCCTTTATGTAAAATGATTTCCGAGAATTGTTAAGCCATTCTCAAGTAATTTACGTTTACAAATCAATGTCTGTTTACAACAGTTTACTAAGAATTCATGTGCATAATGAAAAATAGAGGACATTTCAAACAATTTTTGTAATTGATGGAGTTAGCAAAATAGATTTTATTTATTTATTTTCATTGTGTAAAAGGGTTTCTTAATAATATACTGTAAATGCGCGTTGATTTGTAAACATAAATACATACTTGAGAAGGTACGGTTTTTTTAAATGCAATAAGATTACATTTTTTATTTCTACTGATCTGAAAAAAAAAATATGAGAACTTTTAGAAATAGGTAAAGAATAAGAAGAGAGTAAAATAATGACAAGCACCCCCTAAAATTACTAATTAAGCAGAAGAGTTTGACTGATACTGTGTAAACTGATATTTAAAATACGATTTTTGTTTTTAAGCGGTTGCAAAATATTGCTGAAAAACTGATATTTATTATCCCCCTTTCAAGGGGAATAATTCCCTTATTATCCATTTTTGGGCTTGTCAAAGGTATGAAAACAAATTATTTTGGCCTTACCATATCTACGGACATTTTAATTTTTTTTTTATCTATTTATTTCCGCTACCAAGGAATATCACCGACGCCACGAGACGAGCTACCTGGAAATTTTGCCGAACTTCTTCCCTTAAGAAGAGTAGGGATCTTTTACTTGCCTAACATTTAATAGACAAGGGACCGCCTGCTTTACATCCCCTCCGAAGGATGGTATATCCACTACGTAATCCTCGTCTGAAATTACGTAGCTTCCGCGTATACACTGATATACAAGCCGCTAGAAGGTGGGACGAGAACGCTGTATTTCCCAAGATAGGTCACCCATCCAAGTACTAACCCCGCTCGACGTAGCACAGTGGGAAATTTTTCCATTTTTTTGGACAAAAATCCGTCTACAATGCAATTATTAATGGATTTGAAAAAATTTTTTTTTAAATAATTGTTAGGTATCACCCGATGTTTGAGCACAGCACAAATTTTAAAAACGTTCAATATAACTTCAAAAAATCCTATAAATATACTAGCTGACCCAGCAAACGTTGTTCTGCCATATAAATCATAAATTTTTGTCCAAAAAAATAAAAAGAAAATTTCTGCCACCCTTATCACTTAGGGGTATAAAAAATAGCCTACGACCTATTCTCAGACCTACCAAATATACACCAAAAATTTCATAAAAATCGGTCAAGCCGTTTCGGAGGAGTTCGATAACAAACACTGTGACACGAGATTTTTATATATTAGATGAAATTCGTGTATTTTACTTGAGTAAAAATGCGAATTTCTGTTTTTTAAAAGTTTTACTCAGAATATATCCTTTCCGACATGTTTTTTGGGTCGCTCATTAAGAGAAATTGATAAGGTTAAAATACCGAAAAACATCCCTAATAGAGATTTTTTCGAAATATTCTTATTAAAAATGTAAAATAGTCTAGTAAAGTGTATTTTTTATATGATAAATATAAAACCTTAGTCATTCAAATAATAATTCAGTAAACATTTACCCTAAGGGTTAATCAGAGAGGTTGAAACAACCTCCATTTCGACAAAAAATGGTTATTTTTTAGTTTTTGCTTCAAAATAGGGTAAGAGAGTACATTGTGACTATGAGAGTGTATCTCAACCCCCCCCAAGGGTGAAAATCACCCTTAAATGGCTGTAGAATTTGAAAATAGGTTTCGAATTTTTTTGAAATTTTAGAGTCACGTCTTCTTCGATATTTTCGCTAAAATCAGTCTCCGAACCTTGTTTGATAAATAAAAATTATTTTAAATGTTAAATTAATCAATTCTTATATACTTTGACAATGAGAATAAACAACAATTCAATGTGAGTAGAAACAAATTCTAGGTTCTTCAACGTTTTTAAGAAGCTCGTAAGTTAGAAATCGCATTTTTTTCATTTGAAAGGGAAAAAAAATATTTAAAATGAAATGAAAATTTTTCATCCATTATGTGAAACAACAATCCAATTTTTAGTAAACATATTTTAAGCATCCTAAAGTTCAAACACAATTGGGTGCTTAATAGCAGCTTAAAATCAGCAGATATCTCTATTTTTTTCAAACAAACTAAATTTTAGACATTTCAAAAAAAAATCTTTTAAAATAATAAATTTTTTACTACTAAGTATACAATTGATAAAAAAATTACAAAAAAATTGATTAACATCCATTTTAATGTGCAATTTTTTTCATTATTAAATTATCTTAAGACTATCTTAAAATCTGTTTTTTTTTAACTTTGGATACTTGTTTTACATGGAGTAGAATGTATGAAAAATTTAGACTTTATTTTAAAAGATTTTTTTTTGAAATGTCTAAAATTGCTTTTAAGCACCTAATTGTTTTTGAACTTTTAGGATGCTTAAAATATGTTTACTAAAAATTGGATTGTTGTTTCACATTGCATAGAATGGATGAAAAATTTTCATTTCATTTTAAATATTTTTTTCCTTTCAAATGGAAAAAATGCGATTTCTAACTTACGGGCTTCTTAAAAACGTTGAACAACTTAGAATTTGTTTCTACTCACATTGAATTGTTGTTTATTCACATTGTCAAAGTATATAAGAATTGATTAATTTAACGTTTAAAATAATTTTTATTTATCAAACATGGTTCGGAGACTGATTTTAGTAAAAATATCGAAGAAGACGTGATTCTAAAATTTCAAAAAAAATCGAAACCTATTTTCAAATTCTACAGCCATTTAAGGGTGGTTTTCACCCTTAAAGGGGGTTGAGATACACTCTCGTAGTCACAATGTACTCTCTTATCCTATTTTGAAGCAAAACCTAAAAAATAACCATTGTAACTAAATTTTTTGTCGAAATGGGTGTTGTTTCAACCCCTCTAATTAACCCTTAGGGTAAATGTTTACTGAATTATTATTTGAATAACTAAGGTTTTATATTTATCATATAAAAAATACACTTTGCTAGACTATTTTACATTTTTAATGAGAATATTTCGAAAAAATCCCTATATAGGGGTGTTTTTCGGTATTTTAAGGGATGTTATATCAATTTCTGGTTAACGGGACCCCATTTTTCTTAATCAGCGACCCAAAAAACATGTAGTAAAGGATATTTTCTGAGTAAAACTTTTAAAAAACAGAAATTCGCATTTTTACTTAAGTAAAATACACGAATTTCATATATTTATAGGATTTTTTGAAGTTATGTTGAACGTTTTTAAAATTTGGCCAGTGCTCAAATATCGTGTGATACCTAACAATTATTTAAAAAAAAAATTTTTCAAATCCATTAATAATTGCATTGTAGACGGATTTTTGTCCAAAAAAATGGAAAAATTTCCCACTGTGCGTTGCTTCAAAGGAAAATCGACTGATATTCACATTGAAGTCGCCTCTACGCTCACCCCCGGACATTTTAATCATATTAAAAATGTTGCACCAGAGTTCAGCAGATATAAAGGAAACATTGGGATATCAATGAAACTCCGCATAGACTTTAGTTTTTATTTACTTTCTTAGAGGGGCGAAAAGAGGATAGATGCGTTTTTTGCAACTATCTGGAAAAGTGTTAGAGAGAATTGTTTTCCTTCATCCACCGTCACCACCACACCCACCCCCACTACCGATATGGCATATTGTTTTATTTTATTATCAAAATTCCATAAACAATTATTTCCACATAGTGGAGTGCAAATATAATATCAACATTTTTTTCTTTGTGAAAGACTTAGAGAAAAATGTGTAGTCTGCTTGAATTGTCTATAATGTTATTGACTTGTTGAGGTGAGAGTGTCATTTGAGCTAAATTCTGTATTATCATTTTTTTTTTCGCTATCCAATGTTCTACAAAATCTTCGAAACATTATCTCTTAATACCCTTATAATATCCGGCAATTGATTAACATGTAACATAAACAAACACAAGAGGTTATGTTTCAACAGATTGCTTGTAGTCCACTTAGTTCGTTCGATATTAGTTCCTGAAATAAATGGCTCCAAAGTCACGTGTAATTTATCTGTTTGCTCAGTGCTCTGATTTCCGATGTAATATCCAAACACAGCTGATAAGGATCCATCGACTGGGGAGGTTCCAGCCGCTTCCAGTAGCTGCTGATTTTTTTCATTTAAATTGAATTTGTTATTATATCTCTATTCAATATTTCAAGTTCACTTGAAACAGTATTAAAATTTGTTAAAAATGTTTCAAAATCTCCCAGAGGTGATATAAAAACTGTAACAATCACAAAGTTTATTTCGGAGGAGCATTCAGTGGCATTTATTTTACAATGAACCTCGATTGGAATCATGACTACCTACTAGATTCTTAGGTTCAGGGACGGCTCAAGGTAAATTTTCCACCCGGGCGGTAACACTTTTTAGCGCCCCTCCCTGAGAATATCACGAAAATTTCACAGGCGTACTATGTACTAAAGTGCAAGGATATCTCTTCGGACCACTAGATCACTACTTTTTAAGTTAACACAAAATTGTCTCCCGATATTTATGTGGCTGATAGTACATCCAAAAATAAAGGTACTCTAAATGACTAATAAGGAAATTATACCCCTTTAAAGGGGGAATATAAATATCAGATCTTCTGAAATATCTTCCGATCGCCTTAAAATACAAAATGCTTATTTAAAATTTAGATATAACCCGTCAGGACATCAGTTTACATAGTATCAGTCAAACCCTCTCTTCTGCTTAAGGTGTAGTTTTAGGAGGTGGATGTCGGTATTTTACCTATAACTTTCTTATTTTTTACATGTTTCTAAATATTCTTATAAAAAAATAATTTTCAGACCATTAGAAATTAAAAAAATATTCTTATTGCATTTCCATAAAACATTCTCAAGTAATTTAAGTTTACACATTAATGTGCATTTATAACATTTTATTAATAATAATTAATTTACAATATAATTCTTTTTGTCTACATGAACGCTATTATAATGAGAGGACCATACCGCCACCAGTTTAGTTGGAGAAAGGTTCCTCTTTATAATTTTAATATTTCATACAAAACGAATTGACATTTATTTATTTTATTTATTTATAAACAGTAAATCATCTACAATGAAATACAATGATATGTTGGTATAACAATTTTCTGAATATTCTGAATTTTTTGTGGATGAATGCCGGCCTTCATTTATGCAAAATCTTTAATGACCGATTCCGTGTCAGTCAATAACGAGGCGAGAAGCTTGAGGTATAAGTAGTGAGGTATCTCATAGCTAAACAAAAAAGTTTCTGTTACAATTTTTCATTATTTAGGAGGTTTTAATGTTATTCAACTAAGCGGCATTATTATCATTTTAGATGATAAGATACTGATATTATTTTCCAACGAAAAGTAATAAAAATAGTACATTAAAAAATATTATAAAATTTTTGACCCCAGTTTGGCGCCCGGGCAGCCGCCCAGTCCTTAAGCCGCCCCTGCTTGGGTAATAAATAATAAAATAAAAGTGTACCTAATTGAATACGCATGTGTATTATTTTTACTTACACGCCGTCGGCTGACAATGCTCGTGGTAAAAAAACAGTATTCAATACAATATGTATGTTAAGTAAATAAAGCATTGGTACTAGTGGACTCATTAAATGAGTAAAGAAAGGAAGGAATACTTCCTTCCTTTCAATACAAACGCAAATATTTTTGTGCATTCTTTCACGTTCTTTAATATTGCATAAGAAATAAGTGTATGTCATACAAATCCGGACCATGGGAATCTTACGAAACGTCAATGTCATCAGCGACACATGAAGATTGAAGAGGGTATTGTTACTATAATAATATGTACTATGTGGCGATGTGAAAACATATTTATGAATAAAATTAGGTGGCTTGAAAATCAATGATATTTTCGCTTGTTTGTAACACTATGGTAATTCGAGTTGTGGTGTTAATCGGACATTTTTTTAAAGGAATCGTTCACATTTTGCCGTATTTTTTAACTGACTTCAAAAGAGGGAAGGTTGTCATTTTTATTGTTGATGAATTTTTAAAAATAGTGGAATATAGTAGTGGGGCCGTTAATTTCGTTGTGCATTTGACTTGGAAGAAAATTCGAAGCGCAATATTATTAAAGAAAAATTATTAAACTTCGACTAGTTGAACGTGGCGCGAAAATGGAAAATAGCGTCATAAGGGTATTTAACTATGAACTATATACAGTATCGGAAAGTGTTCGGTTTGGTATGGCAATAAGAGCAAGAGAGAGCAGCAAGCGAGATCGAAGCAAGCAATAATGTACATAATTCTCTTGAAGGGGCGTGTCACTCTTTGCCTCTGCTAGAGTACTGGTAGACGTCTTTATTGTTGGTGGTCGGTTAATAGCGCAATACCAAACCCAGGACTTTCCGATTCTGTATAGAGCAGAACAAGAGGAACAAGTTAACAATAGACAAAATCGTAGATACCTATATTCTTGTTTTTTCCATCAGAACATACAGAGTTGTCCATAAGTAATCGGCCATAAAATAATAGTGAATTCCTGACATCAAAATATTGTGATATGTTAATCCAAAAATTGATATTAACAAAGTCAAAGTGTCAAAACCAATGATGTGCCATGTTTAACTTTCTCGTACTAGTACAGTTAATCTGTTATTTAACCCACGAGTAATTCCTACAAAAGATTTTAGTTTTTTATATTACCTATATAGGAGCTGCCCCAATCATTAATTGATGTTTCCCACAAAAAGGAAAACTCACCTAAATGTAAGTTAATAAATTTTTTCTGAAATAGATCGGCAATGTCTACATTTTCGACGCGATTTCAGATCAAAAAATGCACAATGGGGAATTTCTCCTAAAAATTTATGACGTATGTAAACGTAGATAAATTTTAGGCTTACTATAAAAAGGATACCTACCCTGGCCAAGGAGTTGAGAAGAAGAAGATAACCTAAAATCCTTAATTAGGCAATCCAGCGACCTGTCAAAATTGTTTTTCAATATGGCGTGGCGATTAAAGACGAATTTATTTCTATTATTTAGATTATGACCAGTGCAGCATTTTTTCATGTAGTTTTTACTTTTTAAAGGTTTTTAATTTGAGTTTTTTGTAAAGAATTGTTTAATGTGTCTTATTAGATTTTTTCGTGATAATATTATTGGCTATAATTGGAAAAAATGCCTGATATGTGCATAGTAGTGGGTTGTGGACATCGTGGAAATCGTGACAAGGTTAGCTTTTATCGTGTACCCGACGTCGTGAATTTTAAATATTTCCCTCATGTAAATGATCTGTCGAGAAAACGACGATGATCTAACACCTTCCAT
Source organism: Rutpela maculata (assembly GCA_936432065.2). NCBI lineage: Eukaryota > Metazoa > Arthropoda > Insecta > Coleoptera > Cerambycidae > Rutpela > Rutpela maculata. Next base: position 9,919,583 of record OW386293.2, read on the forward strand.
CTCGATTTTCCAACATCAACTTCTTGAAATACTCACTCTGCATAATTAAATAAAGTTTATTACTTGAAAACTATCAAAAACGCCTTGCCACAATCCACAAAAAATACTATATTGTTATAATTTCAAGATACTTAGCCAGGCCAACGGAGAAATACAAACTGTTTTGACAAACGTTTAACGACTGTCAACAAATGTTTTACGCCACGCCATGTTGGAAGTCACGTGGTTTGGATTGCCTAATTGTCATCTGAATTTTAATTGCTGTCAGTCTCGTCTCGGTCAGTGTCGTTTCTATTATCTAATGCGACACGTGTCAGTCTATGGCAGAAAATAACATGAAAGTAGATACAATTACGCGGTATTTGCAACCGTCACCGTAAATCAAAGAAATTCTCTGCTACATTTGTCTACGTCACAAAACGTTTAGTGACTTCTTGAGACCAAAACTTATGGGGCTTTAAAAAATAGAACGAACTGAAAATAATCGTTTAAAATATTACTGGGAAGTTCTTTCACATTAGTACTTGTTTTTAAATATTTAGACTGAACTGAAATTTCCCATTCCAGTATTTTAGTCCGTTGCTAAGAAACTATCAGAAAACAGACCGGAAAAGATCCGTTGCCAAGTAACGATCAACATTCCCGTACGGTTTTTTATGCATATTTTAGACAGTAAATAAATACACGCAGACAAACCAACTCACATTAAAATTGCATTTATTAGTAAGCAGATTGAAATCAAGAAATGTTATGCATTAATACAAATTCCTTAATTTGTAATAATATTGATTGTGATTTCAGAAAAAATAGTAAGTGTACTTCGGTGTGAAAGCACGTTCCCGGACTTCGATGCTTCGTCGATTTGCATCGTCGTCCGGGAATGTATTGCTTTCACACCTGAATACACAATATACTATTTCATTAGTTTAATTTCATTAGATAATTAAAGTTTTTAAACCTAATAATTTTACACGAAAATTTACTTCATTTTTACTTTTCAACATTACTTTTTAATTTAGTATCTTCCCTTGTTATAAGTAACATTTTTAGTATAAAATAAGAATTAATAGAAAAAGGATAAACTTTTGTTTATTTGGTTTGTTTAATTAATTGTTATAAATTGTATTCAGTGATAAACAATCACAACGTTTTTGAAAAATATGATATTATCCTACAATAACTACATCAATATGTTAAATTGTAGAGTCCTGAGGATGTCAATAAATTGTGACGAAACATCGACTATTTAAAAAGTCTTTTCCTGACACCTTCTGGTCTATAATACCCGTCAACCATTACCAGCATTTATAATAATGTAATAAAAGTGTAATTTTTAATTTAAATCATGTACATTTTCTTGCTCTTACAATTTCAAAAACGTATTTAGACTTTTTTCATGCTTTTCATGTGGTATATTTAACAACGCCCATCAAATCAGGGAATAAGATTTCTTAGATTTAGAATTAACTTTTACTATTATTTTTGTTTGGCCCAATACAAAATGAGACAAAAATTATTCTAAATACTTTTTGCCTTGAAAAATTAAATATCTCGAATACAGTTAATTTTAACGACATTTACATGGTATACAATTTTTGTTAAAAAAAAAAAGAAAACGGGGAAATAGTTTTTCTTTAGTTGCCACTTGACGCAAAAAAGTTTTGCGGTTTTTGGATTTCAATTATTTTTCTAACATTTTTTTAATTTATTATTGGTTCCAGCAAGTATAACCCAGACGACAGAGTGAAACCTCCAAAAACTTACAAAATGAATCATTTTTCTTTAATGAGTTCGTGAACGTGTATACAATAATATGCTGAAAAGTTTACATTCCGCTCGGATGCAGAACACAAAGAAAGTGAAAAAAAAATAATTCTTGAAAACTTTGAAATCAAGTCAGGGTAGGAAAAAATAAAAAATACAGGTGGATAGACCAAGTGTTTCTGAACAAAAAATGTCCTAATAAAATTTATCGCTAAAGCCACGATATTCCTGGAAAAAATAGTGAAGTAACTTTGTCACTCTGCGCGGCCAAGCGCACGGTTAAATGCATCCTAAATATTCTTAGCAGTTCTAACGAGTAAAATAAAACTTTTTCTCTTTCTGATTACTCATTTTTAACATTTTTCTTAGTGAATAGGAGGATAAATAGTGAGTATGGAGGGAAAATATATAATTATGAACGCATACACAGACACCACACTTAGCCGCAGGATTGAAGCAGATCTGCCGAGCCGTAACTCGCACGATTCTTACCTGCATTTCTTCTTCTTCGAATACCATGCAATTATGCGTAGGTGACTATCTCAGAGTGAGGGTTCTTACTTTGGCCGCGTGACATAGTTCGCCGGTGTTGGTTATACCAGTCCATTATTTAATGTTCCGTAAGCAGGACATTTGTTTACACCCTAGTCCTCTCTTGCCAATTTTTCCTTGTAGAATTAGTTGCAGAATTCAGTATTTCGGACCTCTTAAAATGTGTCCCAGGTAGTTTATCCTGGGCTTTTTAATCAAATTAAAGAGCTGTCTCTCCACATTCGCTCTTTGAAGTACGTCGTCATTCGAATTCTTTCTACCCAAGATATGCGAAGCATTCTTCTCAGTATCCACATTTCAAAGGCTTCCAGTCTATTAATAGATGTGACTTTAAGTGTTTAGGTTTCCATTCCATAGAGTAAAATAGACCACACATAGCACTTACCCATTCTATACCGGATCAAAAAGGACAAACTTTGGTTGCATAAGAAGGGCCTTAATTTAATGAATGCCTGTCTCGCTTGCTGTATGCGTCATTTTATTTCATACTGCGGATCCCATTCATCATTTAATAAGGTACCCAGATATTTAAATGTATGTACTCGGTCAATGGGAGCATTATCGATATTTATGGCGACATTTTGTAGAGGTAAAGGATTTCTGCTCACAATCATGAATTTTGTTTTCTGAGTATTAATTTTCAGGCCTACCCACTATGTCTATTTTATTCAAAAGCCGCTGGAGATCTTCGTGGTTATCAGTTATAATTACTGTATCGTCGGCATATCTGATATCATAGTACCGTTTACTTTTATCCCGCATGCTTCGTCTTCAAGAGCTCTAGAAAATATGTTTTCAACGTAAAGGTTAAATGGCATCGGTGACATAATGCACCCTTGACGAACACCCTTCCGCACTTCAAATTCGTCTGTGTTGATTGAGTGGTCCAATTTGACTCGAGCCTTTTGATCCCAGTGCAGATTCTGTATGATCCTAATGTCTTTTTGGTCGATGTTAGCGTTATGCAACAATCTCAGGAGAGTGTCGTGCCTGACATTGTCGAAGGCCTTCTCATAGTCAATGAATGCCATAAATACATCTTTTCGTTGATCTAGACAATTTTGGACTAAGGTATTCACGCAGAATACCATCTCTCGTGTTCCCACTCCACCTTTGAAGCCAAATTGCGTCTCTCCGCTTAGTTCTTCTAGCTTTTTGAACATTCTTGTATGCAGAGTACGTAAAAATATTTTTAGTAGGTGACTCATTAGGCTGATTAGGCGATGATCTACCTGCATTTACTGTATTGTATTTATTACAGGTACACCTATCCACATTTCAACCATATCCAATGGATTCTTTATACATTTGTTAGTATATTGGAAAAGTTCCAAAATTTATACTCAAAACTATAGAGAGTTATAAGGATAAGATCGCGAAAATCGCTATTTCTGATCATGACGGGATTGATCGTATTTTCGAAAAAATGCATAGAAGTAAACGAATTTGTGTTTGAACATTCGAAAAGTATACATTTTTTCCGAAATAGTGATATTTTATTTTTTCCAATGGGTCAATTTCTCGACAAGTTACAGAAAGCTACAATTTCCATCTTTTAAGTGAACCAACATTCATATAGATTGAATAAATTCTGATTTAGTGACATGTAATTCAGTGCGTCCGAATTATAACGTTACTGGATTATTATTTTCCGGGAATGCCGTGGCTTTAGCGATAAATTTTGTTACGACATTTTTTGTTCATAAATACGTGATCCATCCATCTGTATTTTTTATTTTTTCCTAGCTTGACTTAATTTCAAAATTTTGAAAAGATGGAGGAATTTTTATTTTTTACTTTTTTTTATGTTCTGCATCAGAGCGAAATGTAAACGTTTCAGGATATTATTCTATACACTTCCGCGAACTCATTAAAAAAAGCTTATTCATTTTGCAAGTTTTTGGAGGTAACTTGGCTAATAAGGTTTCAAAACACAATTTTGCTGACTCCCCTGTAATTTCTTACGTGTTCGCCTATGAACATTGCCACCTACGCTTGACCCCGGGTCACCTGAGTTACACCGCATGTTCGGCACTTGCTCTTTTGATCAAATACAATGTTGGACGACCTGCCCAAAACAACTCGTAAAAATGTTTTTGAAATTGTTACTTATTCCGTCGTTATTCACTAATTATAATAATGTATGAATTTACTTTCCCTTACATGTTTTTTATTTATTTTGCTTAAAGGTATCTAGAATCAAGGTAATAAAAATTCATTAGCGCAAAACGGTACGAGTATTGATCGAAATACAAAATTATATAAAAACTAGAATAGAATGGATTTCCATAGAGATGAGCATTATCTCTTCGCAGGCAGCAGTTTACCGCACTTTTTATATAATTGTTGCACATTCTTCGCAATTTTTTAAAAGTAATCCTGTTTTTGTCTTGTAAATTAAGGTCCCTTTCTGCAATACCTTCCTATTGACTTGAAATCGATAACTTCTGCAATTAGAGATGATATATGGATGCGTGGAGCAGGCGTTGTCGACTGTCATCATATTTGATTTCTAGAAATCTAATTATTTTTAAGGCTAGGATTTTGCAGAGTGAGAGGGAAATATGCGTTTATTTTCGATTTATTGTAAATATTTAAAAAACTACACATAGTATAATCTTAAAACTGCTTTAGATACTTGCTATTGATCTAACGAATACAACTATATATTTTTTTTATTATAAATTTCTGTTATATTTAAATATCGTAGTTTGTCAATGAAAATAGTGCCTAATTTCGTTATTAAAGTATGGCATTTGCCTATATACAAAATTAATGATAAAAACTATATATGGTTGTATTCCTTAGAGCAATGGGAAGTATCTGAAATTATTTTAAAGATTATACCATTTATGATTTTTTAAATATTTATAACAAATCGAAAATAAACGCATATTTCCCTCTCACTCTGCAAAATCCTAGCCTTAATAGAAACTGGTAGTCCTTGCAATCTTATAAAAATATTTTTTCTCTACTGTTTGGATATTACCGAATTATTCAAATATTATTTACTATATTTTCAGAGATTACATAAAAAGAAATAATAAAAAAGTCAACATTAAACTTGCCTGAGTTGAACTCACGACCCTTGGATTAAAACTTTTGCCACTACACCACCATTACTTATTATTGAAATTGTTAATGAGTGTAATATATACTATTGGTAAATTTATTGTGATTATTAGAAAACACACATGAATAAAATACAGAGACGAACCCACGGGGGGTTATGGGGGGGTACGCTCCCGCCCCAATGTTGATTGAGTTGGGAAAATCACCAAAAATGTAAAAAAATCTTTATTGGGTATAATTGCAAAAAAAAACGAATAATGAGTTGATAAATTAAATGACACTGTCACTATGACCATTTAATAATTTTAATTGATATTATTTATGACTTAGATGTGACTGATGTGAGACTTGTGAGAGCCACAGAATAGTCGACGGACAACGCACAACGCCGACGGGCCTACGCGACGGGCCAACAAAATAAACTCGTCAACTCGCGGAAATTCGACGTTTGACCCAGTAGACGGCACGGCCAGAGCATACAATTCTCAAAGACTGTCTTACATTAGAAATATTAGAATATTACTCCTTTTTGCCTTTATCAATACAATGCTTTGTCCTAGCTATAAAGTCGTTTGTTGTTGGTTTATAATGAGTATCACTAATATCAGTTACCAACCTCTCAACGAGAGATAATAATAATAACAAATTGTTGTCGGTCAGAAATTGTTAAAATATTAAATTCTTAGAGGACACTGAATCAGAATCTGGGACTATTAAAGGGGTCTACAGACGATCCAGCTGCTGGGACCCGACATTGTTGGTACGCTTTGAAGATAATTGGAATTCCAGCGGACCAGTTCACTTTTACGAATGAGTTCAAAGCATGCGGCAAGGCTGGCTCCCTGCCGCTGGATCGTGTGTAGACTCCTTAATGCTACCTATTGCGTATCACAATGTGAAGTGGGAAGTGGCCGGTAGCCGTACTAGCGCGGACGTTCACGAGCTTGCGCCCCGACTTGCGCGTAATCGTATTGTATCTTGTTTTTCTCCACGGTCGTTAAACTATAACGGTTACCTCATCCAGTAGCTTTTAGACGAAGGAGAGCGCGGGGTCAACTTAGGTCTAGCGCCAAGGGCGGATCCAGGGGGCAGTAGGGGCAATTGCCCCCCCCCCCAGAGAAAAGTATTCGTTACGTTTTCAAGGCGATAATTTTTTTTTTCGCATGAGGTGGGAAAAAAAAATTTTTGGATTTCTAATAATATTCCTGTGTATGAGGCGAAAAATTTTTTGTCCAGATTTTAATTTGTACCCCACCCATGAGCCGAAATTTTCGAAAAAAATTTTTTTGGAGTTTCATTTGCATTCTTTCCCCATGAGGCGTTAAATTTTTTTTTACATTTTTAATAGTATTCTCTGTATGAGGTGAAAAAAAATTTTTTTTTGTAGATGTTAGTGCCCCCCCCCCCCAGTAACCTTTCTGGATCCGCCCTTGTCTAGCGCCTACATCAAGTAGTTTAGTTAAACTTCTTTTGCATAATATTTGTATCGCTAGGCTACTTATAGATTAAGTCTGAAATAAAAAAAAACATAAGGAAATATAAGTTGTAAAAAAAATGGGCAGTTGGCAAATTAGTTGTAGCTTTCCCCCCCCAAAAAAAATAGCTGGGTTCGTCTCTGATAAAATGTATATATAAAAAAAATAATGATAGAACATAACGCAAGATCTCTATTTATTACGAACCATAAAAAGTTAAGAACATTTTTTTTTACTTTAAATTACTAATAACTTTTTATTCACCAATCTATTTTATCAAAAGGCAATAGGCTAACACAAATTTACTGTCCAAATTTCAGTACAATTTTTTTTCTTGAGTTATCGCAACGTGAGGGACGGACAGACGGATATTTTGAAAGTTGTTCAGAATTCATTCACTAACACAATGATATGAAATTTTTTTGTCTGCGAGCGATATTTACGATTTTAGAAATGTGTCGATCAAATGCAATATACTCTTCGTTTTCGTATTTGCGAAGAGTATAATAATATATACTGACACAATTCATACCCCCTCGCATTATGTATCTCTCTTTTCTGACTGCGACAGAAAAAGTTGGCCGTTTGATCGTCTAGATTTCTAAAAGTGGAACCCGTATAGCCGGATAAGCATAGTGAAAAATGCCCCTGAGCTAAATTGAACTTTGCATACATGGCTTGTTAGCTCTCTATTAATAAACAATTTTTGCCGAGTTTTAAATCCGTACCCCTACGGTTGGGCCAGTTATAGAGGGAGACGTGATTTTCAGTTTCTATTTAATTTCGCTTTTCCTGTTGCATTGAAAATTCTGAAAAAAATCAGGGTCCATACAGTCTTAAGGGTGCATGTCAGGATTTTTTTTCAAATTTTTTGGCTTAAAATTCGGCTTGCTAAAAATTTTTGAAATTTTGAAAAAATTTTTTTTTTAGGTTTTCATCAAGTGACTACCTTTATTTTTTTACAGTAATAACTACTTCATATGCTTATTTGTTTGTAATTTTTTCAGATTTTTTAAAGTGGTGGGCATGGTGTAAAAAATTAAATTTTGATTTTGAGGTGTTTGGGCTCTTAATCTTTATTCTTGAATATATTGTAATTTGTAACATCAAAAAGTTTACTTAGCATTTCTGCAGGTTTTACAATTTTGGAAATATATCGAGCGTGAGATAAATACTAAATTATTGCGGCTATGTGTGAACAACACCCGACTGGGCGTCTACCATTTGCACACTCGCAGTAGTATCGCCTAACTCCTCGGAAACCTTTTGCCTAGTCCAATGTTTTATCTCGATCTCTAAAGTTAAAGTATTCCTCACAGTTTGCTGCGATGTCATTTGGAAAATAATGTTTTCGGAAAGACTAACATCTGAAAGGCGTTTTGTTTTCCAAATCTATTAATTAAAAACAAGCTATCCGAAAGCATGCACGGATTCTAAGAAGCAATTTGTTATCCAACTGCTGATGAAGTAATCGGTACTTCTGTCCGATTACACTGTGAATTGCTTCAGCGACCCAGCGAACTTTTGTTACTCAGCGTGAGTTATTGGATTCGGCTGTGGTCAGCTGACTACATTTGCCTTTAAGAGCAGCCATAAGTACTTTATATTTTCATTCGCATCATTCTACGTTGGGTGAAAAGGTCCGAGCATTTCGACAATGATTTGCACCACGATTTGCACCACAAACGGCTATATTGTCGAAATGCTCGGACCTTTTCACGCAACGCAGAATAATGCGGATATCATGAAAATTGTCTTGCAAAATCCGCAAGAGTTGTAAAATCTTCTGAAGGAAGGTGATATTTGTATCGTCGATCGAGGCATTCGCGATGTAAAGGACCATTTGGAACAACAAGGTTATAAAGTACTTATGCCTGCTCTTAAAGGCAAACGTAGTCAGCTGACCACTGCTGAATCCAATGACTCACGCCGAGTAACAAAGGTTCGCTGGATCGCTGAGGCAACTCACGGTGTAATTGGACAGAAGAACCGACTACTTCATCAGCAGTGGGATAACAAATTGGTTCCTAGAGTCCGTGCATACTTTCGGATAGTTTATTTTTTAATTAATAGATTTGGAAAACAAAACGCCTTTCAGATGTTAGTCTTTCCGAAAACATTATTTTCCAAATGACATCGCAGCAAACTGTGAGGAATACTTTAACTTTAGAGATCGAGATAAAACATTGGACTAGGCAAAAGGTTCCATTTCAACAGTTGAAATCCTCATACCTCCTTGATTTCCCAGAAATGACACAGAACGACTTGAAAATTTTATTCACTGGATCGTATCAGTTATTATGGTTTTTGTTAAAGACAATAATAATATAATTAAAGTAGAAGTGAGGTCGCAACATGTTATTAGCAGAACTTATAAGTGTTTTATTGATTATGAGCCAAATTCCGTTGGTTTCCGAGGAGCTAGGCGATACTACTGCGAGTGTGCAAATGGTAGACGCCCAGTCGGATGCTGTTCACACATAGCGGCAATAATTTATTATTTATCTCACGCTCGATATATTTCCAAAATTGTAAAACCTGCAGAAATGCTAAGTAAACTTTTTGATGTTACAAATTACAATATATTCAAGAATAAAGATTAAGAGCCCAAACATCTCAAAATCGAAATTTAATTTTTTACACCATGGCCCACCACTTTAAAAAATCTGAAAAAATTACAAACCAACAAGCATATGAAGTAGTTATTACTGTAAAAAAATAAAGGTAGTTACTTGATAAAATCCTAAAAAAAAATGTTTTTCAAAATTTCAAAAATTTTTAGCAAGCCGAATTTTAAGCCAAAAATTCTGAAAAAAAATCCTGACATGTACCCTTGAGATTGTATGGATCCTGATTTTTTTCAGAATTTTCAATGCAACAGGAAAAGCGAAATTAAATAGAAACTGAAAATCACGTCTCCCTCTATAACTGGCCCAACCGTAGGGGTACGGATTTAAAACTCGGCAGAAATTGTTTATTAATAGAGAGCTAACAATCCATGTATGCAAACTCCAATTTGGCTCAGGGGCATATTTCACTATGCTTATCCGGCTATACCCTTTAAGTTGTGATAGTAATTTTACTGAACAAATTATTTTATAAAGTTTGTTATTTCTTGTCTCTGTTTGCTAATTAAATTTTGGCTTAATTTTGAAAAACTCTGACTTAATAATTGATTGTTTCTACCTTTAGTACCTTCTTATTTGTCTGAATTTTATTTAATAACACAGGCAGGCATAAAAAAAAATTATTTTCAAATGTTTTTTGAGCTGCTGATTCCAAATATCACGTCAAAAATTTATGTTTCACTGCTCAATTTTTCGCAAATTGATTGATTTAGGGATGAAATGGACAAATTTCATCCCTAAATTCGGGGTTAGATGTCTATTAAATCTAATACGCGTTGAAATGAAACTTTTGAATCGTTTAAAACGGCTCTAGTCACATACCCCCAATGTTCTATCGTACCAAGGACATGATGGTGGTGTACTCCCCCCCCCCCCCAAAAAAACTACTATTACCCCTCATTTTGATTCTCCATACTGCGCTTGTGAGGGCTTGACAGATCGGGGTTATTACAGAGAATGTTGATAAATCAGTATCTTTTGACCAGAAGACGCCAAAGCATCCCCCGTGAATGACAAAACTTTCCGAAAACACTTCTTGCTCTTTGCATATTTTCTCGAAAGTTGATAGTTTTCACGTGCGAAATTCTTCTCAATTCATGGGTAGTTTAGAGGAAGGCTAGAAGAGAAAATATGGTCACCATCATGTTCCTCCCTTCGTAAACGAAGGGAAACCGCTTCAGCGGTATTTTCGGAAAGTTTTGTCATTGATCCAAACCCCGGGAGATTGCTTTAGCGTATCCTGGTCAAAAGATACTCCACTTATCAATATTCTCTGTTTTAACCCCGACCTGTCAAAATTTTTAAAACAACGCAGTCGTACTTAAAATCGTCTCCAGAATCGAAAAATGCAAAAATATACAGGGTGATGTATTTAAAATTTCAAAGTTGGGGTCATTTCTGATGAAACCGAAAGCGATGGAAAAGCGTCAAATTATAAAAAATTTGCCGTTTTTGGTATATATTAGTCCTGCCAAATTTAAGAGTTATATCTTGAAAATTCTGAAAGCTATGAAAACTATGGCTATGGCGCTTAATGATTCCGTTCACACCCGGTATAATATGTCTATGCACATATAATGAAGAAGCTTAATTTAAAATGCATTTTCTTATTTAATATGGATATCTAAAAGATATCAGTTGGATGACTTGTAGCAAATTCAAAGAGAATTTAGGGCATCATCCATTCAATCCATTCTGCTCGATCAAATAAAGTTTATGCGTCTTATTTATTAAATGACCAACATAGATTAGAAACTAAAAATAAAGTAATTGCTTAAAAGTAGGTGTCATTGATTTTCTGGTACAATCAATAAGAAGAGTACTTACTTAGATAACATATTTAGTTTCAATAAAGGAGTATAATCACCTTTACATTATTTACTAAACAATAGAAATGGTTAACACTTGACCAATGCTCTTATTTTAGACGCAATTATAAGTTAATGAAGTACCATTCAAATCTAACATTATTTTAAATGTACTTCATCTTGAACTTGAAGAAATCTTACACATTACATCATAAAGAATGGCAAAATGGGAAGGCCAGGCTTTGAAGTATTGGCAACGTCATAGTCTAAAAGATGTGTTCTGATAAGCAAAACGTCTACATACTAGATAGGTAGATATAGATAATTTTTGAATGTGTGGCTGCAAATGTAAAATGACTATTATGGAACTACATAATTATCTGTAACAGTTTCAAAAGCATGTCGATACCAAAATTTATACATTTTTTTGCACACATATTGTTCAATAAAGTTCTGTGACATTTTTTGACAAAGATTTTGAATATTTTGTGGAACTACGGGATAAATCTGGATACAATGTTAAGTTTTTAAAGGTATATTTGGACGAATGTCTAAATTGGAAATATATTATGCCCAAGTTGATTCACGTTTAAGGTATGGTATCTGTTTTTGGGAAACTCCACTATATCTTCAAATGTATTTATTGCTCAAAAATGTATCTTACGATGTATATTTGGTATACCGAATATTCACACCTGCAAGGATATCTTTATAGAAAATAAAATTCTTACCTTACCTAGCATAGATATTTTCGAAATTTGTATATATGTTTTTAGAAATAGAAATAATTTTATTTTAAATAGTGACTGCCATAATGTCAATACAAGACAAATATATAAACTCCATGAACCTTGTGCCAGATTAAAAATCACAAGTGAGTCTCCAAGATTTATAGCCCCGAAGCTATTTTACCGTCTACCGGATGACATAAAACATCAGAAAAGAAAGTATTTATTTAGAAAAAAACTAAAGGTGTTTTTATCAGATAAATGTTATTATTCTGCATCAGAGTTTTTCTGTATTTAAAGTCTACTAATACACAGCAAGTTAACATGAACCTATACGTTCCTTTTCTTTGTTTTTTCTTTTTACTCTTGTTCTGTTTACAAATTTTGTATTCTATCGTACATTTCACAGTATTCTTTGTTTTCATCTTATACAACTGTATGTTGTACACTATATTAGACTTTTAATATAAGCTTTTATATTATTTAATTATTGTGTAAAATTGTTTTTTAATTACTTGTCTTATATTATATACATAACCAAATAGGACCAATAAATATTTGAATTTGAATTTTTAATTTTCGAATTTGAATTGCAATGAAAATAAAAAATGAATTTTCAGGGACAACAATTTTTTGGAATTTTTTTGCAATTCAGAACGGCATTGGCATTTCGCCCTCCAAATTCAAATAAATTGAATTTTCCTTCTCTAGCTTCCCCAACTAAAAGAATATAACATTAGGTTCATATAACTAACATTTTTAATTAGGAAACATCGAGGGTGACAACATTTATATCACATTGAAATTGAATAGAAAACTCTCATAGTGTATTATAGGCTTGTTCTCAATAAATTTCCTGTCCCAGCTTAGCAAAATAATACGTAATGTTCAAACTTAAGATACAATACACAACAATTATTTACAGACCCTAATGAGGTGGGGGTAAATAAGCGTACTAGAAACTGAATTGAAGCTTGTGAGTACGTGGTACACAGTGCTTTTATGTATTAAACATTGCCTAATAATACACGTGTATATCCTTATACCATAATTATTAATGCATTAGAATATGCTAATGAATGAAGTCTGCTGAATGGTTTTTCTGTCATTCATATTATCCAATTGTTATTTTAATCATTCAAACATACAACTAAAAATATCATAGACTCTCCTACGTATGACCCTACTTAGCGTAGCCCCGAAAATAAAGTTTTTACTAAATATTTGACTTCAACCTTTGTTCTTTAACTGATTTTGTGACACCTTTTAATAAATATTTGTAATAGATCTTGGCGCCTGGAAAATCCTTGAATTTTATTATTTAAAAAATAAATAACTAACAACAACAATGGATAATTTATGCACGGTATACAAGGAGTTCACAATGTGGTCAGTTGAAAAATTTTAAAGCAACTGTGTTAACGAGGGACATTATGCTAGTGAGTATACCCGAAATTTACGGTTGCATATGAACCTTCATTTTTGTAGAATATTAATTATATGTTGAAGATTTATGTAACTGTTTAAATATAATACCTATTGACAAGCTATATACAGTGAGCTCATGATGAAAGTGATTTTGATAAAATCTTACCTATTTTCTTCCTGCAAAAAGGCAATAAATTAATTTTACAACTTATAGAGTGGGAGCTAGGTGGCTTTTTCGGCAGCTCATCGTTTTATAAACTTTGAGATATTTTTATGGTTTAATGGATGATAACGATTCATAAAATCGACATTTTATGTTTAGAATAAATAAAATAAGATCGCCAGAAAGTGTGGGCCGTCAGGAGAAAGGTAATAATGATACAATACATCTGAGGCACGATACGGAGTCAAGTTAGCCGAAAGTGTTAAATTCCTGTGTATTTAAGAGCCTTTGGTACTTTTGTTGACACTAAGAACTTTACGGGGAGGCTATTCTATTGTTGAAGGAGATTATATTTACGTTTTAAAAAGGAGACAGAACTTGTAACGATGAGTTTAGAGTTCTGAGATGAAATATGCAAAAAAAATCCAATTTTCTTCAAAAATCCTAAACATTATCTTTCTGGCTAGCCTTACTGATGGGAGTTTCTTTCTGGGAATTTTTTTCTGTGTTCAAAACATTTAAATAAACATGCTCAACCTTAAAAAAGTTTGTAACGATCATGTTATATAACTCCGTTTTTTTACCTCTTTGACCCTTCTGGTTGCGCCCCTGATGGCCCACACTTCCTGCCGATCTTATTTTATTCATTCTAAACATAAAATGTATACAAACAAAAAAACCGCTGCCTAAGGAATCACTACTTCCAGATCCAGATTCTCTATTCAAGTCACTCACAACGAAAATGTGTATGTATGTGGAAATAATTGTTCATGGAACTTTAATAATATAATATTTGAAATCCTCTACCACAGAAACCCATAAAACGATACCCCACATCGGTAGTGGGGTAGGGGTTGTGATAGGGGGGTGGTAGTAGGGGTGGATGAAGTAAAAAAATATTTTGAGGTTTCTGCTTCTTGTATATACACTAAATCACAATTTTTTTTCATCCCCTTTAAACAGGGGGTGGGGGTGGTAATGGGGGTGGCTAATGCCAAAAATTTTTTTGAGACCTTAATTTCTCTTGTATATACTAAATACCAATTTTATGGACTCTTACCTGCTTGATTTACCCATTTGCCCCAAATTTACCCCAATTTACCCCCTAACCCTTCAACGGAACAAGATGAAAATATAATCTAGTTCCAGTACCAAATTTCAAGTCAATATCTTAAACGGTTCCAGAGTAAACGTGCGCACAAAAAAAGTTACAGACAGACAGACAGACCGACAGACAGAATTTTTTTTTCGCTCAAACTAAAATCTCGACGTTTCATGGCATTTTAAGCCTATTTGAACAATAATAATTTTTAAAATTTTTTTTGTCGTTACTATATTTCCACTCAGAGCTGTGCCGAGTACCAAAAAAAGTACTTGCAAAAAGTACGAGTACCCGATTCATTTTACTTTACTTTACTTATGAATACAATACTCGTAAGTATTTTATTAATAAGAAAGTACAAGTACGAGTAATACTCGCAAAACCATCATAAATTCAAGTAACGAGTAAGAGTACCCATAACCATTAAAATAAGTTAATATTTTCTCTTCATAGTCTTTAGATAGAACTTTTCAACTATATAGATAAGAACAGATAAAAAGACACTCAGTCAAGTTTAAAATAAAATAAAACCTTTTATTTAATAAAACAAATTTAACGAAATAACCATTAGGTAATATGGTTCATAGAAAATAAAAATATTATTATTTATAACATAGGCATCGGGCATCTCACTTTTTATTAGCAGAACTTCATAGAAGACCTCATTTTGAAATAAAAGTCTCTTCAAACGTTGCTCCTTATTATCATTTTTGTAAATAATCGTTCATAAAAAATTGTGATATTGCTGCGATTGACTTAGTATTTCGTAGCAAATAATTCAATACTGAAAATCATCACCTATCTATCCTATTATTTCTGGTGGCGAAAATAGAGGGGTATTTATGATTTTTTTTAAGATTTATTTTAATAATAAAAAATGGTCGCCGAATAGAAAATTTCCACACATTTTCAAAAAATATGAAATGGCATTCAATGTATAAGTAAATAAAATGAAATAAAATAATAAATAAGACAATGTAAAATCATGATTTGACTTCTAATCAGTATTGTCGCTGTTTCTTGAAAACGATGCGTCTTATCGATTTCTGGCAAAAGGGCATTTTCTAATTAAAATTAAATGCTGTTTAATATTTTTTGAAAATATTTGCAAAATTTCAATTCGGCGATAATATTTTCTTAAGTTTCATGAATAGTAAATATCCCTCCATCTTCGGATCTTCTCAATTGGTAATAATAGGCAACCAATGGTTTTCAGTATTGAATTATTTGCTCTCAATGAAGTGATTCGCAGAAATATCACGAATTTTTTTGCGAGCGGTTATTTTAAAAAATGATAATAATAAAAATGTATTTACAAATACAATGCCCTGTCTCACAGAAACGAAGCATCTTAGGATCAACGATTATGGATACTTTTATTCTCAAAATTAGGTCTTTTACCGACTAATGAAGTCATGATAATAAAAAGCGAGACACCCTGTATAATATCAAATATATATAATATACACTGCTGAGCTGACGACAGATGACAATTGACTAGTTAGTGCCTGAGCCCTGAGTGGTAAACTAATGACTGCACACTAAATTAAACTAAATCTCTGAGACAACTGTACCAGAGAAATAGAGGGGGTTGAGTACTCGTGAAAAGTAACAATTTTTGACGAATATTTTGTACGAGTAATTTTTAATGTGCTGCAAATACGAGTATTAAGTCCTCTAAATCAAAAAGTACTTACGAATAATTAAAAAAGAGTACTTTTAGTACTCGAGTACAAAATACGAGTAAAGTATTCGTGTACACGCCCAGCTCTGCTTCCACTGGATGTGGAAGTAAAATTGGCTTTGTAACGATGATATAATTTCACTGATTTTTATATCTTGAACCATGGCCAACTCGACGGGCTGACACATGCCAGAAGTCTATTTTGTCGTTATTTAAGTTCGATAGAATTAATCAGCGCATAGAAAATGCTTATAACGATGAGTGTCCGAAAAAGCCACTTAGCTCCCGCACCATTAAAAAACATGTTTATTGTTATTCTATAACTTTTAAATTACACTGTATTCGATAAAAATAAAAACGTTTCATTGAAAATTGTAAAGAAAAGAGTATGTAAGCAAAAACGGTAAAAAACTTCACCATAGAACTTTGCACAGCCCATTTTAACGGCTGGAATCTCTACGTTCCTTTCTCTGAAGCAACTTCTATACCTATCTGCTCAGAAAAAATTTATAAGCTAAAATGTAATAAATTAATAGTTTAAAAAACTAAAAATACACGCTTTTATAAATACTGCACTAAAAAGCAAAAAATAATCATCGAACCTGTTCTCTCTATCTACCTCGTAAGGGCCTTAGTGTAATAGTTCAAGAAACGAGGTAGTAGATTTTTTTTTAATCTTGTATCTGTTGCAGAGAGCATGTAGAATCCAAGTTTTAGACCTCCAAACTCTTGGCAAATTTTTATGTGGTCGAAAAAACCACGAATTTTTGGCACTTTTTTCAGTTTGTGGCCTATAACTTAAAAATCGAAAAGTCATTTATTACCAAAATTATTTTTTAAATTTTATTATTATATTCTTCGCAAATACGAAAACGAAGAGTACCCTTTAACGCAAGTTCCTCACTTCCTCTTTTTTACATATTTAATAGCCTATTCTAAATAAATTAAGAAACAAATAGGTGAATGACTAACTGATAAAACACGATTGTGAATTGTGTTTTTGACCTCCAGTAATAATAAAATCCAATTCATAAACAAATCATTGACATGGTAGTTTGTCGTTTTAGACTCCTGTGTCACCTGCATCTTGTGTGACACCTTAACACACAATCTTACTGAAGGTTGTTATTGACTATGAACTTACAGATTTCGACACTGCTTAAAAATTTGTTGTTTTTAATATACAAGATAATTAGTTTTTGTATCTTCCTCAATTTCGACATTAGTGTACAGAGGCACGAGGTGATCATTAAATTAGCTAAACATAAATATCTAGTGCAAATAAAATATACTAAAACTGTAATATAACTCAGTTTTATTACTGTGTTAAATATAAGGCCATCATTAGGGCCACAGTTATTTATTTACTTCGTTGCTTCATAAACATATTTTATTAGTTTTTTTTTCTAATTGTGTTTATTTTTCCACTTACATTGGTATGGGTTTTGAAAGTGGGTTATTTTCTAATTGTCACAGGAAATACATAAATAAATTTTAACCTAATAATACCATGTATTTGAAATTTTACGCAAAAATCATGAACCCAAATCTTATCCATTCTTGATTACTTAACGCTTAATCTCTATTAGCCAATATAATTTTTTTTTCTAGTTCAGTTGTTGCAGTCAATTCTTTCTGAGCTTATAAACGGGAAAGTAAGACACAGTCATCATTAAGAAATTGGGGGTATATTGTAATCATGAAAAAATCACTCAAAGTTCACTAAAAATATATCAGGCTTCTTTCCTTGGCACTAAGTCAAGTACATTTTAAATCTAATTGTCATTCATCATTTCCTTAATTAACTATATGTAGTAGGTTTGTTTGGAAATTGTATTATTGTGCCCCGTCACATCACTTTCATTAATTATTCTTTTTAAATCTCCACTTTCAATAAAACAGAACAAAATGCGATGTATCTATTGTCTTGAAATATATCTATAAAGCTATTTTTCCACTGAAAATAATTTGTGCGACGTAAAAGAAAGAAAAATATGGCAGACTGCTAAAAAAATTGTTATCTTCACTCTGATTTTTATGCTTATTGTGACGTTCAAGCTCATAACTTGAAAAGCAGTCATACCCGAGACTTGTGCCCATAAGAACATTTGCTCAGAGAAGCATCTCCAATCAGTTGTCATGAAATTTGGAACAGCAATGGAAGACATCACCTACCACGGACCAACTGCTAATGGATCCAATACTTCAATATGGTGGAATTGACGAAGGAGTACATTCATGCAGAGAGGGCTGGCCATTTCCGAGCTCACCTGAACTGTTGTAAGCGAATGCTACCCTACTTTCATGCAGTCGGGCATTTCTCATATTCAGTCATGCCACTTTTATGTGCAGGACATGAAAAAACTGTCTTTCCAAATGTCAACTGAAGAGTACCAAAAGTTTGTGGAGAAAGGATACTTCACAGTAGTGCTATAAGTGGGTTGTCTGCAACTAATGACATATGTACTTCACTCGAGGAATATTGTGGTGTCTTGGATTCGTCAAGTGAACAACACAAGTCGATGCAGAAAGGCATCATCATTACATTGTTCGTCAGCATGTCTCAACTGCCAGGGCAACTTCCACAATAGAGTGTCCATAAAAGAGGAAGAAGAGGATGAAAAATTTGATGACATAGTAGTTTCTTTAGAGGATTCATTTTCCTCTTCTGCTGGCGTGGTGTCGCCATAAACTATTCCCCCGTCCGAAAATTGATCGGTTTTTTTCTTTCTTTAAAAAAAGCTAATTAGCTATTAGCCAATTATATGTAAATAAAAGTAGCTGTTATATGTAAATAAAACTAGTTCAAACCATAATACTGTGGTGCTCTTTTTCACTGTTTTAAGTGTAGCTACTCGTTACTATACCAAACTTACAACAATAAATTAATAGATTTAAAAAAAATGCGAAATGTAGGTAATGGTTTCAAGCAATAACCCTATCACATTACAGCAAAAAATCCTGAAATCCATCATTTCAGCCATTAATTATATGTAGAATATATAATTACGTCCACATCCAGTGGAAGTATAGTAACGACAAAAAAATTTTTAAAAATTTTTATTGTTCAAATAGGCTTAAAATGTCATGAAACGTCGAGATTTTAAGTTTGAGCGAAAAAGAATTTCTGTCTGTCGGTCTGTCTGTCTGTAACTTTTTTGTGCGCACGTTTACTCTGGAACCGTTTAAGATATTGACTTGAAATTTGGTACACATACACAGTAGGCTAGAACCACCTTTAAATGAAATATGCATGCACTCTCACAATTCCTTCGGGAAATGGTAGCTTTATCTGTCCTGAAACAATTCCCGTAAAATCTGAAATCATTCCCTTGGCCGTTTTCTAAAAAATTCACTTTTAATTTTTTTTTTTTTGAAAACTGATTTTTTGCATTGATAAGCTTGTTAATAAGTCAATCAAGAAAGTAAAATTAAACATTCCAATACAAATTTAAACTTAAGGCAATTTGGGGAAATAACATACAAGAAACCTTCATGCTCGACAACTCCAGACGTTTTGATAATAATCGGGTTATATAAACTTTCCAAGTAGTCAATTTAGACAAAATCGTAGTTCGTACTTATGTTATTTTGAATAACAGCAATTTTTGTCTACCAATGTATCCGTAACCAATGAATAACATTACTATTTGCGTAACTGGATTTGCTAGGGAAATCCGGGCGCCTCTACTGGCCGTCTGAGCAAACTTTCCATTCGCTTAGTGAGATAACGGGTGAATATAAGAACCATACCACCGCCGATGAAGACAACCCACAGAAGAGACATGACGATAACCCAACCACCCACCCACTACCCTTCCAGGTACCGGACGAAACGCCGTCCAGTACCCATAGTCACCTAGCTCCGTGCATACCGAAAGTGCCACCAAAGCACTTAGGTCTGCATTTCCTCGGGGTATATAGCTCATCCCTACCTAACCGACGATCCGGATGGCAGGATGTCAATTGACATTCTGCGTACCGGCAGTAAATCCCAGCCAAAAATACCTCAAAGTTTCCGAACAGACAGATGACCCGGGGGGGTCACAAGCTGGCGAAGAAAGATCATCAAGACAGAAGAGCGCCAGAAGATGAAGGCCTTAGCCAGCAAGGTCCAACAAGCCAGGACCCGGGGAGGTGGGTCAAAATCATCCACACCGCTCACATTTGTGATCTTTTAATTACTTCTAGATGATTACCAACCAGTTCCAAATGGTTGATTCTCTGGTAAATGAATGACATACAGAAGCATGTTCAGCAAATACACTAATTTACATTTTTGATATCTCTTCGTGACCTACTAGCTCATTGTTTACTAGAAATTAAAATTTACATTCATATATACACTAATTAGGAATATGTCAATATTATTGACCATAATGCAAATAGAATTACACGCCTCAATTAAATGAAAATAGTTGTTTTTGTAAAAACAACGCATTAAAACGTCACATACAAAGTAGGTACATATTTGTTTGAGATGACGACAGTAAAATATCAATGTCAAATTTAAGAAGTACTTTATTACACATACTAAGTATAATGATTAAGTGGCACTCTTGAAATAAAAACAAATATTAATTAAAAAATATCCTCTGGCAATTTACACTAAAAATAGTTCCTAAATGTTTGAAGTTTTACAAGGCTTAAAAAAACATAAAAATGATGTGTTATAAGAACCATGCGAAATTTTAGATTTCGCTTGAGTGTTTTCCTTATTTTAAACAGTGATTTTCGTGTAAGACAGCTGAAGAGGTAGAAGAGTGGGCTAAAAAAATACACTTCTAGATTTTCCTTTGTAACTCTTTTGTCTATTACTTGATATTTTTGTTGAGCTTGAATCATGTATTTATTTTATAAAAGAACAAATAAATAAAAAATTGTGAACGTTTTCAAAATTCGTAATTTTTAAAACTAACTTTTTTGTAATTTTTTAAATATATATGGCTACCTCCATTTCTTAAATCAGTTTTCTATCCCCAATTTTAGATTCCTATTTTTAAGAAACGTCCTTTTTTGTAAAACTGATCATAATTTGGAAAATTTTGGTTGTAGAGAGATAGATAAACAAAAAATCCAATTACCTGGAACTGAATAAACTAGTGAGATTAAACTTTATTTTTCTTGTAGGACTTTTAATTTTCGAGTAAATAAATAAAATCGCGCGGAAAAATTGAAATATTGTAAAATGGGGAAAACAGTAGTAAAAATCTATTTCAATCAATCTTTATTCAAATGAAATGAAATTGATCAAATGAGAGATACTTTAGACAAATTTCTCTTGATATTTTTCGCTCGATTCAACAAGTTTTCGAGATATTTGCAAAAAACTATTAATTACCATTTTCACGCCTAATTTGGAGGAGTCTCAAATATTTTTGCTCAAACTTTTTGGATGCTAAAAAGTATCGCATTTGTAACAGCAATAAAACATCAGAGCTATTTCCATACTTAGGTCTAATTTCATGCCGTAAATAAAAAGTCAAGAGTTATCGATTAATTTTAAAAACAATTCAATTTCATTTAAAATAATTGATTCGTCCATTTGGTTTAACTTTCTCTTTTATAAAGACATAAGTAATTACGCAATATATTTTTTGACCTTTTATATTTTGTGAAAGCTTGGATTCTGAAAGTTTTTTAAAAAATAATTTGCCTGTGGCACTTAAAATACAGTACTTTATAAAAAGATTTTTTTCTCTTATTTTGTTGAAATATACATTTTTGTAAACTGCGCGGCGTATCGTTAACAATTTTCGACGGAAACAGTAAATTATTACTTTATTTAGAAACATCCGCGGAGCTATTAATTTTGTTGTTGATTCTTATGTATCATGACCTCCTGATTACGAGAAAAATATTTCCGCCCAAAGTTATATGCACTTTTGACGCGCTTTCACAGAATTTCAACTTATCTACTTAATATTTCTTGTACCAGTAATCGGATGGGAATTTTAAAAATACTGACTAATTTGACATGAAATTCTTAACAAATTTAGACCTGTGCCATATGTATTGGTTAATTCGCCATCTTGCAAAAAATAGCCGAAAAAATCAAAATTGAATATCTTTTCTATAAGAAGGAGTAATTTCACCAAAGTTGGCAAAAATAAAACTCATTTATGGTCAAATATAATGTACTAATCGCGGACGCCGTATGTGAAATAGAACGAGCAAAGATGGCGGATAAAATAAAATGTTTAATTCTTCGTCAATTACACTGGCCGACAAAAGAAAAAAAAATGTTCTGTCTTTACAATAAAACATATCATTTCCTATGTATTTTGATGCGCTGAAACCAAATTTGGCAAAAAAAATTTTTCTACCGTGTCAATTTTCCTCTCCACCCCCATATAACCCTCATAAATTCTTATAGAGGATATTTTTTGAAAAAATTTTTTAAATTATTTTTTATGATTTTTGTATGGATTTTTTGTGTCGTTGATCATGAATCTGAAGTCAAGAATAAATTTCGATTTAATAGCAGCTGTCAACAGGCTGTCAAATTTCACCAAAATGTAAAAAGTTGATATTAATTGTATATTCATAAATATTTTAGGTCGCTAAATACAAATCCAAAGTCAGAAATTAATTATGGCTTAATGACAGCTGTCAAAAACTGTCAAATTTCTAAAATGTAAAAAATTGATATTAAATGCACATTCTTAAGTTTTTGAGGTCGCTGAATACAAATCCTAAGTCTAAAATGAATTTTGAATTAATGACAGCGTTAGCAAACTGTCAAAATTTCCAAAAAAGATAAAGAGATGATGTTTTATATGCTGATATTAAGCCAAGCTTATTTGACAGCTGTCATTAAGTCATAATTCATTTCTGACATCGGATTTGTATTTAGCGACCTAAAATACGTATTTTAGGCTGATATTAAGCCAAGCTTAACATAATTATGTTAAGCTTGGCTTAATATCAGCATATACTAAACATCATATCTTTATTTTTTTTGGAAATTTTGACAGTTTGCTAACGCTGTCATTAATTCAAAATTCGTTTTTGACTTAGGATTTATATTCAGCGACCTCAAAAACTAAGAATGTGCATTTAATATCAATTTTTTTACATTTTAGTAAAATTTGACAGTTTTTTGACAGCTGTCATTAAGTCATAATTCATTTCTGACTTCGGCTTTGTATTTAGCGACCTAAAATACCTATGAATATACAAATAATATCAACTTTTTACATTTTGGTGAAATTTGACAGCTTGTTGACAGCTGCCTTTAAATCGAAATTTATTCTTGACTTCAGATTCATGATCAACGACACAAAAAATCCATACAAAAATCATAAAAAATAATTTAAAAATTTTTTTCAAAAAATATCCTCTATAAGAATTTATGGGGGTTATATGGGGGTGGAGAGAAAAAGTGACACGGTGGAAAAATTTTTTTTTGCCAAATTTGGTTTCAGCGCATCAAAATACATAGGAAATGATTGTAAAGACAGAACATTTTTTTTCTTTTGTCGGCCAGTGTTATCAAGGAGGCATTGTACGTCACTTTTTTTGTTTAAAATTGTACGTTATTTTATGTACTTTTAGGGGATAGAGTTCATTTTTTTTTTAATTTTCAAAAAAGTACGTTTTTTTTATTTTCAAAAATGCATTTTCTTTAATTCCTACTATTTCCTCCTATTTTCACTGAATTTTCATTGAACCAAAATGAAATCATGATATCATGAAAGAACTTTTCAAAACCTACCATTTTAAAAAATTTATTTTAACTTTGGCCAATTAAGGGTCAAACAAAAACTATTTTTGTGTTTGCTGTGATTGTGACAACACTAATTGTATGTGTTATTCATCCATGTAAAAAAATTATAGGCATTCCATTGGCACTTAGTTTAAAATGTTGAATATCTTAGAAACTGTGACACTTCCATCAAAAGTTCTAAGAGACAAAATTAAAGGTAATTAATCAATCTTTAAAATGATTTTTTGTTTGTTTCTACATCACAAAAAAAAGAAGTTATGGCCGATTCAATGTGCGTTTTCACATTTTTGTTTACAAAATATCTGCATTTTGTTATTGTAATTGCTCAGTAATAAATTTTTCTTTCGTTAATAAATAGCATCACCTAGATGCTCAATTATTTTGTCCCTTTAAAACACTTGTTTAAAAAAAATCCATCCGCCATCCCCCCATTCAAGAATGGTCGTATTTCGGTTAATTATTGCTATAAAATTGATTTAAAAACAATAAATTAAAGATAATTTTGCCAGAAGCAACTTTTATTTGAACTGTTTTTTTATAAGTGCCATATTTCCTGAGAAAATGGAGAAAGATCGATTTTATTTACCCCTTATAGGTTCCCGCAGATCCATAAAACTTCTAAACTTTTTTGTTTCGTGAACTTTGGCCTATTTTAAACCTATAACCAAACTTTAAAATCTGCACAAATTTTTTTCCAGTTACTTTTTTTCTATCTTTCTCTGTACTATTTTTCTAAAGAATAGATTAGAATAAATTAAAACTTACTACTCGATACTAAACATCTACTACTCTGAAACCAATTTAATCTCATTGAGAAACAAAAATTACGACTTGTTCGTTTCAGTCCCGCTTTGTTACAAGTGTAATCCTCCTTTTCGGTAAATAATAAATGTGCATGTTCTCCAACAATAAATCGTGTTTTATCTCAGTGACCTTACGGTTAACTGCATGCTAGCAACTAATACAAATAAAATCTGTAGTGACTAGTGGTTGGAGTATGAGGAATGTCAAAAATAAACAGCGATGGTGGCTAAGTACACAACACCGGTTGACCACTACACACTGGCTTCTAAACCGCTAAAAGTGTTTGTCTAAGCATTCATATTAGGAGCTTACTGCTACAGGCGGATTCTCAGAAAAAACTTCTTTGAATAGACATAAATTTGTTTATATATACATGCACTTATTGCGAGATAAAAATATTGTTGTTTATTTTCTGGTCTACGAAATGTATTGACGGGATAGTTGTCCTTTAAAATTAACTATTTATATAATAATAATGTTCAAAAAGTTTTTTTGCGTTACTCTATTTTCACTGGATGTGGAAGTAATTGTATCGTTATATTGTAAGAACACTTTTGGGTTGGTGTATTTATTTAAAAAAAAAAAAAACTATAATATACCGGGTGACTATATGACGCTCGCCCCTATATTTCTTGCTCTTACAAGATAATGAATTTCAAATTTGGGTACATCAAATGTCGGCTAGATATGCATTAATATGACTGATTTATAATTTTCTGTCGCTTCCGATTTCATCGTAAATAATGCTAACTTTGAATTTTTAAATGAAACACCCTGTATATTTTTACATTTTTTGATTCAGGAGGTCATTTTGAATACAACTATGGCATATTAGATAGATTAAGATAAAAATATTAATGACTTGACATTTTTATGAGAAAGTTTAATTTTTTATCTAGGCGGCCGTGACCCCCAAAAAAAAAATTTATTTTGCATCAATAAATAATCAAAAAATACAATTATGACATTATGTATATGACATTAGTGTTATAGGATCTTAATCATTTCGGACATTGTTTTTCCAGAATACCTAACTCATTTTTTTAAATGGCACAATAAAACATTTCATTGCCGATAAATTGGTACCAAGCGCTTCACTATTTATTCATATTATAATTAGACAATAGAATCGTGATTTATTATTACTTCCACGTCCAGTGGAAGTATAGTAACGACAAAAAAATGTTAAAAAATTTTTATTGTCCAAATAGGCTAAAAATGTCATGAAACGTAGAGATTTTAAGTTTGAGCAAAAAAAAACATTTTTCTGTCTGTCTGTCGGTCTGTCTGTCTGTCTGTAACTTTTTTTTTGTGCGCAAGTTTACTCTGGAACCGTTTAAGATATTGACTTGAAATTTGGTACACATATGTACTTTAACGAGATCTAGACTGTTCCGTCGAATGGTGGGGGGTAAATTGGGGTAAATTTGGGGTAAATAGGTCAATCAAGCAGGTAAGAGTCCATAAAATTGGTATTTAGTATATACAAGAGAAGCTAAAGTCTCAAAAAATTTTTGGCATTAGCCACCCCCATTACCACCCCCACCCCCTTATTAAATGGGATTAAAAAAAATTGTGATTTAGTGTATGTACAGGAACCAGAAACCTCCAAATATTTTTTAACTTCATCCACCCCCCCAATATCACCACCCCCCACCCCACTACCGATGTGGGGTATCGTATTATGGGTTTTAAGGGTAAAGGATTTCAAATATTACATTATTAAAGTTCCATAAACAATTATTTTCACATACAAAGTTTTTTAGTTGTGAGTGACTTGGATAGAGAATCTGGATGTGGAAGTAGTGATTCCTTGGGCAGCGGTTTTTTTTACTGTTTGGTGTTCGGTTTCGCAGAAGACGGAAGAGGTATCAACTTCTGTTTCGAAGAAAAATATAATGCAATAAATTGATCCAAATCTTTCATGCCTAGTACATCAGAATTCACTGGGCGACTAATTACTTCCACATCCGTAGGAGTATAGTAATGACAAAAAAATGTTTGAAAATTTTTATGGTTCAAATAGGCTTAGAATGTCATGAAATGTAGAGATTTTAAATTTGAGCGAAAAAAAATTCTGTCTGTCTGTCGGTCTGTAATTTTTTTGTGCGCAGGATTACTCTGGAACCATTTAAGATATTGACTTGAAATTTGGTACACATAAGTACTTTAACGGGATCTAGAACTAGATTATATTTTCATCTTATTCCGTCGAAGGGTTGGGGGTAAAATGGGGTAAATGGGAGGTAAATAGGTAAATCAAGCAGGTAAGAGTCAATAAAATTGGTATTTAGTGTATACAAGAGAAGCTAAGGTTTAAAAAAATTTTTTGGCATTAGCCACCCCCATTACCACCCCTACCCCATTATTTAAGGGGATGAAAAAAAATATGATTTAACGTGTGTACAAGGATCAAAAGCCTCAAAATATTTTTTACTTCATCAATTGACACAATTATTGAAAACTACCAACAGCGCTGCCAAAAATCACCTCTTATCTTAAATGACATAGAAAAAACGAAAGAAAAACATTGATCCAATGATTGGTTAAAATTGCATAGTACTCAGAGTTAGACTTAGAAAGTCACGTACCACTGTTGTAATTCAATTCCACTCCCCTAGGGGGTGAAAACTACCCCCTGTGCAAGAATAGTAAATTGCAGTGAAATTTTAATAAACAAACATTCAGAAAAATTCTCAAAATGTCTTTGCTTCCACTAATATACTTCCTTTTCACCTTTTCTTTCAAACACAGATAGGAGAGGATAATAAATTGAGTATACCTCGAAATAGTTTACAATCTGTTACTATTACACAGTTTTTCCTAGAAATACAGTAGTAGTATTAAAATTATACGTCAAAGTCGAGGTTAAAATTCAGGATAGCAGAATTTTATAGCTACCCATATTCTTATCGGTCTATCTAAAGTTGGATTTAAAAATAATGACAACTTTTACGCCTACCGTTTAACCTGCGGCTTGAACTTAGGTTTCGGCAAGGAATAATATTTTATATTATTGTCGGTTGAATTAAACAGTGGCGCATCGACTGCATTTTATTTGTGCTAAGTGAATTTGACTAAGATTGATTAAAAAACCAAGGGATTTGCTGTTGCTTGACAAAGAAACGCTGCCCAAGGAATCACTACTTCCACATCCAGATTTTTTATCAGTCACAACGAAAAAATTTTGTATGTGGAAATAATTATTTCTGGAACTTTAATAATATAATATTTGAAATCATCTACCCCAAAAACCCATAAAACTAGATCACATCGGTAGTGGGGTGGGGGCAGTCATAGGAGGGTGGTAGTGGGGGTGGATGAAGTAAAAAAAATACTTTGAGGCCTTTGGTTCTTGTACACACACTAAAGCATAATTCTTTTTCACCTCCTATTATAATGGGGTGGGGGTAGTAATGGGGGTGGCTAATGTCAACATTTTTTTGAGTCAGGGAATCACTACTTCCACATCCAGATTTGCTACCCAAGTCTCTCAAAACGAAAAATTTTTGTATGTGGAAATAAACGTTTGTGGAACTTTAATAATATAATATGTAAAATCGTCTACCACAAAAACCCATAAAACTATACCTATCCCACATCGGTAATGGGGTGCGGGTAGTGGAGATGGATGGAGTAAAAAAAATATTTTGAGGCCTTTGGTTCTTGTATACACACTAAATCACAAATTTTTTTCACCCCCTCTTATAATGGTGAGGGTAGTAATGGGGGTGGCTGCAAACATTTTTTTGAGACATTAGTTTCTCTTGTATATCCTAAATACCAATTTTATGTACTCTTACCTGCTTGATTTACCTATTTACCCCCCAACCCTTCAACGGAATAAGATGAAAATAGTTCCAGATCTCGTAAAATACTTACGTGTACCAAATTTCAAATGAATATCTTAAACGGTTCCGGAGTATTCGTGCGCGCAAAAAAAGTTACTGACATACAGAACGACAGACAGAAATTTTTTTTGCTCTTTTGCTCTTTGCCTAGGGTTAGGGGTGAAAAACGAGCCAATCTGTCAATTCTAACTTCGAATCTGGATTCAGCAGGTCAAAATACATAAGTATAGTCAGCCGGACAGACCAATTTGTTTTTGTTTTGGGGTAGGGGGTGAAAAATGAGCCGATCTGACAATTCTGACTTCGGATTCGGTTTCAGCGGATCAAAATACAGACGGATACACTGGTCTGGTCCGCCGGATAGACCACTTTTTTTTGTGTGAATTAAAGTTTCAATGGTTAAGCTCCACTAAACAATGCGTCGTAGCAGTTTATATTTTTTTTAATTATGGCGCACCGCTCCAAAAAATTTGAAAAAAATCTACAATAAATTACTCATAACAATGTATTTTTGGTAAAAGTTTTGTGAATGCAAATCATTATTTTCATGAAAAAACAAATATTTTAATATTTAAATATATTTTTTTATTCGAAGGAGGCAGCAAAATCAGCTGATTTTTCCTAAGATGCATTTAAATTACACGTACATCGTCTATTTTTTTCAGAATAATTAACGCACAACTTGCAGAGATAAAGAAATGAAAACGAGGGTACAGGGGTTACCCGTGGCGACGGGGGGCCAAAACTCGAGAAAAACATCTCTTTTCCTATTGTCGATCTACTGACACCGAATGAGGCCCAAACGCTTCTGGGGCCATTTTACCATGCTTATTCTGCTATACCCTTTATGCATTTTGCTCATTCCTGCATTTAATGTGACATTTTTTCAAAATTTTGTAACTTTTCCATCTTTAAGTACTGTATTATAAAGCCTAAACTCGTGTATTATAAATCAGCATCACCACTAATTTTATAAATCTACCTTAAATATTACCTTGCGTGTCTTTGTGGTTACTCGGCAAATAAAAAAAAAATGTAAATTAAACAAAAGACTTGCATGACTATTTTTTCCTATATCCTGAAAATCAATTCAATCAATCAATTTAAATTCCCCTTGCACTAGGATAAGGATGGTGCAACACCCTGTCTATAAAACCAAGTTCAAACGAACGCAATATATGGCAGGTTTAACGCCTTGTTTGTGTTTGTCTATATGAAATACGAACGCAGTGAGAATTAAATGATTCGCCTGAGTTATGAATGAATAAATTCAATTGAAAGTTGATGACAGCTGCACTTGATATTTTCTGACAGCGAGCGTGTCAATAAACAAAAGCTACTTAATGAAATAATCAAACGTGTTCCAGTGCGTCAACATTGGCTCCTGAAATTCATTCGAATATTTGCTACTGGTTAGGTTGATCACCTTCAAAACTAATAGGAATTATGAAATGATTTATAATTTGGGTTACCAATGAAGTTGCATAAAACGAATTATATTAAAAAGTAATTAGCTAGGTTCTTAATAATGCAAATAGTTACAGATTGTGGGTAGGTATTTAACTAATACTTGCTTGGTATACAGTGTGTTCTGTTTTAAGTGGACACACCTTGATATTTCGGTTACGAGATGGCATTTTTTTTGGCAACAGCCACTCCACTACCACCTCCATCCCCGCTCCCCCTCTCACCTTCATCCCCACTATCATCTCTTTTTACTAATATTAGGGTGCTGAATACGAATATGTCAACCGAACTGGCTAAAAACATCGGGAAGACGGTTAAAAACAACCCTTATTTGGGGATGGCATTGAAATTGATATCTAAGCCCCTTTCCCCCACCGCCGTTTCCCTCACCCTTCACCACCCATAAGAACGGTGTAAGTTATACAATATTTAATATACGGTTATTTATTTATTTTTAAAAAATTATATAAAAAAAACATTTTTAAGAAAAAACGTTCATTTGAAAAAACGACTAAAAAGTAAAAATAATTTTTTTAAAATTCATACACCTGGAAACCAAAAGCTTTGGGGCGGTCATATAGCGCTATTGCATAGTTACTTTGCTCAATTGACCGCCCCTAAAGCTTTTGGTTTCCAGGTGTATGAATTTTAAAAAAATATTTTTACTTTTTAGTAGTTTTTTCAAATAAAAGCTTTTTCTTAAAATTATTTTTTATTATATAATTTTATGTTTTACTTTTTAGTCTACTTATTTTACAAACAGACAGGCAAAGCCCTTTCATTTGCCACCGCCATCCACTCCTTCCCTCTCCTATCACTACTTCCCACTTCTTCCCATCCTTTCCCACCTCTTCCCACTCCTTCCCCACCTCTTTCCACCCTATTCCCACCTCTTCCTTTGATCTAAACTAACAAACACACAAGCATTGCAAGTTAAATAAAAGCTTTTAAAAAACCAATACTCTTCCTTAAATGGCTATTATCAAGTTATAATGTGATTATTTCTGAATACTCTTGCACCCATCCTCACCAGTTAAGGTGGTGGATTTTATCTTTTTAGAGTTTTTATTGGTTTTAATTGCAAAAGAAATCCCTAATCACCCAGTTTGATGTTTTTTTTTATCATAATAAGGTGATTTAGTCAATTCAGATGAATATTTCTCGCCCCTATTTCTTGGGACGTACGGATGCACAACGTAATACTATCTAGAAAATATGACTTGTTTTTTATATTAAAAAATTCTTTAATTATTTAAATGACTTTTAGTTGGGAAAATGAGAATCTTCACATTATGGCACTCAAACACCCCTATCCGATCCATTTAGGGACTACTGATCAGTTCTTTTTTGCAGAAAAATCTACCTAATCACCTATCATAATTAAATTATTAAATATTTCTCCACCCTCTTTGGAGTGGAATTGGATTGAGGATGTAAATATCTCGATACTATCACTTTTATTTATATCGGAAAAATCCGCTATAAATAAAATCGATTATTGATTTGTGGTTGTCAGAACTAAATTTTATTTTCCATGGTACCTCTTGCCACTCCTAGGGATATGGTGTATGAAGTAGTAAATATCAGAACGTGATTCGTCATATCATGATACAATTTCACCCCCAACCACCACTGAGGTCACCATCTCGAAACTCGTGATCAGCTTTCATTGCGAAAAAAATCCTTAGTTATTCAATTGAAGTTTCCTTCTCAGAATGAAGTACTCTATACATTGTTGACATCTATAGCGACTATAGCGATATATAGCGACTATAGCGACTATAGCGACTCACTCACTGGCAGATGACAGTACCTGTAATGTTCAACTTCAATTGGGAAATAGGAACTTACTATAAATTAGAGGAACATCTATTCAAAATTTATCAGGAAAATTCTTCTCTTCATTACACGATAAGCATCATCTGGATCAATTTATAGTGGCAGTTAGTATTTTGAATCTCTTCTTGAAATCATTGATCAAAGTGGTTCTAAATCAGGAATGTGTTGATCTTCGGGTAATTATATCTGAATATTCTTCTATCTTCGAGAGTAGAAATAATTTTGTCTCTTCTTCAATTAATCAGATAACTTAGATCTCATCATGAAGGTCATATGATCACGTCGGGGTCACCAAATTTATAGCGTTAATACTATAAATAAAATTAAAATTGATGTATATATACGTATATTTGTTTTCTTTAATACATCTTTTATTTTATTTGATTTTTGTGTATTTCAAAGTATATTGTTATTATTTGTTATCGAATGTTTTTTCTTTTGTTTCTTCTCGACTCCATAGGAACTTCTCGATTTCCAGTGAGTGAGTCGCTATAGTCGCTATAACATCCTTTCACCTGTTTTCAACCTTAAAGGCAGAAAACGTGCATTCATTTTTCAATTATATTCATTATAAAGATTTTTTTTAAATTAAAAGGCACTTTAAAGAACTTTAAAAATGTTTCTTTAAATGCTGTTTTTATAAACTCAAACTAGTTTATGTCAAAGATAGAGTATGTTCGTAATAATTCGTGAGCAGTTTTAAAAGAGTAACCCATTCTCATTTAGTTTTTCTACTTCATTTTCTACGTAGTTATCGAAACTTAGTATTTTAAGAGAATTTCCTGCAAGACAATAACCTTAGTCCATGTAAAACCCGGGGTTTGACGCTCGGAATGCCCCCCTCATCAAGATCACTTGCATATTATATTTTTTGGGTCGCTGATCACGAAAATCGGAGTCCCGCGTCTCTAAAAATAGTTCGTCAGCCCTAAAAATTTCGAAAACCACCCGTTTTGGTTGGTTTTTCGCGGCAATGTGAATAATACTGTAAAATAATATTATGAATGTGCTAATTGTAATTATATTTTGCCAGTTCAACATGCTCATCTAAATAAGGATAAATTTTATGCTGAGGGTTAACGAGAGGGGGTAAAACTACCCTCAAATTGACGTAAAATGGAGAAATGACGGATTTTTTTTCTCACTTTTTGATTTGAGTTTTAGATGAAGAAAATTTTGTACAATGAAGAAAATTTTTTTCCAATCCTTCAGGGGTGAAAACTACCCCTACATCGCCTTTAAATTGAACTAACGCTTAGAAAATTAGTAGAGATGTATACTTTTTAGTTTGCTTGTAATTTCTGATAAACTTCGAAAAAAATACTAAAAAATTTTTTTACCCCCAAGCTTGCAGGGAATGAAAGAGAAGATAGAATATTCTTGATAAATAAACTCTTTACATTGTTTGCAATATTTTTAATAAAAAAATATAATTATGGTTAACGGTTAGAAACATGTATCTCACTAACTTGCATGCAGCGTTGTGTTCAAAGACATAGAGTACGTATGGTTGTGTTGAGAGAGTCAAGATATCGGGCCTAGGGAGTTACCTAGGGCCCCTGACTCTGGTGTCTTTTGGTTTTTCCCGTTCATACGGCGGGGATTCAATTCGAATATTCACACACGAGAAAATAATTTTTCCTAATTTTGCAATCCCCATTGATCCAAATTGAGATTCAAAAAGTAAAAAAAATATTTTGCATCTATTTATATTTAGATTACCATATTTATATTTTTTTTATTAAAAATATTGCAAACAATATGAAGGTTCCTTTATCAAGAATATTTCTACATTATTTTTCAATTCCCTACAAGCTCGGAGGTAGTTCTCAACCCTAAAGTGGTAAAACATTTTTGTAGTATTTTTTCGAAAGAAGTTTATCAGAAATTACAAGCAAACTAAACAGTATACATCTCTACTTATTTTCTAAGTGTTAGTTCAATTTACAGGCGATATAGTGTTCACCCTGAAGGGTTTGGAAAAAAAATTTCTTCATTGTACAAGCTCCATTCATCTAAACTTAAATCAAAAAGTCATTTTTCCCTTTTACGTCAATTTGGGGGTAGTTTTACCCCCTCTGGTTAACCCTCGGCATAAAATTTGTTCTTATTTTAGATGAACATACTGAACTGCAAAATATCATTACAATTAGCACGTTCATAACAATATTTTACAGTATTATTCACATTATAACGAAAAAAAACAACCAAAACGGGTGGTTTTTGGCATTTTTAGGGGTGATGCACTATTTTTAGAACCGCTGGACCCCGATTTTCGTGATCAGCGACCCTAAACACATAAAATACAAGTGGCCCCGACAAGGGTGGATCCAGGATTTTTCTGAGGGGGGGGGATAATTTTCAAAAAAAATAATTTAATATAGAAAGTATATTTTATAGTGAAATTCATATACACTGTGTGTAGTGGCGGGCTAGGTATAAGGAATAAGAATTACAACATCGCGTGTGCCAGCTGGCTGAAATGAAATAACTGAGAGCTGAGATCTTCGCGGACGGGCGAGTTTGCTCTGCTGTGTTGTCATATCTCTCGCGCCACGTGAATGTACATACCTAATGGGCAATTACACGTACTGTATACTGTAAAACTATATTAATATAGTAAGTAAGTTAACATACAAAAAAATGTCTGAATACAAAAGCATAAACTTAGGAAAATAAACAAAATTATTAAATCAGCAATAATCAGCTAATAATAGTTAAGTTAGTTCTATAAAATAAAAACTACGAACACAATTTCTTGTTTTCTTCAGGACTTCAGGGGGGGAACCCCCTTCGTCCCCTCCCCCCCAAATCCGCGCCTGGGTCCCGATGAGGGGGGCATTCCGAGCGTTAAACCCTGCGTTATACATGAACTACCTCTTGTAGTTCTAATTCTAGTGGCAAGTTCTAATATCAATTCCAATGTCATCCCCAAACAAGCTATAAACGTACTCTCCGCCAATTTACTGAGCTTTTTATATATAATTGTTACACATTCTATAGGATACTCTTCGCAGTTTTCTTGTAAATAATGTTAGTTTTTGGACATCCTAAATTTTGTGATATAAACTTTGTTGTGAAAAAAATTGTATGAAAAAAAAAATGAAAAAAAAGCCCAACCTGCGGGATTCGAACACGGGACCCTTGGATTGCAACGAAAAACTTTAGCCGCTGCGCCACCACCTGTTGCTAGGAAAATTGATTGTCTGTAATATATATCTGTCGATATTCATACATATTTTATCTTCTAAGAAATATTAGTAAACTTCATACACAAAAAAAAAATTTGTTATGGAAATAATATCTCGTGATTTCCATTTTAGTACAAGCCACAAAAATTAACAAAAAAAATTTTTTTTTAAATTAAATAATGAATAACTTTTTTATTTACTGATCGATTTTCTTCAAAAACAATAGGGTTCTTCCTCTATCTAACACTAACTTATTTTCTAAATTTCAATACAATCGGACTTTTCTTTCTTAAGTTATCGTGCTTACAAGAAACGTGACGGACGGACAGACGGACATTTTGAAAGTTGTTCAGAATTCGTTCACTAACACAATGATATGAAAATTTTTTCTCTACGAGCGATATTTACGATTTTAGAAAAGTGCCGATCAAATACAATATACTCTTCGTTTTTGCGAAGAGTATAATAAGGGTTGTTTTTTTAATGTTCCCCAGATTTTTCGCCAAAACAGGTGACGGATTCGTTTTCAGCACCACAAAATTAGTAAAAAAAGATAACTTCCACACTATTCCACGGATGGACCAAAAAAGCCCTTTTTAACCATTGTTCTTTAATTAATAACATATATCTTCATTTTTTATCAGGTAATTCACGAATAACTTACAGGGCTGTTTTGATTCAAAATTTTTAGTAATTTTTCAACGAAAATTTTTGGCCTATGAAATGTGAAAGTATCAACGACATTTGGTGACAGGAAATTTAATTTAAATAGAAAATCAATCAAAAAACGATTCGTTGCCAAGTTCCAATGTAATTTTGGATATATAGGGATTCTAAATCGTGCTGAACGACCTTTCTTTTCTTAATAAGAATTCACGCCAATGACTGAAATAAGTTTTGTTTTACTCATTGTAAGTATCTAAATTTAACAAAAGAAAGAGAAAATTGTCTAAAATAGTATTACTGCAAAATATATAATCCACATATGAAATCGAAGGTTCAAAGCATTATCACTGTCATGTATCTGTTATGGGCTGTAAATAATAAAGAATCAATTTTTACGATTTAATACTTACTAAACAGTATTTCGAGAAATGTTCGGCTGAGCACTATTTGTTTTAGGATTAATTTCTACGGTATTTAGGTCACCAATACCTTTATTTGCTTTACTATTACGGTCAACATAAGGTGGTTTATCTCTATCATATAAATCGTACTGGTTATAAATTTCGTGGGTTTAATATTGCAAGAGATTTTGCTTCGATAAAAGACATAAGTAAACAATCACCAAAAAATTAAGAAACATTTCTATTGCACAACAGAAGAACGGGTAGTAATTCCAGAGCCAAACCAGGATTTATTTACTACAAAAGGGTAAATCGTTTTTTAATATTTTTAGATTATACATAACGCAAGTGTGTCAGAAAAGTGAGTATTTTATTAAGTACGGAACAGTTAGAACGAAAGCACAAAAAGGCACACCTATCTCATCTTCTCTTTAATTTTTTTTAAAGAATGTCCACCCCATATATTTTATGGTAAAATTATATCAAGTTTTCTCCTCGGTGATAGTGTCAACTACATTCCAAATTATTTTCTGTAGTAATTATATTAGATGCATTAAAAATTATCGTGAATTCAGCGCATGAAAACGTGCTGCCTAGAAGCTGCTTGAGTTAATTTTGATGAGATTCGACATAAAATTATAAAAAAAAAAATTTAAGAAAAAGCTTTTATTTGAAAAAACTACTAAAAAGTAAAAATTTTTTTTTTTAAATTTGTACACCTGGAAACTAAAAGCTTTGGGGGCGGTCATATAACGCTATTGTATAGTTACTTTGCTCAATTGACCGCCCCCAAAGCTTTTGGTTTCCAGATGTATAAATTTTAAAAAATTATTTTTACTTTTTAGTAGTCTTTTCAAATCAAAGCTTTTTCTTAATTTTTTTTTTATAATTTTATTTTTTACTTTTTAGTCTACTTATTTTACAAACAGACAGACAAAACCTTTTCATTTGCCACCGCTATCCAACCCTTCCCTCTCCCGTCTTCTCACACTCACACTCTAGCACTACTTCCCACTTATTCCCACTCCTTTCCCACCTCTCCTCACCTTTTTTCCACTCTTCCCACCCCTTCCCTTCCCACCCTTTTCCCACCTCGTCCGAGACGCAGACGAGGGTACTTTTCAGTCAAATCACATCATAATGAACGAATGCGGTTTCTTAATGTAAGAAGAAATATATTTATTAGACTATTTCCAGAACAAAACATAGAACAAAAAATATTTTTTATTATTAACTGAATTAACAATTTCAATTATTACAATTAAAAATGCAATTGGTTTAGGTTATAATGTGACGTTTTAGCTGTCAAGCACACACATAAAACAGAAGGCAATACGAACTACGTTATTTTATGTGAAAAACTTACCAAAGTTTCATTTGATATAAATTTGTATGAATTATTTTTTTTTACAATCAATTATTTTTATTTATTTGCTTTTATCATGATTAGAGAATATTATTTAGGTATTATGCAAATCACAACTTACACACTTTTTTATTAATTATAAAAATACCTACTTTCTGTATATTGTTGCCCTAATCTGGGCACGCTAATATACTAGTTAGGTAAATACTTTAAAACACTCATTATTGGAGAACCAATCAAAACAACTACTCTTCTAGCTAATACTGACGAAGTATTGAATTACATGATAGGATTCTTAGCATTTTAAAGAAAAAAATGTATTAAAAATACTTAAATCATTCATTTACATTTAGTCATTCACACTTTTTTTTATTTAATATGAAATTATCTACTTTCTGTATATTGGTACCTTAATCGGGTCACGCTAATATACTACTTAGTAAAACACTTTAAAACACTCATTGGAAAACCAATCAAAACAACTACTCTTCTAGCTAATACTGACGAAGTATTGAATTACATGATAGGATTCCTGGCATTTTAAGGCAAACAAAAATTTATTGAAGATACTTAAATTATGAATGAATGAATTTCAATAAATAATTTAAGTATCTTCAATAAATTTTTGTTTGCCTTAAAATGCCAGGAATCCTATCATGTAATTCAATACTTCGTCAGTATTAGCTAGAAGAGTAGTTGTTTTGATTGGTTTTCCAATGAGTGTTTTAAAGTGTTTTACTAAGTAGTATATTAGCGTGACCCGATTAAGGTACCAATATACAGAAAGTAGATAATTTCATATTAAATAAAAAAAAGTGTGAATGACTAAATGTAAATGAATGATTTAAGTATTTTTAATACATTTTTTTCTTTAAAATGCTAAGAATCCTATCATGTAATTCAATACTTCGTCAGTATTAGCTAGAAGAGTAGTTGTTTTGATTGGTTCTCCAATAATGAGTGTTTTAAAGTATTTACCTAACTAGTATATTAGCGTGCCCAGATTAGGGCAACAATATACAGAAAGTAGGTATTTTTATAATTAATAAAAAAGTGTGTAAGTTGTGATTTGCATAATACCTAAATAATATTCTCTAATTTGTATGAATTAGTTTCATACCTGATTTTTTCGTTTTTTTTTTTTCGCTTTTAGTAGCTTTTCTATAGATACATTTTAATGTTTTGCAATAACTTTTTCTGTTGCTATGTAACAAATGTTTATTTTTAAATTAATCAAGCTTAATACAAATACTAAAAGAAGGTAAGTTAGTGTTAGCTAGAGGAAGAACCCTATTGTTTTTGAACAAAATCGATCGGTAAATAAAAATGTTATTAATGATTGAAATTTGAAAAAAAAATTTTTTGATTTTTTTGTTTTTGTAATTGAATAGAAATCTGGTGGAATGATATTTCATTTTAATATCTAAATATTTATATATTTTACAAATATACATTTCATAATATGATTTCAGCTCGTGTCTTATAATTTAAAAATTTACGTTTTTTTATGTTAAGTTGGTGGTGTAGTTCTTACGCTTTTGTCTCTATTATAAACTGTGGAAGGTTACAATTAATCATTCAAAATCGGAGATTGTGACCTTTCATAGAAAATTTACCAATACCAAGACTATAACAAAACTCAAACTAGACAAACATGACATCACAGAACGTAAAACAGTTAACCTACTAGGACTCACACTTGACAAGACTTTCTTTTGCACCCCATGTAACTAAAGTTATTAATAAAGCCTATGCAGCACTTAGCAAATTATATCCGCTAGTTAATAGACTCAGCAAATTAACTATTGATAACAAAACTTGCCTATATAAGGTCATTTTTAGACCCATTCTTACATATGCCTGCGCATCTTGGAATTTAATTTAATTTCAGATGCGCAGTGCCTACGTCTGCAAAGGACGCAAAATAAGTTGCTGCGTCTATTAACTAATTCACCTAGGTACATAACCATAGCGTAACTGCATAGGCTTACGGGGGTGCAAATGATAAGAAAATACATTGACGAAACCCAACGATTCTTCATGTACAAACTAACAAATTCTAAATTAACTCAAAACATAACAAACAGAAGACGAAGAAACAACGTACAACACACACACAAATACATCTATGTAAGACTTCCAATCTACGACACCCCACTGTTTGACTGACCTAATCCCAACCCCTGAAACCCACTATCCATAAAAAACACATTCCCTAAAACCCAAAATACCTAAAACCTTTCCTTATACCCCCCTTGGCCCTCACTGAACTCTATAGCCCATCTAATAATTTGCTTCATATGAAGTAAATAATCGTTTTTAATAATTTGACAACAGAAACAGGGTTTTTTCAATTTCTTTTCCCTGTATATTTAAAAATATTACTCACAACACTATAGAAAATAAACAAATTCAAATTCGAAATCGCAAGATATATTACGTTAGCCTACGGATTTACTTTATAGAGACCGCCCAAAAAATTTTAAAAATGCAGTCAGAGAGTCATTAGCCAGAACAGCGAGCCGTCACGTCACTTGTGCGCTCAAACGCGTATTCGTTACGTAACGTTAAAATATTGATTGTAAAATGAAATAATAAAATGATAAAAAAATGACCTGTGAGACAGTTAAATGGAATAAAAATATTTGTAATTTGGTAATTGTAATTGTAATTTGGAATCCGGGTTCGAAACCCAAATGGTTTGCTATGTTTTTTTTTTAATTTTTACTTTATTTTACCCTGAGTCTTTTACCAACTAAGTTCGTACTATAAAATTAAAAATGTCTAAAATTAACATTATTTACAAAAAACTGCGAAGAGTATCCTATAGAATGTGTAACAATTATATAAAAAGTTCAGTGAACAGGCGAAGAGTACGTTTTTAGCTTGTTTTTTTACGGCTAATGAGTGCTGTTAGACTTTTTGTACCAAATTTCCGGCCAAATTCATAAATAAAATCCGGCTTTTTGAATTTTAGGCCTGGCAACCCTAGTTATAGTACGTTTGTTTAGTGGTTTACCGGTAGTGGAACTACTTTTGAATTTTTTCTCATCTTAAAATTTTATTTTCTACACTAAGGAGTTTAAATATATCGTAAGTCAAAACAATTTTTTTAAGCGCATGCTTTATCATTTTAATTCATGAGTTGTTATCTTTTGACGGAGATATGTAGGTGTTTCCATATAGGCGGGGAGCCTGTGACATCGAAAGTACCGTCATCGCGGATTTAAAAAATTCATGTGAAAATTGACTATAGAAAAACATACGAACAAAATAAGCCCCAGAATTACGAGGTTTTTCTTGTATTTTAGTTAAATTAATTACCGTTAAAAAACAATAATGTTTTGCCGTTTTCGCAGAAATTGATTTCAATTTGAGCATTTTTTAGGAAATTCCATGCTCTTTCAGAAAAACCTGGTATGACAACCTCTACTCTGCCGAAAATATCTGCCATACCTATTTAAGGGAAATGATAGGTAACAAAGTTTTACCGTTATGGCGTGGTAACATTTTTTTAAATTTCGTTCGTTTTTGTACGCTCTTTTAGAATATCATGGTATAACAGCCCAAAAACTGCCGGAAATATCTGCCATACCGGTTTATTGCATAGTTTAGGCTCTCGGAATTAAAAAAAGTAGCGAATTGAATAAATTTGTTTTGGAGCCAATGTTTCTTGTAAAACTATTTCTGTTCTGCTTTTGTTCAGTATAGTGTGGAATACTATATTACAAAGGTGGGCAAACTCGGGTCTTGCATGCTAGAACAGTATTCGTGGTCTCCTTGAGAATAAGTGAGAGAGATCTAGGGTTCACTTTGAAACCCCGCGTGACTCTTTCTCTCTCTAGCTCCCAAAAAGTTGAAATTTACCTATTTTAGACCAATGAAATAAGGTAAAAAAAAGGCCATATGCGGAGTGAGGCCGAACAAGCTGAATTTTTGCAGAGACCTTCGTTTCGATGTTCCAATGAAGCACAAAAAAATGTCATATGCCTACCCTTGTGCGTCTTGAGATATCGAAGGTCAAATGTCATGAAAATCAGTTTTTCGCGAAAATCTCGCTTCCAGTGCATCTGACATCGTAAGAGTCTTGTGTTTAAAAAAGCAATTATACAACACATTCTCTTAATTTTATAACGAAAAAAAATTTTTCGTCCAATTATTAAACGTCGAATTTCGTTTAAACAATGAATATTATTGAAATACTAATACGCAGTAAACTGAGTCATCAAGACAGCCGACTGAAGGGACAGGATGGCCTAGACCTTCAAATAGGCTGTAAGGTGACCCTGCAAATTACTGCACGCATGTGATGTAGCAAAAATAGTCCATAGAAATAAAACTTCCTCCGCGGAATGAGGCTGAACAAGCTGAATTTTTGCAGAGATCCTCGTTTTGATGTTCTAATGAAGCACAAAAAAATCTCATATGCCTACCCTTGTGCGTCTTGAGATATCGAAGGTCAAAGGTCATGAAAATCGCTTCCAGTGCATCTGACGTCGTAAGAACTCATAACAAAACTTACGTAAAATAGTATTCTCTACAAAATTGTTCATATACATTTTTTTCGTTCGACCAACCGTTTTCGAGATATAGCATGATAAAGCGGGAGCGCGCATTCGTAATAGATAATACTGTATTATACTGCAGAGCTATAACTATAAAAGCACTTTTTTTAATCTCTTAGACTAGAAAATTAAATTCCCATTATTAAAACCGTTAAAAATTTGTTTATTTATAAAAAAAATATATAATAAATAATTAATAACAAAACAATGTATTATTTTCACACCACTTTTGTGGTGTGTGTGGTTTTGTATAGTATGATGGAGCCTGTCAATATTGAACTCAATGAAGATAATGTAACCTACGTCATCGATGGTGGATTTTTGCTACATCGTGTCGTATGGAACAAAAACGATACCTTCTCCGATAAATATGTTACATATTTGCAAAAGCATTTTGGTTCTAACATAATTGTTATATTTGACGGATACTCTGACAACTCTACAAATATAAAAGCAATGGAGCAATTAAGACGAAGCACTGCACTGTCTACATCTTATGAAGTTCACTTTGATGCAACAATGATTGTGCCAGTCACCCAAGAAAAGTTCTTATCAAACCGATTCAACAAAAAAATTTTTATTGAAATGCTTATTGAACAACTACAAGCTGCCAA
This sequence comes from Rutpela maculata, assembly GCA_936432065.2. Taxonomy (NCBI): domain Eukaryota; kingdom Metazoa; phylum Arthropoda; class Insecta; order Coleoptera; family Cerambycidae; genus Rutpela; species Rutpela maculata. Next base: position 9,962,479 of record OW386293.2, read on the forward strand.
CATCGCTACAAAACAAGCCAAGGATGATGCAGATGTTCTAATCATCGAAACAGCCATGGAAGTATCGGAAAAAGAAAGAACCGCCATCATCATTGGAGAAGACATTGATTTGCTTGTTCTCTTAATAGGACGAACTCAGTAACATCACCGACAAATTTTCTTAAAGAAAATTGGCAAAGGGACTACATCAACACTAATTTATTTGTCTAAAAGTCTCGACAAATATCGTCTTTGCAAAGAACATATTTTGTTTTTGCATGCCCTCACTGGATGCGACACTACATCGGCACTATTCAACAAAGGAAAACTTAAGGTTATGACAATGTTTGAGAAACATCCCGATTTGACTCACTCGGCTCAAATATTTCAAGCAGAAAACTGCCCGCCAGATACAGTATTTCAGAACGGAAAATGTTTTCTGTTAGCTATGTATGGTGCTCTAAAAGATGAAGTGAACCTTGACAAATTTAGATACACCCAATTCATTAAGGTTACACGACTTAATAGACCTGTTAAATTGTCATCCCTTCCACCTACCAGTGAAGCAGCTCGACAGCATATTTATCGGGTCTACTACCAAGTACAGATTTGGCTAGGGAAAAATCTACAACCCGAAGAATGGGGTTGGGATTTAAAAAACGACATATTACAGCCGAAAACAACAATACTGCCACCTGCTCCAGACGAACTATTAAATACAATATTCTGTAATTGTAAAAAGGCAGTGCGGGTGTAGAAAAGTCGGGCTGCCATGCTCCAAAGTTTGTGGTCAGTGTCATGGACAGGCATGCCTGAACCCGTCAACAGAGTTGCAAAACATCGAAGACTTCAGTGACCTTGAGCCTGAAGAGGTTTTGCCAATAGACATAGAGCTAACAGATATAGAGGAAGCGTCTGACGAAGATAATGTGTTGATCGAGGTGCTAGTGGAACCCGATGAAGATAAGGAGGAAGGCAAGGAAACATAAGGCGTGGTGTGGAAGAGAATGTATTTTTTGTTATTAATTATTTATTATATATTTTTTTATAAATAAACAAATTTTTAACGGCTTTAATAATGGGAATTTAATTTTCCAGTCTAATAGATTAAGAAAAGTGCTTTTATATTTATAGCTCTTCAGTATAATACAGTATTACCTATTACGAATGCGCGCTCCCGCTTTATCATGCTATATCTCGAAAACGGTTGGTCGTACGAAAAAAATGTATATGAACAATTTTGTAGAGAATACTATTTTACGTAAGTTTTGTTATGAGTTCTTACGACGTCAGATGCACTGGAAGCGATTTTCATGACCTTTGACCTTCGATATCTCAAGACGCACAAGAGTAGGCATATGAGATTTTTTTGTGCTTCATTAGAACATCAAAACGAGGATCTCTGCAAAAATTCAGCTTGTTCAGCCTCATTCCGCGGAGGAAGTTTTATTTCTCTGGACTATTTTTGCTACATCACATGCGTGCAGTAATTTGCAAGGTCACCTTACAGCCTATTTGAAGGTCTAGGCCATCCTGTCCCTTCAGTCGGCTGTCTTGATGACTCAGTTTACTGCGTATTAGTATTTCAATAATATTCATTGTTTAAATGAAATTCGACATTTAATAATTGAACGAAAAATTTTTTTTCGTTATAAAATTAAGAGAACGTGTTGTATAATTGCATTTTTAAATACAAGACACTAATATTGTGCTTTTCTGTGACATAGTGTTGACTGTCTTAGAGAACTGTATTTTATAGTGGAGCATTTAAGTAACTGTGTATATTTTCACTTGTTTATTAATATTTTAAAATCAAGTGTTTCATTTGTGATAAGTCTGGTAACTCAGATGACAAAGTTACTCTATTTACTGAAGACTCATTTAGCAAGTGTCCAAGTGTTTTAAATTACAGAAAACTAAAAAAATTTAAATATCACGATTTGAATTTATGATTGTGATGATTGATGATTATTTTTGATGATTATTAATAAATACTATTTCTCAAAAATGAACAATTATTAATGATATAACCTTCATTTCTCCTCTTGTTAGCAAAAGCATTGATTTTTCTTATTCTTGAATTTTATTTTTATTATTGATATAATAATTCTAGAATGATTGGTTTTTGATATTTCTTTTTATATAATTCGCAACATCAGGAAAAACATTGTAATTCCTTTAGTAAGATTTGAATGGATTATTTCAAAATCCAAAAAATTATATATAGATTAACTGCTCTAAAAATTAGCCTATTTTTTATTTGCGCTTGTTTAAACTTATAAAGCTTATATGAGAAAAAAATAGTCATCTGTTTCATATTTACTTAAAAAAAGTTCTTCTATTCATTGAATAATTTGAAAACTATTGATATGAAGATCATTGAGGTGTTATATATATTTTTTTAAATCTACTCTCAGACAGTCTACACAGTACAACCAGTATGGCAGTTGTCATACCATGATATTCTGAAAGAGCGCACAAAAATGAACAGAATTAAAAAAAATGTTTCCACGCCGCAACGGTAAAACTTTGTTACCGATCACCTCCTTCAAATACCTAGATATGTCAGACATTTTCGGCAGAATAGTGGTTATCATACCAGGTTTTTCTGGAAGACCATAAAATTTACTAAAAAATGCTCTAATTGAAATCAATGTCCGCGAAAACGGTAAATATTATTGTTTTTTAATGATAATTAATTTAATTAAAAATACTTTCGGCAAGAAAAATCTCGTCATACCGAGCTCATTTTGTTCGTATGGTTTTTGCAGTTAATTTTCTTAAGCTCTTTTAAGCTATAATGTCTCAAGGACGTTGATAATACGAAATAATTTTAGTCCATAATCGTATTCCAAATGTACTTTTTACTATTAACTGTATTATATGGTGTGTTTCTCTATATTATTATGTTCATCAAGTCGTTATTTGCAGTGCCAAATCGTAATTGTGACATTGTCAACAAATAAATTATTGAACTGTCAAACTGCATGACATAAGTGAAAATTGCCCTAGGGACATTATCAGTGTAATGTTGTTTTAACTGGTCGTTTCGGCACACGTGATTAGAAATGGGCGAATTTAATAGGATTTCTATGCGAACAAAGAAATTTCACTAGAATTTTTTAAATCCACGGTGACGGTACTTTTGATGTCGTGGGCTCCTGGACTAATACTTTCTACTTACTCTGTATTTATATTTATTATCACGTGTGCATTCGCCCCATTAAAGGACCACGATCTATTGGATATCGTATTAATAAAATTAAATAAACAAATAAATAACAAACATCCTCAACTATGACAAATATTTCGTGAATTTCAAATTCGACTGAACTTATAGCTATTTAAATATAAACACTCCGCACGCTGTCGACATTTAAAAGACATAATTAAAATTATAAATAAGCCTTCAATATCTATTATACCGCTCAATAATTAGTATATTCAATTAAGGACCACCGATACCAATGTTTAAGACATTTTTCCGGAATTTTTAAAGAATCTATTTTGTTCAACAGGTTAGATATGTAAACACTAGCACAGCTCGCAAGTTAACAGTCTCTGAAGAGTCCTTTAATACATCCACCCAAATGTTCGGTGCTTCATTGATTATTCATAAACCGAAGTGAAATCATTCGTGAGAAGAGACGTAATGATTTTATTGAAATCTTGAGATAATTTTTATCTCGGATGATTTTTAACGGGAGGTCCAAGCATCACTAGTTAAGTGTTAATCTTAATAATTATTATGGCTATTTGAAGAAAGTCATAGGTGTATTGTGTTGAGAGTCGTCACTAAAATTTCTCACAGGGAAATTCTATTAAGAAATGTAGTAAAGTCTGTTCGCTGATAGAGTCCCGGTGTGACGTCACGAACGTCTGAACTAAGATGCCGTAGGCTCGGTGGTGTTTTCGAATGCACAGTGGCGTCGCTTTGTTTTATATTTTACTTGATGTATTTAATTCGATTTATTTAAAGGAAATTGAATTATAAGCACATTATAATACATCTATTGTAAATTTATAATAATTTAAGTTAAATAAATAAATTATAATATTGATAGAACAAATATACAAAATAAATACACTTAAATAGTAGCAGCTAAATATTTTTTATTCATTAATAGAATTTTGTCAAATAAGTATATGCAATCTTAAAACAAAAATATATACTTAATACTAACTATGTCGAACCCTATAAACAAATATGGCAGTAAATACAAATACCTAGTATAAGATAAATAAATAAATTTAGTTTTTTTTGTTTAATCGCCTTATTTAGATTAATGTCCTAGCGGAGTTTAGCCATAGGCTATTCTACCACCCAACCAGGACGAACGGACACACATAGACAACATCACAACACCCATTTCCCGCGACATTGCCATCTGCCGCAGCTGAGACTCGAACTCAGGAGAGGAGAGCGACTAGACCGTGTTGTCTCTCACACAACCGCAGTCTAGCCCACTGCTACCGTCTCGGCAACACGTGAAAAACTCTACTACACATCCATACCCTAGCCAGGATTCGAACCCGGGACCTCGTGGTCGCAAGCCTAACACCTTAAGCACTGCGCCACCGAGCCGGTTTTCTTCGTCAATGTCTAATTCTTCCGAGTCCTCTTCATCGCTTTCATTATTAACACTTATAATGATGGTATAACTTCTCAATCATATGTCTCTAAAATCAATTTATTTGTGTGATTTACACACTTGGATCAAATTGAGCTCAACACTTGAGGACTTGAGAAAAAGCCTCATTCCACATAGTGAGAATGGCTTCTTCTCTAAAACCATCTTTTTATTACTTCCACATCCAGTGGAAGTATAGTAACGACAAAAAAATTTTTTAAAATTTTTCTTGTTCAAATAGGCTTAAAATGTCATGAAACGTCGAGATTATAAGTTTGAGCGAAAAAAAAAAATTCTGTCGGTCTGTCTGTCTGTCGGTCTGTCTGTAACTTTTTTTTGTGCGCACGTTTACTCTGGAACCGTTTAAGATATTGACTTGAAATTTGGTACACGTATGTACTTTAACGAGATCTGGAACTAGATTATATTTTCGTGTTGTTCCGACGAAGGGTTGGGGGGTAAATTGGGATAAATTTTGGGTAAATGGGTAAATCAAGCAGGTAAGAGTCGATAAAATTGGTATTTAGTATATACAAGAGAAGCTAGAAAATTTTTGGCATTAGCCACCCCCATTACCACCCCCACCCCCAGATTAAAGGGGATTAAAAAAAATTGTGATTTAGTGTATGTACAAGAACCAGAAACCTCAAAATATATTTTTACTTCATCCACCCCCACTACCACCCCCCTATCACCACTCCCACTCCACTACCGATGTGGGGTATCGTTTTATGGGTTTTTGGGGTAGAGGATTTCAAATATTATAGTATTAAAGTTCCATAAACAATTATTTCCACATGCAAACTTTTTTCGTTGTGAGTGACTTGGATAGAGAATCTGGATGTGGAAGTAGTGATTCCTTGGGCAGCGGTTTTTTTTTTGCCTAAAATTAAAATTTATTTTTGATTTCATATCGAATTTTTGCATTCGTTTTGTCCAAAATAACAAAAAAAAAACTCAATTTCCGGATGGTTTTGAGGAAGCATAACATGAGCGATAGAACTTCAGTATTCTCCTCGGTATTCTTACATGTTATTATTTCGAAGAAATTATTCTCTTGTTTAATTGCAGGAGTGTCGTGGGTAGTCTATGTAATGAAGGGAACAATAGTGCAGATATTTCGTGCAAAGATGAGATTACTCCCCCCCCCCCCGTTTTCGAGGATGCTGAACACGATGGAAGAGATGGGCAAGTTTTTTACCGCCGCAACCCCCTAATCCGGCCAAAAACCACCTCTTTTATGAGGATCCCTTTATGTTTTCATATATAAACTGATCTGGGGAGTGATTTATCGACGTAAAATAACATGGAAGGGAGTTATATAGTAAGTGGAATCCAGACAGCGGGCCTAGGGGTTGATTAAACCCTCCCTAGGGGTGGAAAATCATTTTTTTCAAATGATTGTGTTCAAACCCGTATCCCCCGTTTTCGTGGTCGCCGATCACGGGAAAAACATTCATTTTTAGCTCGAACCCTTCCTCATCCCTCACCCACCAAAAAGCATGCTATCCAGGATTTACAGCTTTTTCGGCATCGTTATTCCTGTGCATATCCCTTCATTTTCCACGGAAGAGAAGGTATGGTAGTGACATCGAGGGTTGCTTCAACCCTTCCAAGGGGTGCAAAATTCATTAATTACACGTTGGATCGTCAATACGCCCTCCCCCGTTTTCGCAGGTGCTGATCACGACAAAAATATTCACCTTAACCCCTATAATGATAAAGATGTATGTTCAAAAGAGAGAGCAGATGACGATGACGATAATGATGATGATTTTTATTTTAGTTTAATCCCTGAAATTGGTTTAAGCGATTCCCATTCAGATTTGCCCACTGAAACAGCGGATGAGGAAGAAAAAGAGATCACGTGCGATGTGCATTTTGAGAAATATGAGGATAGTTATGCTATTTGTAAATAAACGACCTAGATTTTTTTAATTAATTGTAAGCAAATAATTTATTTTGTCATAAAAATATTTTCATGTAATTCTTTGAATAAACAACATGGCCATTGACGACAAAATTTATTATTCATTACTCCTCTCATTATACGCAACTCAGCAACCTACACAATCATCGCCCCAGCGGTAACTAGTGGATGACTGGATGAGGGTAAGTTTGCGTCCATTATAGGGGTTGAGGAGAATTGGAGATGAAGGTGAGTATTTTTATCGTGATCAGCGCCAGCGAAAACGGGGGATTGACGATCCAACGTGTAATTAATGAATTTTACACCCCTTGGAAGGGTTGCTACCACCTTCTCTTCTGTAAAAAATGAAGGGATATGCACAGGAATAACGATCATGTGTCTAAAAACCTGTAAATCCTGGACAGCATGCTTTCTGGTAAGTGAGGGGTGGTCTATGCCCGTTTGAGGGATGAAGAGGGGTTGGAGCTGAAGATGAATAGTTTTCCCGTGATTAGCGACCCCGAAAACAGGAGGATATGCGTTTGAACCAAATCATTTGAAAAAGAAAGATTTTCCACCCCTCGGGAGGGTTTAAGTTTAATCAACCCCTAGGCCTGATGTCTGGATTCCAGTTGCTCTATAACCCCCTTCCATGTTATTTCAAGTATAACCCGTCGATAAATCACTCACCAGACCCGTTTATATATGAAAACATAAAAGGAGTGGTTTTGGCGGTTTCAGGGTCAAAAAACTTCTCCCATCACTTCCATCATGTTCAGCACACTCGAAAACGGGGGGAGAAGGTAATTTCTTCTTTGCACGAAATATTTACAAAAAACTTGTCAAATAATGCTTCATTACATAGACTAGGGAGGAAGACACAAAATACAGAAGACAAGATAAAGTAGTATAATAGTTTCCGCAAATTCTACCGATTGTTAACAAAACAATTCTTTTGTCCACTTTTCAACCATTTTTCCATTTTTCATCGCTTTTGTCAAAAATAGCATTTACACGCCTACATTGGGGGTGATTCCAGGGCGTAAAATATAATAAAGATCGAAATAGGCAACAGAAGTGCAGTATTTCCTAATATAATAGTCCCTGTCGCACCCGATTTATGGATGGTGTTAGTGTCGGGGGTGTCGTTAAAGTTTTTATTTGGGAGGGGGAGGTTGATAATTCCCAACTCATTACAGGAATTTTCCCAACTCCTCAAAAAAATTTCCTCCAAAATGAAAATTGATGAGCGGGGGAGGGGTGAAATTTTTTTCGAATTCTCCCAACTTGAAGCTTGAACTTATCACCTCGAAGCACAATAAAAGAAATTCCTTCGAAAATAAAAATTAATGAGCGGGGAGATGAAATTTTTCCATAAATTTTTATATAAAATTCGGATTCAGCACATCAAACTATATAAAGATATAACGGTCTGACCTTTAGGTTTGGATTTTCTTGTGTATGCCTATGTTAGTATTCTCTATTTCGGTCCAGAAATGTATATATAGAGCTATTCACAAAAAAAAAACCGCTGCCCAAGAAATCACTACTTCCACATCCAGATTTTCGATCCAACTCACTCACAACGAAAAAATTTTGTGGAAATAATTGCTTATGGAACTTTAATAATCTAAAATTTGAAATCCTCTACCCCAAAAACCTACAAAACGATACCCCACATCGGTAGTGGTGATAAGGTGGTGATAGTGGGGGTGGATGAAGCAAAAAAATATTTTGAGGTTTCTGGTTCTTGTACGCACACTAAATCACATTTTTTTTTCAGCATGGGGGTGGTAATGGGGGTGGCTAATGCCAAAAATTTTTTTGAGACCTTCTCTTGTATATACTAAATACCAATTTTCTGGACTCTTACCTGCTTGATTTAGCTATTTACCCCAAATTTACCCCAATTCACCCCCCAACCCTTTGACGGAACAAGATGAAAATATAATCTAGTTCCAGATCTCGTTAAAGTACATGTGTGTACCAAATTTCAAGTCAATATCTTAAACGGTTCCAGAGTAAACGTGTGCGCAAAAAAAGTTACAGACCGACAGACAGAAAATTTTTTTTCGCTCAAACTTAAAATCTCGACGTTTCATGACATTCTAAGCCTATTTGAACAATAAAAATTTTTAAAAAATTTTCTGTCGTTACTATACTTCCACTGGATGTGGAAGTAATTACTATTTCCTATGTATTTTTGGACGATGATTACGAATCCGTCCCCAAAAAAGTTCGCTCAGCCCTCTAAAGGACAATTAAGGGCAAAATTTTATTGAAAAAAGTGCGAAGTGTTTTCCTATGCATTTTTTTAATGTTGAACAAGAATCCGATATTATAAAAGGACACTCTCTCCTCCAATGGACAATAAAGAGCAAGAACTCAATTTTACTGAAAAAAGAAGTGTGAGGTGTGTTCTCCTATGTATTTTTTAATCACGAACACGAATCCGATGTTAAAAAAGGACACTCTGCCCTCCATAATGCAATAAAGGGCAAAAAAGGCAAAGAGGGAAGAAACTCTATTTTATTGAAAAAACCGCTGCCCAAGGAATCACTACTTCCACATCCAGATTCTTTTTCAAGTCACTCACAACGAAAAAATTTTTGTATGTGGAAATAATTGTTTATGGAACTTTAATAATATAATATTTGAAATCCTCTACCCCAAAAACCCATAAAACGATACCCCACATCGGTAGCGGGGTGGGGGTGGTGATGAGGGGTGGTAGTGGGGGTGGATGAAGTAAAAAAACATTTTGAGGTTTCTGGTTCTTGTACACACACTAAATCACAATTTTTTTTCATCCCCTTTAATAATGGGGTGGGGGTGGTAAGGGGGGTGGCTAATGCCAAAATTTTTTTTGAGACCTTAGCTTCCCTTGTATATACTAAATACCAATTTTATGGATTCTTATCTGCTTGATTTACCTATTTTCCCCAAATTGACCCCAATTTACCCCCCAACCCTTCGACGGAACAAGATGAAAATATAATTTAGTTCTAGATCTCGTTAAGGTACATATGTGTACCAAATTTCAAGTCAATATCTCAAACGGTTCCAGAGTAAACGTGCGCACAAAAAAAGTTACAGACAGACAGACCGACAGACAGACAGACCGACAGACAGACAGACAGACAGACAGACAGACAGACAGACAGACAGACAGACCGACTTTTTTTTCGCTCAAACTTAAAATCTCAACGTTTCGTGACATTCTAAGCCTATTTGAACAATAAAAATTTTTAAAATTTTTTTTGTCGTTACTATACTTCCACTGGATGTGGAAGTAATTAACAAAATATTTCACACTTTTGTGCACTATGATAGAAAATGGGTATTTATTTAAAGTTTAACATCTCTGTGTCGGCATTATTATGCATTTCTAAAGTTGTACGGCCTTATGTTTGCTGACTGACGATAGTACATTGACGTACAGGCGGTAAATAACTGGTGCAATGCGTACAGTTTCAATAGAAATTAGTAGAAAATATCTGTCAGAATTTTTTGTGAAATATCAAGACAGTCTGTTTTGATATTTTCAAGTAAAACGGTTTTCTTTTTTTATAATACAAGTCACACAAAAAATAAATAACGAAAAAATACAAAATAAAAAGAAATAAACAACTAATATAAAAGCTGAATGTTCAATGACGACATGTTAAAAAAAAATGTGAAAACGCACATTGAATCGGCCATAACTTCTTTATTTTTTGTGATGTAGAAACAAACAAGAAATCGTTTCAAAGATTGATTAATTATCTTTAATTTTGTCCCTTAGAATTTTTTATGGAAGTGTCACAGTTTCTAAGATATTCAACACTTCAAACTAAATACTTCATGCTGAAAACGGTAGGATGCCATCTGTAAAATTAAATATCTCTAAAACTATCAATCCTACACAAATATATGAACAAATAAATTCTTTCTCAGTTTATAAGCTTCATTTTTGATGTCCACTATATTTTCTCTAAAACTTGTATTTATTCAGTTATTTGCAGAGAAACAAAAATGTTAGGTTGTCTCCAAAATTCCTTTACAGTTTAAAATGCAATTTTTTCTAAAGCAAGCACTGTAAGTGGACGAAAAATTTTAGCATCTAGGTCACACTATATATTAAAGAAAAACAGTATATGAGAATATTTTCTTTTAATTACTGACTACTTATATTAACAAAATAGCGACGTTTTTATTAAAAAAAATTGAAAAAGTACATTATTTCTGTCATAACGTCTTTATTATTTATACTATAAAAATATAAACAAAATCATTTGAAAACCTAATTCATAGACTTTCATTTCGGTTGTTAGCGCTTTTGACGTAAATGTCATCCAAAGTTTCTGAAATATTTAACATTTAAACTAAATAATTCATCTTATAGATATTCGGACGCCACATTTATACTTCCAGATCTCCGAAACCACTAACTCTACAGAGATTAGAAAAAAAAACGAAATTTATCCTCAATTTAGCAGACTTCTTATTTGTCTCTAGCATGTTTTCGCTCAATGTAATACTTTTTGAGTTATTTGACGAATATTGTTTTGAAATACCTTTTTTTTTAAAGCTAAAATCCCATCAAAATATTTTTTTTACTTCATCTATCCCCACTACCACCCCCTATCACTACCTCCACTCACTACCGATGTGGGATATCGTTTTATAGGTTTTTGGGATATACGGTTTCAAATATTAATTATTAAAGTTCCATAAACAATTAGTTCCACATACAAAATTTGTTCGTTGTGAGAGACTTGGTAGCAAATCTGGATGTGGAAGTAGTGATTCCTTGGGCAGCGGTTTTTTATTTATACTAAACCAACATAGCAATGGTCCCGGGACCAAAAAATTTATAGCAAAATCCCGGGACTCCCGTGTTCGGGACTGGAAGCCCTACTTAGAAAATCTTTGAGACTTAATAATTTAGCTTAAAATCTCAAGACCGCAGGTCGGGGGCTTTTTGTGTAAATTATTAAGTCGAAAACATTTGCTTAAAAGCAAAATTTTGCAAAAAATATATCTACCCGCAGTTTGTGTGATAAGATTTGAAGCTCGAAAAGTATATGTCAAGATTATTTCCCAAATTAACAAATTCCTTACGTACTTTTATACTCAAGTTTTTATTTATAGATGCATACACTCTTTTTACATAAATTAAGTAACAATCATTATTATTTCATTATATTAATTGACGGCGACGTGTTCTATAAACTACTTTTGTCTCGTAGCCATGGAAACGCACGTGGTAGATGCTTAATTGACTTTTGTTACGCGATCGTGATTGTAAATCTGACAGTCTGTCTCAGTTTGATGTTAAAAATACTTTTTTAAAATTGCATAAATACAACGTTGGTACATAGTAATTATAAATAAAACAATAATTATTAAATTTGTAATATGCTTTATTTTGTTTCTAACCAAATGAGAGTAAATTATATCAATCATGTGCATTTAAAAGCTACACGTAGTTTATTCGCTGGTAAATTTAAAAAAAGCTAGCCTGCGTTTATTCAGTGTAAAACTGATGTCATTGGTTGAAATTAAACAATTCGCGAAATGTCATTGGTCTATAATTTATGAGAGAAATAATCAGTATATAGTTCATCTCAAACTTATAGCAACATGAGACCCAGTGTTTCAATGCAAAGTTAAGTACTTTATCCTACAAATAAATTAGCTAGAAGTTTAGAATATGAAGTTGCAATATTAAAGTGTTTAATAAAAGCATATTCTAAACTTCTAGCTAATTTATTTGTAGGATAAAGTGCTTAACTTTGCATTAAAACACTGGGCCTCATGTTGCTATAAGTTTGAGATGAACTGTAAATTCTATTTAGAATGTGCAAAAAGTTGAGAGCACGCCCATGATTTAGCGAGCGCCTTTTGACACCCTCACATCATGCTTAGTTACATTATAAATGGTGTTTCCCACAAACAATCCTTCACTCACTTTTAACTTTTAAGAAATATGTAATTAAATTCTGCCACTCAATTCAAAAATTTAATTTGTTAGTCGGTTTGGTATAAAAGCTGCGGGAAAAAAATTAATACGGTTTTCGCTTTTTTACGCTCATGAAATCAGTATTTTATGTTTAATTTTAAAATCCATAGTTGAAGAAAAACCTGCTCGCATACCCTCATTTAATACCCTTTAATTACTTTCAAGCCGATCCTCAAACAGTTTTTATTCATCAGATATTGTTAAGCTTTTACATTATACTTTCCGCATGCAAAGTAGAATAGAACCTAGTTTTAACTTGAGTTTGGTGGTTACGAATACCTATTGATAATAGTCCAGTGTTTGACGTTAAAAATAGCGAATTACCTCTGAATTCTTTACGATAACATCGATTTTGATGATTTGTAATTAAGCTTATCTTTCCCTCCTCTTCAACAGTTATATGTTCCTGATGTGCGCTTTTTGTTTTTTGTGGAGTGAAAACTATCTCTTCTGACAGAAAATTTAAAAACCATAGATTTAAGCATTACATAGATTCAAATCATGTTTAAATATGTGGAATAAACATTATTATACTCTTCGCAAAAACGAAGAGTATATTGTATTTGATCGGTACATTTCTAAATCAGTAAATATCGCTCGTAGAGAAAAAAATTTTATATCGTTATGTTAGTGAACGAATTCTGAACAACTTTCAAAATGTCCGTCCGTCTGTCCGTCTGTCCGTCTGTCCGTCCGTCCGTCCGTCTGTCCATCCGTCACGTTTCTTGTAAGCACGATAACTCAAGAAAGAAAAATCCGATTGTATTGAAATTTGGAGAGTAACTTAGTGTTAGCTAGAGGAAGAACCCTATTGTTTTTCAACAAAATAGATTGATAAAGTGAAAAAATATTTTGAAGTTTCTGGTTCTTGTACACACACTAAATCACATTTTTTTTCATCCCCTTTAATAATGGGGTGGGGGTGGTAATGGGGGTGGCTAATGCCAAAATTTTTTTTGAGACCTTAGCTTCTCTTGTCTATAATAAATATCAATTTTATGAACTCTTACCTGCTTGATTTACCTATTTACTCCAAATTTACCCCACTTTACCCCCCAACCCTTCGACGGAACAAGATGAAAATATAATCTAGTTCTAGATCTCGTTAAAGTATATATGTTTACCAAATTTCAAGTCAATATCTTGAACGGTTCCAGAGTAAACGTGCGCACAAAAAAAGTTACAGACCGACAGACAGAAAATTTTTTTCGCTAAAAACTTGAAATCTCGACGTTTCATGACATTCTAAGCCTATTTGAACAATAAAAATTTTTAAAATTTTTTTTGTCGTTGCTATACTTCCACTGGATGTGGAAGTAAAAATATAGTTTTCGACAGTTTGAAATGTATCAATGGTGCATTTATAATGAATTAAAATCCCATCACTGTTTATAATACAATTTATGATTAAATTGTATGTACATTATAATGTTTTATTATTGAAAATCTATGGATCATCAGAAAAACTATATCACTATCGACCTCCTCGTCTTGGTCTGTAATTGGAGGACAATTTTGACAGTTGTCACCGGAGCATATTCCGCATGTTGCGTTACAAAAAAGTCCACCTTTTCGACAGCTACAAGCTCCTTTTTTGCAATTACAAAATATCATTTTGAGGAGGCATATTCAGCATTTTGATTGGTAGTAAAAATCCTTCATTATTAATCCATCCCCAATCAGTTGGACGAATATTTTTGTTCCCAGTTGGTTTTTCAATGATAACTTCCTTAATTGTTAAGCTATCGAATCGCAGTTTGCGGGGAATTTTAGGGGTACAAGGAATGTAAAGTTGAACTTTCTTGAACCCTTTGTTTTTGAGATTTTTGAGTTTAAAGGGATCGGGGAAGGTGGTCCTCGCACTTAAATGCAAACTTATAACGGTGATATCCCAATTAATTTTTATCTTAGAGAAATTTAAAAAAAAAACGAAATTTTTAGTAAAAAAACCCAAAATTTTTGTACTCTAACATATTTTACGTATCTTCTTTAGTTTTTGAATTATTGTGAAAAAATGAACATTTTTTAAGAAATTCTAAGAATCAAACTTTTTTTCAAATTTAGGCATCCTAAACCGTTCAACTTCTAGAACATATTGTTAGTACTTAAATAAAGTAAACTATAAATTGATTACGTTCAATTTCAATTCTTGTGGTGAAGCCATTGCTGATTTTTTCTGCGAAAAAACGAGACAACCATTTTATTTTCATCATAACTCCGTTAGTTTTTATACTAACCACTTTTACCAAAGCTCATCTCAAAGGTCTTTTCAAGTACTTCTAAAAATGTCATGTTTTCCTCCAAATCTTTTCCGTTTTTCCTTTATTTAACATTGAAAGGTTTGAATTCGGTTTTCGGTGAACAAAGAATCATCTTCAACGAGCCATAACTCGGTTCGTATTGCATCCTCAGAAATAAAAAAAACAATCGATTTGTTATTTTATAAGCTTCATTTTTGCTTAGAGACAGTTGCCTTATCTATCGTTGACTCAAGATTGTCGCAAGAAGAAGAAACAAAAATAAAACTGATGGAAGCTTTGGCGAGGGAATCCAGTAGAGACGAAGACAGCAATAATAACACAAAGTGGTTTCAGCTGAGTTCTGATGTAACAACATTTTTGATGTATAGTAACCTAGAAGATTTTGTTTGAAGATTATGTTTGTTTTTATGACAACTAGAGGTTCTTTACGAGGTTTCATTTTGATCAACAATTTCTTGAAGTAGACCCCTCTCTATGGAGTGCAAACAAAAATTATTTGAAATGTGATTTTGTAGAAAAAAAAACTGAAAGCGTCAATAATGTGGCGGAATGGGGTGTTAAATTATACAGTGATTATAATAGTTTACTGACAAAAGACGACGAGCAAAAGCAGTATGTGCTCCAAGTAGTATCTGATTATAGGAAACGATACCCTGATTTAAAAAAGAAACTTTGTCCAAGCAATATGTAACGGATTGATGTTTTTTTTCAGTAAAATATATGGTATTCCGTGTTATTATGTTATTTGTTGTAAAATATGTCGCAAGGAATTGATTAAAAAATCGATTCAACCTGAGGGCGCATTAAATCCATAAGCACTCTATTGTCCGATCGAGCTAAAATTTTACACAGAGTATTTTTGTATGGAATGGAACCATTCTAGGGGGTGCCGCAGAACAATCTAAATTTGAAAATAAGGCCACCCTAATATACATATTATCATTTCAACATGATCATATCTCCGAAACGGTTACTCCTACGAGAAAAAGTAATAGACCCATTTATGTAGCAAATTTTCTATTCTACAAATCTGTTATTATTTTCTCGTGAAGTTAATAGTTTCTGAGATATTTAGCCTCAGTAAATTTAAAGCTAAAGTGATATCGTTGAGGAATTTTGACATTTTGATTAAAATATCGAAAAAATGCTTCATACAAAAATTCAGCTGGATGGAAATTTTTATTCAGATTGGGTATTTTGAATCTAATTTGACTGGATTATACTAGGTGATTTTTTTAACCTGAAACTTTCAAATATGTTGAATAATAAGCACTCTACGAAAAAAGTGTCCATAATCAAAATTTAATCATTTCGCGAAGGATATACATTAGTACTAAAATTAGTCACCCCCTCCGGAGGTAACTTTGAAATCTTAAATAGAAACTCTTATGTTTTATTGCAGATTCGGCTAAAAATACACAGGATTTGTCTGAAACACTTTTTTCGATTCATGATAGATGGCGAAATTCAATTTTTTTCGATTTCTCTGAGAACCTATGCATACGATTCTGCAATACGGTTGCAATAAAAAAATACTACGTTTCCATGGCAAATAATGAAAATTCGTCGTCAAGAAAATTTATTCATTTTGCAAATTGCGAATAACTGGGAAATTTTTACCTGTAAAAATGTAAATGGCTGGTGAATAAACTACATTTAGCGTAACCCAGGAACAACGACGTAGACGTAGTTTATTTTCTGTTTCCTTCGGGGTGCTTGATTTATGTGAATCCCTTCGCCTCATCATCTTTCAATTAAAATTAAGTGCTCAAAATGGTAGCCCTCGACTTGAATGTACTTATTAATTCGCATTTGAAATGACTCTCCACAACTGAGAAGTGTGTCTGCTTGAATTTTGGCACAAGTATTTTTGATTCGCTCAATCATATTCCCACGTGTTGTTGGTACTTGTTTGTAAACTTTGTCTTTGAGATAGCCCCACAAAATGAAAACTGGCGAAGTAAGATCTGGTGATCTAGCTGGCCAATTTACCGGACCAGCTCTACCGATCCAGCGACCATTGAAGTACTTCAGGTGCTACCACCGAATAGTGTGCTGGACAACCATCTTGTTGAAACCACATGTTCTGTCACACTTCTAAACTCAAGTCTTCAAGTAATGTTGGCAGTTCATTTTCCAAAATGCCTCGGTACATTTGATTATTCAAGTTACCTTCAATAATGGGGTCGATGAGCTTGTTGCCAAATTGCGTTGTTGCCAAATTGAGTTTGTTGCCACGTTGATATTCAAATTGGCGAAGCCAGTACGGATTTTGAACTCTCCAGTAATGCATGTTGTGTCGATTAACCTTTCCGTAGTTTGTAAAAGACGACTTGTCGGAGAACAATACGTAACGAAAAAAAAATGGTTTTGGTGTATTTGTTCACGTGCCCACTGACAAAAAGTTACCCAATTTTGGAAATCAACGCCATGAAGATCTCGGTGTAAAGATACATGATACGGATGATATTTATAACGTTTTAAAATTTTTCAAACGCTGGTCTGGGACAATCCGGAATCGCCAGCTATTTCTCGGGTACTAACATGAGGATTAACAGCCACTGCAGCTAATACTGAAATTCCGTTATTTTTCTCCAGCGACTGTTGCTCGACGGGTTCTTTTTTTCGTTTGAACATTTCTGTCAATAGTAAATTGTTTGACAGTACGATAAAATAGAATAGAATAAAATAGAAACATTTATTTGCCATAAAAAACTGTTTTCACAGAAAAGGTTTCGTCAGCTATAAATTAGAAAAATATAAAAAAAAAAGTAGACTTATGTAAAGGACAAACAGAAAAATATATACAAACAACAGACGTACATAAATTGTAGATAACAAAAAAACACAATCTGAATGTATTGAAATAGTCAGTCTAAATTAAATGAGTGCAGTCTATGTCATTGATGAGCAGCATTCGTCAACAGAATAAAAACAGTTTTCTATTAAATAACTTTTTAGTTCTGTCTGAAATAACCTGTATGTGTATATGTATAAATTTTAATCTATCAGGAAGTAAGTTGAATAAATGAGCACCAGCACAGTAAGGGGACTTTTTATATTTACTAAGCCTGTAGTTGTGGATGTGTATATCGTTGGCACTTCTTGTTCTATAATCATGTACTGATTTATTAAGCCTAATTTTGCCGATGTTGTTAAAAACAAAACAAAGTAATTTATACATGTATATGCAAGGTAGGGTCATGATTTTTTTGTTTCTAAAAGTGTCACGACACGAATGTCGATAGGGTAAATTAAAGATAATCCTAATTATTCTCTTTTGCATAACAAAGACCCTACTAATTTCTCCTGCCTGTCCCCAGATAGTAATATTATAGCTAAGTATTGAATATACAAGAGAATAGTAACATGTTATTAGGGCCGTCTCGTTAACTTCTTTTTTAAGGTTTAAAATTCCAAATGTACATTTAGCTAATTTTGAGCACACGCTTTCTATATGTCCGATGAAGTCAAGTGTTGAGTCTATGACGATGCCCAAAAACTTTGTATTGTTGTTTGTTTCTACATGGCTAATACTAGGTAACAAAGTTGGTGTTGAAGCAGAAAAGTAAAGAAACACTGTTTTATTTTTGTTCACTATAAGTGAATTTTTATCACACCAATTTTTAAATTCATCAGAAATTAGGTATGCCTTCGATTCAAGTTCCTGTACGCTATTCGCATTAATGACCACAGATGTGCCATCAGTATACATGAAGACATCACTCTGAGTTAGGAAGGAAGGAAGGTGATTTATGAACAATAGAAATAGTAATGGGCCTATTATTGAGCCTTGTTCAACTCCAATATCCATATTGTATATATCAGAAGTTACGCAATCAAGAGAAACCAATATTTTTCTATTTTCAAGATAAGACATGATACAATTTAATATGTGGCCTCTTATTCCTAAGGAAGATAATCTCAGTTGCACGTGACCGAGTTCTATCCGGAAAAGGCTGAGCGTAGAGATCGACAGCATCATTAAGGCTCCTGCGGGGTTCTCCATAAATCAGAACCATTTCAATTTTCTCTTGTACAGTTAAATACTGAAGTAGTACCATTCTGAAGTAGTATCAACAGCCTACCGGAAACAGGTCTTTTTGTTTGCGAAATAATCTTCGAACTAATTAAAATGACTTGTTTCTTAAAGTTATTTCTTTCTTTTCTACGTTTATTTACAAAAAAACAGAACAAACACATAAAAAACACGAAGAGAAGAAATAATACAAACGTTAAATGTAAACATAATAAAACATTTTTATAAAAAGTATTTTTAACATAAGAAATGGTATTTTAAAAACAAACTACAAAAAAATACATTAATTTAAAAGCAGATTTAATCAAGCACTCTAATAAGTCATAAGCGAAGGAAATTGCGTTGACCAAGTATCCCAAAAAGGACGCCTGTTTCTGGGTTATGATAATAGTAGTTTCTTGACAAGTCATTTTTTAGTATTTGAAAATTTGAGAAATAAAATCTGTTTTAAGACTAATTTTGTTTATTTCCAATGAAGATGTGGTATTTTTTATTGCAAAGGTATTGCAGAATCGTATACATAGGTTCTCAGTAAGAGAAATCGAAAAAAATTGAATTTCGTCGATCATAGCGCCATCTATCATGTCGAAAAAATGTTTCAGACAGTTCCTATGTATTTTAGCCGTAGAATCAGAATCTGCAATTAAAAAAAATGGGGATTCCTATTTAAGATTTCAAAGTTACTCCCCGCCCGACCTACGAGAAGGAGGTATTTGAAAGGTTCAGGTTAAAAAAATCACCCGGTGAATCGTACCCTCCTGTTCTGTAATTGGGTATTTCCTGTAGAGCAGTGTAATTTAAATAAATACATATTACATGTTATTAAAAAAAATCAACTTTACACTGTTTTAAAACATTAAATTCGTAGAAAAAAACGTTTGCTTAAATTCAATTATCCCCTTATGAGTTCTGAGTAATCTCATTCAAGGAGCAATACTATCATTCTTCTGGTATTTTTTGTAGCAGCAGAGATAAAATTAAGGCATTTTTTAAATGTTTATAGTAAGTACTGAGAGAAATATTTATACACCTATAAGTTTTTGTAAATATTTATTAACTTAAACCCCAATCATAAAACATTATAGTTTAAGTGGGATTAAAAAATTTTAAGCAGCAATTCTGTTGTTTGATGTGTATTATTTTAAACGATATAATCTTATTTGACATTCCAAAAGTGGGATTAATGGATGTGAAAATAAAACATCATTTTATTTTTCTGGAAGTGTTTTTGCCTCACCTTGAACAAAAGAATTAGGAAAACTTTGCAAATGCCAGACGAAATAGTTCCATTACAATAATATTTGTAAACAGGTGTATTACCGTTACGTTTATTGTAATAGATAATGACGAATGTGTAGTTTAAGATTTGGTTACTTAATTACTGTAATTTTACGTTCTTTATCATTTTATTTGAATCAGGGCTTCCATTATAAAAGTTAGTGGCTAGTAATGGTAAGAACAAATCTTGGGCAATGAAAATGGCAAGGGACCACGCTGTTTTCTTACGGAAATTGAATTTCTCTTACGTCTGGTTTCTAACATATAGCTCAAAATATTTACAAAAAGTCAAGTTGAAAAATATCCGAATTAAATACTGTTTTTATTATTTTAGTTTGTGATGATACCATCTAATAACGTTTTAAATTATTTCAAATTATAATACAGTATATACAAAGAATTTGTTTGTATAATGTTGGAGGGTTTGCCACAATCATGAATTAATGTTTTTCACAAAAATATAGTGGCGCTACTACCGCCATGTTGAAAGAATAACAGTCAAAATAGGTTTTTCTCAATTATCTACTTTCCTGTAAGTTCTACTCTAAAATTAGTTGTTACCATCTTTGTAGAAAATGAAAAAGCTACAACTATTTTTCTCTATTGTTAGTATATTACGATTTACAGTGGTCAGAATGATGAAAAATTGTGCTTTACTGCAGATGTTTGTTATTATGATTGTGGCAAACTCTCCTTCATTTTACAAACAAATAATTCCTGGTATACTCCAGTCATTTTAGACAAAAATATGGCCTCTGATCTAACAAAATATATCCTTCATTTTTTTTAAATTGATTTATTTTGGTGTTTTAAAGAAAATATTAAAAATCGGCAACGAGATCACTACGGCATAAAAAAGTCAAGGTTCAAGGTCAAAATTGAGGAGGCCAAGCAACCAGCAACCGAATCAACCGGGTGTTGTGTATTTCTGGGGTTGGGGGTGAAAAACGAGCCAATCTGACAATTCTGACTTCGAATTCAGTTTCAGCAGGTCCGAATACATAAACATGCACTGGTCTGGTTCGCTGGACAGACCATTTTTTTGGGGTAACGGCAGGGGCGGACTAACCAGGTGCGGGGCCCTGGGCTATTAATGCTTTGGGGCCCTTCCCATCTCATAAGACTATTTCCCTCACATTATAAGAACCAATGAAATAGCAAGATTTTGAAAATTTGGACCAATAAGAACAAACTTACAGAGAAAATTGCATTCCAAGTGAATATTTTACATACAATGACAGCCAGCGAAAATTGCACAAGCCTTGACAGCAAAAACGTCAAAACGTCAATATAAATAAAAAATATTTCTTGTTCAATGTTTTGTTCTGGAAATAGTCTAATAAATATATATCTCGTGCATTAAAAACATTGAGTTAGAATATAAGGAGATGCCATGCTGTATAAATTTCTTCTACAGAAACGGCACCGGTAGGCGTGGCTAAACGTGGAAAACAAGATGGTGGTTTCGCCAAACCCGGACTATTATGAGAATTTTGTACCCCGACGAGGCGGCCTATCTGAATACCGCAAGAAAAATGTTGAATTCAATAAATGCAAGATTTTTAGCAAAAAGAATTAGAACAAACATATTCAAATAAAACACAAAATAAACAAATTAATATATATTATTTAGTGACCTCTAAATAATAAAATTTTATTATATTTAATTCGCTGTTTTTTTTTCTAATGCGGCTCTGTTTGTTGTTCACACTACCTATGAAATGTTATTCCCATTAATTTTTTCTTGTCAACACCATCTCTAGAAGTACAACTTCTTTTGACACACGACACCATAGTCCTTTTAATGTTTATTGTACAAAATTTTACAAAACTATCAATAAAAATCACAATAAATCGCACGGAAAACAAACTGTCAAACTTCTAACTCAATGTTAAAAATAATCTGAAACTTCAACATTCAAAGGGTGTTGCTTTTAAGAAACCGCATTTGTTCAATTTGATGAGATTTTACTGAAAAAGTACTCTCGACTGCATCTCTTTTTGTCAAATCTCATCAAAATGAACTCAAGCAGTTTTTAAGCAACACGTGTTGATGCTGAATTTTCGATAATTACTACAGATAACATTTTTTTAAGATCAGGTCAGATCACGCACCACCAAGACACGTTTCACTTGGTTTTGGCTAAATACTGAACTAAACTATAATAATAATAGCGAGTAGCCTTGGTTGCGACTGATCAAATCCAGATGCATACAGTGGCGCAAAAACTGTGGATTGCGATGCGGAAGCAGACGAGCAAAAAATGTTTATACTTTTATATTTATTATTTATACCGTCAATGAGTTCACCTATACAATACAGAGCATACTCATAATCATATCGTATTTGATTTTTAAGTCCGTTTTCAGCGTTCGGGGCCCCTTCAGTATCCGAGGCCCTGGGCTTAAGCCCCTAAAGCCCCTCCTTTAGTCCGCACCTGGGTAAGAGGTAAAAAACGAGCCAATGTGACAATTCGGACTTCGGATTCGGTTTCAGCGGGTCCAAATACATGAGGATACACTGGTCTGGTCCGCCGGACAGATCACTTTTTTTGTGGGGCTGTGTTATAGATTTTTTTTTAAATAAAAAATCACTTTCAAAACCATTTTTGTTGAATTTTAACATGGTTGCCTTTGCACTACGATGTGATACAATTTTATAAAACAAAAGGAAGGTGACATAGTAAACAATTATTGTTAGCGAAAGATCTGTGCCCATTATTGATATTTCTTGACATGAACTACACCAATAACGAAAAAACTGACATGATATTAATTTATAATGAATATCGAAAAAATTCTATGCTTGCAGGTCAAATGTATGCTCAGAGATTTCCTGAAAGAA
Source organism: Rutpela maculata (assembly GCA_936432065.2). Classification (NCBI taxonomy): domain Eukaryota; kingdom Metazoa; phylum Arthropoda; class Insecta; order Coleoptera; family Cerambycidae; genus Rutpela; species Rutpela maculata. The sequence continues at coordinate 9,985,425 of OW386293.2, forward strand.
GACATCCGTCTCGTCATTATTTCAAGAAATTAGAGAGAAAAATGCAGCAAGAGCCGCGTGTAAAAATGAAGAATTCATTGTAAATGAGGAGCTGGAGATTAATGTATTAGGAACCAGCCACAATCAATCAGAATCTGTTAGAGAAATAGTCGAAAGACTAGGATCAAATAGGGAAACAGTAAGAAGAATTTTGAAAAAACATTATTACCGCTTGCTAAAGTACAAACTACACCAGCATTTGTACGCAGGAGATTCTGTAAGACGAATTGTGTTTTACGAGTGGTTAATTAATAAGTTTTAAAGAGACAATAATTTTGCCTTCCAAAGATTAGTTATTGCCCAGTCAATGAACGTTCAATAAGGGGGTCTAGAGAGAAATGCTGAGATCACAATTTTTTACTTGAGGCTGTGTTTGGACTATTTAGGAGGTAAACATACCAAAAGTCCCCAAACGTAGGAAGTGGGGGGATGCAGGGGGGCACGAAGAAGGTCCCGGTTTTTGATTTTTCGCTCATATCTCGAAAACTGTTAGCCCTAATCAAAAAGTGGCTACATGCAAGATTAAAGCTGACTAAATTTTCTACAATAATATTTCTATTAAGTTTTTTCGTATCTGTTACGGTTCAGTAATGAATAGGCTCATTTAACAATTTTTTATTATTACATATTCTGAAAGAGCTTGGTGTGTATAGTAAGTATGCCAAATTAGAATTTACTGACGCCGCCTTCATGTATAAAAAAAATATTAAAGTCGGCGCGCTTAAAAACGCTCGGGATAACCATGTAGTCGAGTTGTGACGTCAGATGGCTGAACCGCCCGGTGAACACGGCTGTGAATGCAAGTTAGTAGAGTAAAATCTGGAAGTAAAGTCGCTTAGTTTTCGAGAAAAACCGGCGTAGAACCAAACCAGACTTAGTGGGATTCTTTAGTAAGATAATCGTGTACACGAAATCATTTTTTACGACATTTTTTGGTGGTCGAGAACTTTTTTATTTCGGAAAAACTCAAAAAAAATAGATTTTTAATGAAATATGTTTTTTAACGTCTCCACCGTTATATCTCTGAAAATATTTGTGCTATCAAGCTATTTTTTTTTTAGATTAAAGTAGACACAATAGCGCTTCGAACAACGTCCCACGTGAACCCGATTTATTTTTTTTTAAGTTGGAAAAATAATAGGAATCTCAAACCTGTTATTTTCAGTAGCGTAAATTTTAGACAATCGAGAAAAAAATTTATTTATAAAAATTTGTATATACATGCTGCGTACAAATTGAAGCCAATAGTTGAAAAAAGTTTTTAGGATAAAAATTTTTCATGTTCCGTTCATAGTATTGAGTCAGCGATTTTTTTAACGGGCCAAAGTCATATTCTTGCGCGCTCGGCTGTAGCAAGCCTGCCGACTGCAACGATCAAAAGCATCTAGGGGATCAATATTATTGTTCAATATTTCATATATTGTACAGTAGTATTGATCATATGTTGTTAATATTAAGAAATTGTACAATAAATATAAAATAGTCTCCTTTTAATAATAAAAAGATAAATACCTAATCTATAAATATCAATCAGTGTTACTAACTACCCCAGGCCTGTAGCTAGGGGGGGCCAGGACGGGCATTTCCCGTCCTGGAATAAGTTTCGCCCGACCTACGGTGATCGTAATGGGGGCAATTTTAACTGTCTTTTTAACATTTTGAAAGAGATTGGGTAAAAATTTTTTAATTTTTTCTGGATTTCTCCCCCCGCTCATCAAAAAATTTTTCGGACTTTTTTACGGGCCCGCCCTGAAAAATTGTTTGCCCGCCCTGAAAGCACTTTCTAGCTACAGGTCTGAACTACCCACCTAATTAGTAAGTTTATTATACATTTTTAAATGAATGAAAGTAAAAACGTACGCATAAAATGAGTTTTATTGTTGAAATAAATTTTCTATTTGGATAGATAAATATGTAGTATGTAGTTTATGTAGGCCCTACATTAATAGCATTCTAATTCGTTCATATCTGCCTTGAAATCTTTAATAATGTTGTTACAGGAACGACATTTGCACTCGTTGCAATATTTTAGGCCTTCCTTAAAACAAGCACATTTTCGATTGTCACAATTTTTATCTGAACAATGAATACGTAATGATTTTCGACAACCGCCACTTCTACGCGACTAATCTGACCAACCGTCCCAATGTCGCATTTAGCGCTGATAAAAAAAATCGCTGTTGCCACACGGTACATTTTAGGAAAAAATATATTGTTTCAAAAACTTTTGTGATTATTAGGCTTTATTTTCTTCGCTGCATGTATGTAAATATTTTCAAAAATAAAAAAGTTTATCGATTGGTGAAGATTTCAATACATAAAATATATATTTTTAGTTTATCTGATTTTTAGAGAAATGAAAGTGCGAATTGCGCCCAAACCGCTTATATTGGTAAAAGCTCTACAGTGTGTGCTTTAATTTGACACAAAACAAATTTCGGTACCTTTAATAGTTTTAAACATATGGCGGTGGAAACAAAAAAAAACAATTTTATTTAAAAATACATTTTTTTCACTTTTTATTGATTTAAAAAGTTCGAGACCACAAAAAAATGTCGTAAAATATGATTTCATATGCCCGGTGACATACTCAAAGGAACCTAACATGTTTGACCTGGTTCTACGCAAAAAAAAAAAAAAACGACACGATAGACTTACGAAATCACTGCTTTAATATAGGTATCGGCGCACGCCAAGTGACGTCACTCTACAGACTGTTGGCCGGCCGAGCGTGTTTCTATTCAAAAGCGAATATCTCTGTAGCTATTGATTCAATTGAGCTGAAATTTTTTTCTGAGGCTGTTGGTTTGTTATACTTTAAAATGAGGAAGAAAAAGTAGGAAACTGCCATATCACTAAATGACCCTATTGTATACCTTTTGACTGTATTCTAACTTTATTATAAATTTATTATAATTTGAAAATAAATTTTAATAATCATCGTAGAAAAAAATGTCTTTTGTACAAATATCCGTTTCACAGCAGACTGAACTAAAATATCGAATAAAAAATGTCTTTGCGTCTGTAAGTGTGTGTGTGTGTGTGTGCGTATATATCTATGTGTGCATGTATACCGTTTCTTGTAAAAACGAATAACTTCTGTTAGACTTAAAATATTTGATTTCAATTTGGAACATATGTAAAAGAGCATATTACCATAATCTCCATTACGTTTTCGAAATATGAGCGAATAACCAAAAACCAGGACCTTCCTCGTGCCCCCCTACATCCCCCCCACCTCCTACGTTCGGGGAGTTTTGGTATGTTTACCTCCTAAATTGTCCAAACACAGCCCTCTAGTCAAAAATTGTGATCTCACCATTTCCCTCTAGAAACCATTCATTGACTGGACTATTAGACAAGGGAGGTTTTAAGAAAGATTTGGGATAAATGCGCAGGTATTCATGGAACACGAATCACTGGCCCGATATGCTTCCAAGGACAAAGGTATTTCGAATTTTTTACAGAATCAAACTAGGCAAGAAATCGAAAAGTTCCTCCTGGTACAATACCGATTGTTGTATTTCCAGCAAGACGGATCCCCCCCCCTTAACAGCAGCGTTGTTATGGATTATCTTTATGAAGCTTATGGCCCACAACTTATTTCAAACCAGGGTTTCAAGGTCACCTGATCTAACCCCATTAGACTTCTTTCTTTCGGGAAAATGATGCTAGCGATACGCTTTGGGAACCGTATTTTTGGAAGAATCGAGTTGTTAAAGCAATTAGGGATTGCAATTTACCGGAAGTTTTAATAACCGGTAAATCGGTAAATAAAAATGTAAATAACCGGTTAACCGGTATTTACCGGTAATTTTTAGAATGGATGATTAGGGTGGCGAAAACGGCAATTGTCTTGTTCCATGTATAAAATTATCTAAATTTAACAAAAAACATTTTTATATACGTATATTTAATATAATGAACAAATAAAAGGTTTTTTATCAACAGTAAAATCACAAGAGCTTTTTTTTTATCGGATAAATTTCTTTTTGTAACGAAATAATTTAGCCAATCAGTGATTTTATAAGAAAAACTGACATGAAAAAATTGCGAGACCGGAAGTCGAACGATTTTGTCAAATATCAGTTTTTCGAGCAAAATTACTGATTGGAAAAATTTTGAGTTAAAAAGAAATTTATCCATAAAAGAAAAGCTCGAGTGTTTTTTGGCAAGATAAATTAACGACAGAATATGTGAACGAACAACAACAATAATTTATTAAAAATAATTATAATTTTCCCAAAACTCATGTTGTACAGTATAGTTTCCACAATACTTAAAAATTATAGCTGACAGTACAGATTTTAAAGTGACGTGCGACTACTAGATGTACTCTGCTTTTGAGGAACAGGCATTTTTATCGGTGATAAAAAACGATTTATCGCTGTCAGTGATAAAAATGTGACTGTCAAATAGATTTTTTTTATATAGGAGTTAATTTATCAAAAGGAAAAAATATAAATGAAATACATTTAAATAAATAATTATTCTGTAAATAACAAACATATCCACTTAAATAACAAAGATTGTAAACATAAACTCAAATAGGGCATTTACTGAATACCTAATCTAAAAATACAATATTTTTTAAAAATAGCCTGTTAAAGGGGTTAGTTTTTCAAAGCTACATCTGTTAGTCGACTGATATTTGTGCATAGAATACCACCAGTTGAAGATGCCCTTCCTCAATCGATATTGGTGGGTCGATAAGTTAATAAAAATTGATAATAACATACTTCTAAATGTATTCCACAGATATTTGCGGCAGTGAAATATTCAATTTTCTATCGTAAGATATTGTCAATGTCTCTCTTGTATTTCTTAGGACTTGGTGTTTGGAGTTTACTTTTTATAATATTATTTATTTATTGTTAAAAGTGCTCGGTGTTGGGACAGTCACTCTGTATTTAGTGAATACTAGTCAGTGACATAAATAGAAACGTTGAATACGTGACATATTGTAAGTTCAGAATTTACCGAAATAACCGGTAAAATATTAAAATAACCGGTAATTATAATCATGTGTTTTTTGTCCTGATAACCGGTTAACCGGTTAACCGGTTAACCGGTAATGCAATCCCTAAAAGCAATGGGCTGTCCCAACGTAAATCACCGGTATTCTAATTATTTTAAATTTCTAAAGACACTATTATTCCATTAATTTAAATCAATTGATTTGATTAACTTAATTAAGTTCCATTCACTTTTTATCAAAAATCAAGGATTACTTTTTGCAGTCACACTCGAAATTCCATTATCGTACTGTATGTTTCACTGTAAGAATGACATGCAATAATGCATTTACATAAACTTGAAGTGAACAAGACATATTACCAATACATCAATACGAACCTTATTCCCGCTTAAGTATCCTGTAATTAGGAAGAAAAAAAATCTAATACTCCGTGACAACTTTCAAATGATCGCTTTCGACAATTAATAACTGTTCGTTTCCTCTCTGGTGTCGAAACACCAATAACCATTACAATGAGTGATTGTTTACTTAAAGAAGTAAGATGTAAACAATATAGTACGTATCGTATGTCTGATATTTAAGTAATGGGGTTTTATAATACCGTTTGAATTAACTAATTGCGCGTCTCTAGTCTGGCATGTTAATTTTGTAAACGATATTCTTCCGCTTTTCTTTGATGGTGTGCATTAATTGTGGCTCTTGAATACGACTTTTGGTTGCCTAATACCATATGGTCGCTAAATTAAGCATAATCTCACTTAGCCACTGGTTTTTAAGTTTGATGTTGGAATGAAGTGAGAGACAAATTAAAAATGAACAAGACATATTACCAATACATATGCCGACCTCTCGGTATTTTAGTTTATTTCAAAAAAATAAAATCAAATTAATTTATTAATATTAACAACACTCTATGTATTAGTCACTTGGTGTCAAAAAGTACCCAAACTTCGGACTAATTCCATAGCGGCTTGGAATTTTTTTTTGTGGGTTCTTAAATTTTACGGTATCAACTTCAAATATTAAAAAGGAATAGATGTGCTTTTGCCTCTAAGAGGGCGAAAACCACCTTTAAAGTCAAAAAATCAATAATTAACGAAGTGCTGATAGCAGATTGGTCTATTTTGAGACATAAAACTCACCCCCTAATAAGAAAAATAATTGTTCCTACCTCCAAGGGAGTGAAAACCACCTCTAAAGTAAAAAAATAAGTATAAAAAGTAAAAAATAAGTATAAAAGGACTACTGGGAATTTATTAATGAAACTAATCTTATTCATGATTTTGGGGTAGCTGATTACGAATTTGAATCGGGTTTTTGTGATAAGGTGTAGCAAATTAATAAAACGATAACACAGCCCCACAAAAAAAATAACAGTTCAAAGCAGCGAACCAGACCCATGTATCCCTGTGTATTTTCGTGCACCCCCAAAATCATTAGCTAGAGCCACAAAACACCCCTGAAATGGGGTAAAAAGAATATTAAGCTACGAGAATAGTTGTTACATCTTAATCAATCAAATAATTCAAATTATACAAATTAAGGTTAAACAGCAGCGTACATACAATAGATATGAAACACACCCCCAGGGAGGGGCGAAAACTAGCCCCCATATATAAAAAAAATCGATCCAAAACAGCAATGCCTGCTGAAAAAGCTCGAAATGTCTAAGTTTTGTTAAAGTGTTAAGAAACTACATCAGGTCCGACGTAATCTTCAAAAACTGCCCCTATAAGGTTGAAAACAACCACCCTTAAGTTCAAAGGACACGATGAAAACAAGAAAAACGTAAAATCCAACAGGATTTCTATTTTCATGGATGTTATGATTGGCTGAAATTGCGTAGTACTCTAAAATAGAACCAGAAACTTACGTACCATCAACATCCTACACTGTCAACCCTCAGAGGGTGTGAAAACTACCCCCCATGTAAGATTTATCTATAAAAAGTTACAGTGACTTCTATAAAAATTCGAAACACCCGCGTTGTGTGGAGAAGAGAAGAAACTAGACTATGTTCGACGATGTGCTTGAAAACCACCCCCACGGGGTTGTTGTAGGATGCTGGAAAAACAGAGAGAAACTAACCGGATTTACATTTTTATGGATACTATGATTGGCAAAAATCGTGTTGCACACTTAGAGTTTGAAACTCATGTCCTATAAATGTTATTAAGTAACACCCCCAGAAAGGATGTAAACTACCTTAATTCAAGATATAACGAAAAAGCTATACTGTTACTTATTCGTTTCATTTCCATAGCTTTTTTTTTTTTTTTTTAGGGCGTCTCTCAACCCCGTGGGGATGGTTTTCAAGCACAGCGTCGAACATAGTCTAGTTTCTTCTCTCTTCTACACAACGCAGGTGTTTCAAATTTTTGAGCTTTTTTGAGCTTTTTGAGCAGTCATTGCTGTTTTGGATCGATTTTTTTATATATTGGGGCTAGTTTTCGCCACTCCATGGGGGCGTGTTTCATATCTATTATATGTACGCTGCTGTTTAACCTTAATTTGTATAATTAGATTGATTAAGATGTAACAACTATTCTCATAGCTTAATATCCTTTTTACCCCATTTCAGGGGTGTTTTTTGGCTCTAGCTAATGATTTTGGGGGTGTACGATTTTTTCTGACCCCGGATTCGGATTCAGCGACCGAAAATACATAGAATACATGGTTCGCTGCTTTGAATTTTTTTTTTTTTGTGGGGCCGCGTAATTAATAATTTCCAATTTTATTAACTATATAGAGTAGGATGTTTCATTTTTCCAAAGATGTGATTTTCATATGACTTTGCTTACGCCCCGAGTCTCGGTGATGTAAAAGATATATATACCAAATTGGATTTGTTTCTCATGTATTTCTTTGTATTTCTCATGTATTTCTTTCATCTTTTGCAGGTAATTGAACTTTAAAATGGGAACCAAAAGAGGCATTTGGCTGCTAGAAAAGGTGCCTCGTGGTGAGTTTTTAGGAGCTCGACTCCCTTCAAAGGAATAAGTTCCTTTGGTTTTTATTTACCATCACAACGAAATGAAAGAAACACTTTCGGATGCTGCTGAATCTACCAGTACTAAACTAGGGAAGCTCCACACCTCCTCCACCTCCACACTTCCTGTAGTTTAGTACTGGTAGATTTAACAGCATCCGAAAGTGTTTCTTTCATTTCCTTGTGATGGTAAATACAAACTAAAAGTACTTGTTGCTTTGAAGGGAGCTGAGCTTCTAAAAACTAGCAACCAAATTCCTCTTTTGGTTCCCATTTTAAAGTTCAATTACCTGCAAAAGATGAAAGAAATACGTGAGAAGCCCATTAGTACAAAGCACTTCAATATTAGAAATTTCACTAGTTTCAGATAAAGGTGATCAATATTATCCAATCTTCTTGAAATTTGGCATATATATATTTTACGTCACTGAGACTCGGGGCGTAAGCAAAGTCTACAAAAATTTTACATTTTATTTTTTGCCTTACAAAATGAAACACCCTAATATAGAGATTTAACCTAAATTTAATATAACTATTCATCTTCATCAATGTTTGAGTCATTTTCATTTTTATACATATTTACAAAAATGAGCTGTACCATAAAAGTACATAAACTATAATTCATTCCAATTGTTATTATTATTTAAAAAAAATAAAATAAGTAAATTACCAAGTATGCCTACATATCATATTATGTTCTTACAAACTGGGCCTCAGTCGGTAGATAGCGGAGTGGGTAAGGCGACTGGCACATTTTATTCAGGGTACAGACGACTCGGGTTCAAATCCTGCTCGCGATTTTTTTTTTTTATTGTGTCAGTGATATTAAAAGTTTTACAAAGCTGTATATATGAACATAAGGGTAGTTGTTCAAGTTAGGTTGGTTTTTCGAGTATGAAAATACTCATAGCATAATTTTTTTTTCAACTTTAACATGCTGTCACTTCTAGCTCCACCGCGTGTGCGGCGACTGACGCTCATTTTGATGATTATTGGATATTAATCAACTGATAAAAATGAAATTTATTCGGTAAAAAATTCCTCAAAAAAATGCAGCGCTGTCTCCCGTACTATAATAAGCGACCATGAAAACCCCCGAGTATAAATTTTTTCCGAGATATATTTAATATTAAAGCATTAGTAAAATTATTGTTTTTCATGCATGCATAAAATGCACTTTTGGATGCAATCAAGGGCTAAAAATTGCATCTGGAGGGTCAAAAATGACTCTATACGCACAATAAAGTTTATGTGATAATGAAATAAAAAGTTTCTAGTCAATATTAATTATTTTCAGTCGATTATATTGAAAAACTATCGAATAATCCGAAAACATAGCAAAAAATGCACTTTTTTGCATATAAGTGCATTTTAATATGTCTTCCAGCCAAAACTGTGCGTACGCACTATGATTTTATTGTTATTTACACCTAAATCTATCATTCTATTCAAAAAAATCTGATGGAGAAAAAACTTCTTGAAAATCGACCTCAAATCATTATTTCTGATGGACTAAATCAAAAATTCTGCAAATACAAGATTTTCACTGAATTACTTCCACATCCAGTGGAAGTATTATAGTACCAACGACAAAAAAATTTTTAAAAATTTTTATTGTTCAAATAGGCTTAAAATATCATGAAACGTCGAGATTTTAAGTTTGAGCGAAAAAAAAATTTCTGTCTGTCTGTCGGTCTGTCTGTCTGTCTGTAACTTTTTTTTGTGCGCACGTTTACTCTGGAACCGTTTAAGATATTGACTTGAAATTTGGTACACATATGTACTTTAACGAGATCTAGAACTAGATTATATTTTCATCTTGTTCCGTCGAAGGGTTGGGGGGTAAATTGGGGAAAATTTCGGGTAAATGGGTAAATCAAGCAAGTAAGAGTCCATAAAATGGGTATTTAGTATAGAAAAGAGAAGCTAAGGTCTAAAAAAAATTTTTGGCATTAGCCACCCCCATTACCACCCCCACCCCCTTATTAAATGGGATGGAAAAAAATTGTAATTTAGTGTGTGTACAAGAACCAAAAGCTTCAAAATATTTTTTTACTTCATCCACCCCCACTACCAACCCTCTACCACCACCCCCACCCCCACTACCGATGTAGCATATCGTTTTATATGTTTTTCAAATATTATGTTGTTAAAGTTACCTTGAGTAGTATGGATGCGCAGTGGCTTTCCTCGACTACTATGGATGCGCAGTAGATTTCCCCGAGTATTATGGATGCGCAGTGGCTTTCCTCGAATATTTGGATACTCAGTGACTTTTTTCGAGTATTATAGTAGGTTACCTCAAGTAGTATGGATGCGCAGTGGGTTTCTTTAAGTAGTATGGATGCGCAGTGGCTTTCCTCGAGTACAATGGATGCGCAGTAGGTTATCACGAGTAGTGTGGATGCGCAGTGGCTTTTCTCGAGTGCCATAGATGCGCAGCAGGTTACCTCAAGTGATATGGATGCGCATTGGGTTTCCTCGAGTAAAATGGATGCGAGTGGGTTACTTCAAGAAGTATGAATGCGCAGTGGCTTTATTCGAGTAAATTGGATGCACAGTGGGTTACCTTAAGTAGTATGGATGCGTAGTAGGTTTCCTCGAAGAAAATGCTTGTAGTAGAGGCTTTACTTCTATCGTGTAGTTTACGGCACACAACGATTTTTTATATCTTTGTCTTGCCATTTTTTGCGTATTAGTTCGACATTCAGTTGAAGTATATTAACGCAAAAATTTTTTTTGAAAATTTTCATTGTTTCAATAGGCTTATAATATCAAGAAACGTCAATATTTTAAGTCTGAGCAAAATAAATTTGTCTGTTGCGTCGGTGTGTATGTTAGTCTTGTATCGTTTTGGTGCTCACGATTACTCTGGAACCGTTTAAGATATTCACTTAAAATATGGCACACGTATGTTTTTTAACGAGATCTGGAACTAGATTATATTTTCATCTTATTCCGTTGCAGAGTTGAAGGGTAAATTGAGGTAAATGGGGGTAAATAAGTAAATCAAGCAAGTAAGAGTCCATGAAATTGGTATTTAGTAAATATAAGAGGAGCTAAGGCCTCAAAAAAAATGGCGTTAGCTATCCCTATTACCGCCCCCACCCTATTATTAAAGGTGGTGAAAAAATAGTGTGATTTAGTGTGTGTACAAGAGTCATCAAGAATTTTTTTCACTTCATTCACCCCCACCTCTATTACAGATGTGGCATATAATTTTATGGGGTTTTGGGGTACATGATTTCAAATATTATACCATTAAAGTTCCATAAACAATTATTTCCACATAGTGGAGTGCAAATATAGTATTTTGTTGTAAGAGACTTGGATGTGGAAGTAGTGATTCCTTGGGCAGCGGTTTTTTTCATTGTACTGTTTTTGCGTAAAATACGATTGAAAAATTATACCCCTGTCGGAATGTAAATTTTTCGTGAATAAATTTTCGTTATTTTTTGTAATTTTCTTGGCTATAGTCGCCATAGTAGGGCCGCCATCTTGTATTTCGAAATTACCAGATGCCTTTCGAAACTACCGTTTTTAATTAAAATTTTGAGCTCCGAAACATTTTTTGATGGTCTTATATTTGTGTCTAAAGGTGTTCCGGTAAACATTAAATGTCCGAAATATAAAATTTATAAGTCAATCTTACAAGTTTCTCTTTGGAAAGTAAGAGATGCAAAGAAAAAAAAACAAGCATTAACTAATTATATAATTGGTGAATTTAAATAAAGTACAATATTGACAATCTTCAAATAACTCTAAATATGCTCTTATTTATGGAAACGTTATTGATTTCAAACATTGCGATTAATTTCTATAAAATCCAGGTCGGTCGTTGGCATTAGAACGTTTGTTGATAACATCAGTCTATATTGATTGTAGATTTTAGTTGCTTTTTATTACTTCGAAAATATCTTTTCTCATAAGTTACTCACATTTAGTTTACTTCAATATGTATTGTACATAGTAGATTAAACATATTCTTTAAAAGTGTTATTTTATTTAGATATCACAGTGTGTTAATTAAATGAATTAAAATCGTTTGCTGAAATTCTGAAAATTAAAATATTCTACAACACCTGATGTTACCTATATACAGGGTGGACCAAATTAGATCGGATTTGAGATTTTCTATGGCATATAGACAACAACCAAGATAGGTGTCCTAAGCTCGATTTTCGAGAAACAAACAATGGCGTAAACCGCGATCGTCTATCTTTTTCGACTACCGAGCTACAGAGAGTTTTTGGAAAATTGGTATTTTTGGATGACCTCCATATCTCAATTAAGTGTCGAATCGAAAATCGAGTAACACATTCTTAAGGTACTTTTTTGAGTAGAATCCGTTGCTGATAAGGAGAAAATTATGCATGCCTCTGTTTTCGAGATATAGACAAAACTTGTGTTTTTTTAAATGGAAATTGTTTCATTAGTCGATCACCTTATCAGAGCCTTCGACTGTGTTAGGGTACGGACATGCCGAAGATGTCTCTCAGCTAGAAGTTCAGGCCGCAGTTTAACTCGTTCCACCGAAGCCGTCAACTTGTAAAATAAACCTTTAGTTGTAAATGTGACCGCACATACCGAGGATGCTAGCGGTCTGAACTTATAGCGGCGTAGCATCTTCGGCATGTTCGTTCCCTTAGTGACATTCTGCCTATGACCTGGCCTTAATACTTATAGAATCCTACCTTGAAGACAGATTAGAATGTGTGTTTGCCAATCCAATCTGTAACATTATCCACAACGTGCCCCGAGGCTCAATACTTGGGCCGCTGTTATTTATTATTTATATCAATGATCAATATTTTTCTCCTAATAAAAATGTGTTTTATTTGCAGACGATGCAACTCTGCAGTATTCTGGTACAAATACACACAGTCTCGCTCGACACTTAACAATTTAGAATGTAAAGCGGAAATTTGGTTTATAGCTAATAATTTAAAACTAAACAGGGACAAAACTCAGAGCTTGACCTTATCTACTAACAGTAACAGATCTATAGGGCATTTTGTTACTTTACTGGAGATTACTCTTGATGATAATGAACTGATCAAGTCACATTAAGCAATTCTGCTCAAAATGATAATTTTGAGCACAATTGCTCAATGTGACTAATAACAAATGTTTTGCTTCGTCGGCATAAAAAGATTGTTTCTATTGCAACTCGAATTACTTCTTTCCATTTCATTTTTCACTCGCACTTATTATACGGCACAATGTTATGGGGAAATGCAATAAAAAAATTTAGATTCCAGAAACAAGCATTATTTAGTGTAGGGCCCATTGATTGCTGCTAAAAAATTTTTTCAATTTAAAACCATGTCAATGCCACCGCATATATCTATTATCAGTTAAGTGAAATATATCTATTATTAATAGACTAATATTTTTTATATCACTGACTATCTGTGTTAAATGTTGAAATTGTATTAGTTTTAAATTTTTATTTAATTGTTTGTTACTATTCCTACGCAATTGTTATGTAATTGTCTTAAAGGAAAATAAAACTATCTATCTATATATAATAAATACGAATTTTATGGATTCTACTTGCTTGATTTACCTATTTACCCCCCTTTTACACCAATGTATCCGCCGAACTAAGATCAAAATATAATCTGGTTCCAATCTCATTAAAATACATTACCAAATTTCAAGTCAATATCTTAAACGGTTCCAGATTAATCGTGCCCACAAAAAAGTTACAGACAGACACCGACAGACAGACATTTTTTTGCTCAAACTTAAAATTTCAACGTTTCATGACATTCTATTATTTGAACAATAAAAATTTTCAAATTTTTTTTTGCGTTACTATACTTTTACTGGATGTGAAAGTAATTAAACAAATGAATAAAATTCTTTTTAAAGGACATGTAACAAGCTACATGATTGAGCATTGCTTCTATTCTGTAAAGGAATATTTAGACACTCTACCTATATTTCTTGTCATTATATGATATCCTGGTACAAATTGTTATACTTAAATTAGTTTACTTTTCTGTGCGTTTTTTTTTGTTATACAGTATGTTGCACTTAAGAGTGTAACATTCTTATAACTTTTTATTTTCTTTTCCGATTTGAACTAAATTTTGCTCAACATAACAGGGTCAACTTATGGTCAAAAAATCATTGGCCTCCTGAAAATGCAAAGAAACCTGCAATACCAATATAAACGTAAAAATCAAAAAATCATATTAGACATTTTTCCCTGAAAATTTGATTAACGAAAGTTGTTCAGAATTGTCAAAAACTTTAACTCTAAAATTAAAAAACATTGAGATTTTGTTTAAAATAATACAACACATTATTCTGAACAAAAAATGAAGAATACATTTTTTTTTATTTGAGAATCTGTTTTGCAAATTAAAATTATTTCTAGTTGAAAAAATTGTTGTTTTTTTTTTGACGGCCCCTATCTGAAATGCCTTTGAACCCACTACTATGTAATCTTGTACAAAGGGATTTCTAAAAGTGCTGATTAAGAATATCTTACTAGTTTTTGTTTTAAAAAAATTTCTAATATATTTTTTTTAATATCAACCCACTCTTTCCATCCTAGAATCGGATGTCTCTGACTAAAATCAAATGTGGTTACGTCTAAAGACTCACTTTATAGGTAAATGTTCACCACCAAAATTTGAAAATATTCGAGTATTAGTACAGTAACTGGAGGTTTTAACTTCAGAATAATGTCATATTGAACGGATTTCGTTCATTTTACTTCCACGTCCAGTGGAAGTATAGTAACGACAAAAAATTTTTTTTTAATTTTTATTGTCCAAATAGGCTTAAAATGTCATGAAACGTCGAGATTTTAAGTTTGAGCGAAAAAAAAATTTCTGTCTGTCTGTCTGTCGGTCTGTCGGTCTGTCTGTCTGTCGGTCTGTCTGTAACTTTTTTTTGTGCGCACGTTTACTCTGGAACCGTTTAAGATATTGACTTGAAATTTAGTACACATATGTACTTTAACGAGATCTAGAACTAGATTATATTTTCATCTTGTTCCGTCGAAGGGTTGGGGGGTAAATTGGGGTAAATTTGGGGTAAATAAGTCAATCAAGCAGGTAATAGTCCATAAAATTGGTATTTAGTATATACAAGAGAAGCTAAGGTCTCAAAAAATTTTTGGCATTAGCCACCCCCATTACCACCCCCACCTCTCTATTAAAGGGGATGAAAAAACTATGTACAGGAACCAGAAACCTCAAAATATTTTTTTACTTCATCCACCCCCACTACCACCCCCCTATCACCACCCCCCACCCCACTACCGATGTGGGGTATCGTTTTATGGGTTTTTGGGGTAGAGGATTTCAAATATTATATCATTAAAGTTCCATAAACAGTTATTTTCACATACAAAGTCTTTTTCGTTGTAAGTGACTTGGATAGAGAATCTGGATGTGGAAGTAGTGATTCCTTGGGCAGCGGTTTTTGGCAGTATAATAGTAAATGTTTCACAGAAAAGTTTCTATATTGTGCGGGTGCATGCTAATTTATAGGGGGTGGCACTTAAAAATATACATATATATTTATTGGAGCTGAAATAGAATCATATTTTAAGAAGAAAAGGTTCTATGCAATTACTTCCACATCCAGTGGAAGTATAGTAACGACAAAAAATTTTTTAAAAATTTTTATTGTTCAAATAAGCTTAGAATGTCATGAAACGTCGAGATTTCAAGTTTCAGCGAAAAAAAATTTTCTGTCTGTCGGTCTGTCGGTCTGTCTGTCGGTCTGTAACTTTTTTTGTGCGCACGTTTACTCTGGAACCATTTGAGATATTGACTTGAAATTTGGTATACATATGTACTTTAACGAGATCTAGAACCAGATTATATTTTCATCTTGTTCCGTCGAAGGGTTGGGAGGTAAATTGGGGTAAATTTGGAGTAAATAGGTAAATCAAGCAGGTAAGAGTTCATAAAATTGATATTTAGTATAGACAAGAGAAGCTAAGGTCTCAAAAAAAATTTTGGCATTAGCCACCTCATTACCACCCCCACCCCATTATTAAAGGGGATGAAAAAAAAATGTGATTTAGTGTGTGTACAAGAACCAGAAACCACAAAATATTTTTTTACTTTATCCACCCCCCACTCCCCCTCCCCTGTCACCACCCCCACCCTACTACCGATGTGGGGTATCGTTTTATGGGTTTTTGGGGTGAGGATTTCAAATATTATATTATTAAAGTTCCATAAACAATTATTTCCAGATACAAAATTTTTTCGTTGTGTGACTTGGATAGAAAATCCGGATGTGGAAGTAGTGATTCCTTGGGCAGCGGTTTTTTTCACATAAATTGATAGTTTTTAAGTTATAACGACTTCAAAATTGCGATTTTAGCTTAAAAAAAAGGTATTTCCAAACGTCTTTCGTCAAGTATCTCGAAAAGTATTACTTTATCGAAAAAATGTTACAGACCAATTACAGAAAGTACAAACTTGGAATTAATTATATTTTTTGTTTATTGATGTAGGATTAATAATTTCGGAGATATTTAAGTTTACATTTGGCATCCAAGTGTTCATAAGATAATTATTTAGAGTAAGAGTTAAATATATTAGGAACTGTGATGGAAATGTCAAATTTGATTTTGTAAATGGAACACCCTGTGTATTTTGGTATTTTTGGGATCTACGGATCAGATTTTATCCGATCACGTTACGAATTTTTCATTTTTTAAACAAAATTTTGGAAAGGAAGTTATTGTTGTCAATTTGTTTACGTAATAACCAATTGCAACATACTAATCTTCGATCTGAATCATTTTCGTATAAATGCTGGTCTAATTTATACTTATGTTTCTTTAAAATTTTTCTCGCACTTTCCTTGCTAACGTTACATTTTACTTCGAGTTGTCGAATTGAAGCAGACGGGGAAAAATGTACGTACGCCAACACATTAGTTTCAGCTTCTTCACTCACAATAAATTCATTTTCAACGTTATTTGGCTCTTTTATTAATTCCATTCCTACTCTTCTAAAGTATGTCCTGTCTGGATGATGTCTCTCGGAAAAACGCGCAGCATATAGGGCACATGCATTGATCGAATTTTTCAGACATTCCCCGTATATTAATAGCATGTTAATTTGTTCATTTCTGGTATACTTTTACTGATTATTTTCCATTATTGCATAAAATACAATTTAAAGCTCACACCTTTAATAAAACGTCAAACGAAATTGTAGTTTTCTGATTGTTATGACGTTTAAATATTTTTTTGCAGGCCTGCTCTGTTTCTAATTGAAATAAGCAAAATGAAATAAAGGTATTGCAATGAAGAATAAAAGTACCTATTTTTGAATTATTTCATTTTTTTGTGTTAAATAGAAATAAAACTAGACATATCGCATATTGTCGTATTCGAAATAATATTCTCTATCTACTATTGTCGATGATCCATACACGTTCCAATTAAAAAAAATTGACTTTCTTATCAAAAACCAACACTTTAAAATTATTGGCACGCAATACATTTAATATTAACTTACTACTAAGAATTATCATTTGTGTGGATGAAAGAGTGGAGATAGATACATTTTACCCCTTCTTCTGGTTGAAAAATGAAATTAAAAATTTTAAAATTATTTTTGAAAAAGATAGAATTTAGTCCGTAGATTCCTAAAATACCAAAATATACAGGGTGTTCCATTTAAAAAATAAACATAATATAGTTTATTTCATATATTATACGTATGCACTTTATGTACTGATATACATGATTTGGTAATGACTTGCTAGAAATCTATCACATAATGTAGCCTGTGAATGATACTCTATTCTATTCCATTTTATAATAGTTTCGGAGACAAACTGTTATGACAAACAGATAGACGGATAAAGAACCACAAAAACTGGACATCTCATAACGGTTCGTTTTCTCTTTTGAGTACGAAACCCGAAAAAGAATGCTAAGATGCAAACTTTTTAAATTTTCATGTTTACCTTTATGGAAATTAAAATCTCATAGCAGTGGATCATTTGCAAAGCTACTCGAATAATCGTTATATTATCTCAACCTCCATTGTATCAGATTACTGAGAACTGAAATAAATTAAATTGTTTCAGGTAAATAAAATCTTGAATATTCATCAGTACGTATCTACCACAAAGAGGAACGGTGATAAGGGCCGAGATAAGACCGGAGAACAATTAATTACCATAACACAACAATTTACGAAGATTAAGATACACACATGGTATGGAAACAATATAAACCCAAGAAGATCTAAGTGGGCCATCAACTTCACTGATTAAGACGACAAATTTATTTTACAGTATTCCAAGTCTTGTCTGTATCATATTCAGTTATCTAAAATAAATATTTTATTAACTGTATTTAATTTTTTATTGTTTAAAGTTGTAAAGAGATAGGTGACTAAAAGTTAAACATGTACATGTTATAATGATAATGCTCTAAGACATGTCTTAATCTGAGGAACGTGTACTTTTTAGTGTGGCATTAAATATAACTTTATAGAATTATAAATGCCATGATTTTTAGTGGTTTTTACTGGTTTTGAATTACAGTGGAACAAGTATTAGTTTCTGTACAGTATTTCTAATGTTGTTAAACTCCCTTTTTAATAATATTATGAAATAGTCACAAGAATTCTTTTGCTATGAGCAAAAAGGTAAGCCCCTCTATATTGAGTCAGTAAAATAATGGTGTACATTCTTCAAATCTTGACAAATATCTCTTGCCCAAGCTGACTTTGTCAAAGTCAAAAACAGATTTTAGCCCAAGCAATGAAGTGCTAAAATGACCATATGTCGGAAGTAATTAGAGACAGGCTGAATTTTTGTCAGTTGTTGGAACTCACTTAAAGGTACATTTTCCCAAATGTTTCCGCCCTTCCCCCTTGCGCTTCCAAATTAAACACATCTTTTTTAACTTTTGTACGAAAAATACTATTTTCACATTTTTCATGTTCTATATACTCCTTTATATCTGTCATTTGTCGACGTAAAAACTTGATATTTTAATATTACAATATTCAAACCTTCCGCTTTCCAACGGTGTATGCAAAAATAATATTTTTCTGAAATCGATCGGCAATGTCTACATTTTCGGCGCGATTTCAGATCGAAAAATGCACCATTCCAATATTTTAGTCCGTTGCTAAGACACTATCACAAAACAGATCGGAAAAGGTCCGTTGCCAAGCAACGATTAACAAAACTGCACGGGAATGTTACTTTCCCGGCCTAGGCCGGGAAAGTAACATTCCCGTACGGTTCTTTATGTATATTTTAGATAGTAAATAAATTCCCGCAGACAAACCAACTCATATTAAAATTGCATTTATTAGTAAGCAGTTAGATTGTAATGAAGAAATGTTATGCATTAATACAAATTCCTTAATTTATAATAATATTGATTGTGATTTCAAAAAAAATAGTATGTGTACTTCGGCGTGAAAGCACATTCCCGGACTTCGATGCTTCGATTTTTCATCGTCGTCCGGGAATATATTGCTTTCACATCTAAATACACAGTATACTATTGTTATGATATGACTGAAAAATAAATAAATATGAATCGAGAAGTTGCGATTTTTGTGTAATTTACAGCGAAAAAGTATGGATCGAGGTAACTTTTTTATTTTTCAAAATAACTGCATACTGTAACGAGTAAACTGTAGCTAATGAAATGAGGAATTTTTTTCATTTAGAGCATTTTTTTATAAAATGCATAGGAAGTGAGATAAAGGCCTTGTAACATGAACATGGCTCTGGCGCTCAATCCCCAACCGTATCGTACGCGCAGGCAATGAAATCCAAAAATGATCATATGTCGGAAGAAATTAGAGAGAGGCTGAATTTTTACCAGTTGTTAGGAGCTAATTAGAAGAGTATTTCCTCAAAAGTCCCCGCCCCTCCCCCTTGCGCTTGCCTCCCTACCCTCCCCTAAACATAAAATTGCAAGCATGCTCATTCATCGTTACCCTTAATTCAAATAATAGATATAGTTTTAATCCTCGTAATATCAGCCAAATAAGACTGGCTCGACATTTTTCTGGATTTAATACTTTATTCGTGACTCGATGAGTATTGCATTTTTAAGCGCGGAAAAATGTAATCTTTACTATTTATCACATTTGTTATATATTATTCGAAAAAAAAAAGTAGAGTGAAACTTGTTGAGCTATTATTGAGCTTTCCAGCAGTATTCAAATATCTAGAATTGAAGGCTCGAGGTCATCAGTTGTAGATCACGTGAATAAGCACAAAAGGAGCGGTCAACGGTTCATACCCCTATCCGGCTACCTGCTACCCACCGCCAGCATTACCGCTGCTCCAGAAATGAAAAAAAAAATGGTTAAAAGGAAAATATCAAACTTTACATCTGAAGATGATGCTGATGTAGATATAGTGAATGTTGCTGTAGAAAAGCTCAAGGAGTGCTCTAAGGTTGTTGTTGTAGGATCTGATACAGATTTGTTGACTTTACTAGTGGCCCTAGCTCCAGAGAAAAAGAAAATTTATTTTTGTAAGCAAAAAGGTGGCATTGAAAATTTAATCGAGCAGCACAGTAAAATCAAAAGAAGTCTCTTGTTTATGCATACAATGACCGGATGTGATACTACGTTATGCTTTTATGGTTTAGGAAAGATAAAAGCAGTTGAAATGGTGAAATCTTCGGTGGAAGCTCAGCAACAAGCTTCAATATCTTTGTAAGAAAATATATCAAAAGAACAATTACAAATTAGTGGAGAAAGATTTACACTTGGATTATATGGAATCTATAGATATACAAACATGAATGAAGCTCGCCACTTCAAATTTATGAGTGTGGCAAACAAGTCTTTGCGATCAAATTTCGATCTGGCCAAATTACTTCCAACAACCGAGGGAATGTCAACAACATATACTAAGGGTTTACTTGCAAGTCCAGAAATGGTTAGGCAATAGTTTGCCAATGGGGATGGAAGCTGGAGTCTGTAAAGGAAAATGAAGGAGAGAAAAAAGTTCTCCGACCATTGATTTCTTTGAAGCCTTTTGCGCCAAATGATCTTTTGCGTTTAGTGTCATGTTCCTGTACATCTGCTTGTGGGAATTATTGTGGATGCAGAAAATCAGGTTTGCTTTGTTCAGTATGTGTGAGCACTGCAGTGGATATTCGTGTCACAACGCATCAATCGTGGACGATGATCAAGACAGAATTAATGATAATTAAGCATGTACATAATGTAAATAGTAATCTATAAATAACCTAAAGATTTGTAAATATGTAATATTTTATCAATTATTTTTTAAAATAAAACACAAAGTAAGAACATGTAGATAAAAAAAATAAAAAGATGAAATTAACTGGTGGTGGGTGGGAGGTCCGTGATTCTGTAGATGACATTGATTTCTATTAGTCAAATTAGTAACAGTTTATTAATCTCCACAGCTGCCGGTTGCCAGTCCGGGTCACGGCGGATCCATAGGTGGGGGATAATGGAGCGATCTTAAATTTTGAGGTTAGGAGCTCCCCAGAACCAAAACTGGCAGAAACTTATCATAACAAAAAAAAACTGTTTTCATCATAAATACATTTGTAAAAATTTATATTCTCATTAAGGCCTATAGTGTCATTAGATGTTATAATATATAATCGGTTCATTGGCGTAATTTCAGTATTTTTATTGGGTAGGCAGGGATTTTGCATTTTTATTGGGTAGGCAGAGAGTTTGCCTAATTGTATTGAAAACCTTTGACTTGATTGGCGTAATTATCATACTTATTATTTTTTCCGGAAGAATTTCGGAATTCGCCAGATTTGCTTTAAACAATTTAATGCCCTTTCAAAATATTGGGTGGGCAGTTGCAGTGGGCAGTAAGTATTATGTTTACAGAAAAATGTTATAATAGCTTTTTTAAAGAGTAGATGTTAAGGAATAATACGGCATTAAATTTATGAATTTAGAATAAATAATGACGGAGATATGAACGATGCATAAAAGGCCTGCAAAATGGATGTTTAAGTGTGGGTGGGGGATTAAGGACTTTTAAATGAGAAAATACTCCTCTAATGAAGTCCTAACAACTGACAAAAATTCAGCTTGTCTCTAATTACTTCCGACAAAAAACCTTCATTGCCTGCGCTATATTGTAAGGTTGGACGGGGCGGGTCCGGTTCGGCTTAACGGTTAACGGGGGGATCAGCTCTCTTGTCTGTTATAAACAAACTTTTAAAATGTAATAATAATATTAAAAATTGCTGGTTAATTAAAAATAACACAACACTAGGCAAAGCACTTACAAAATGTGGGCTGTTGACTCGGGTAAAAAGCTAAACAAAAAAACTCGTACGAAAACTGCCACCGTGGTCTCCATGCCTACAGGAAGATGCGATAATATGGTATGGCGGTTTAAATGTTATAATTTTCAAGAATTTTTTCGGCCTAAAAAGAATTTACGAACAAAATGACAAAAAGAACAAAAAGATGAACAGGAGCAAAAGAAACAAAAAATAGAAAAGGAAAGACAGGACTAAAGATAAAGTGTAGGAAGTAAGATAGGATAGGGTTTTATAGAGATTATTATAGGGGAAGATTTGGCTAAGGGAGTTGCCGAAAAATAGGCAACACCTGATGTGGTAGGGGTATCTCAGATTGAATAATATTGCACTATGCTGTCTGATTTGGGTTATGTTGCGGGTTAGCGGACTATCGCCCAGTTTGGTGGCGTAAAATTTTTGGGAGATCTCCTGGACGCACAGTGGAATTGATTTAATTTATTTTTTTTCGGCGACAACATTCCACCTGAAATTTTATTGTTGATTCTTATGTACTATGACCTCCTGAGTAAGAAAAAAATATTTGCGCCCAAAAATTTCTTGTGCGCCAAAAGTTATATGCACTTTTTAACGCGCTTTCACGGATTTTCAACTTATCTGCTTAATATATCTTGTACCAGTAACCGAATGGGAATTTTAAAAATACTGGCTTATTTGAAATAAAATTTTTAAAAATATAGACCTGTCCGATATATATTGGTCAATTCGCCATCTTGGAAAAAAATAGAAAATACCAAGAATAACCGAAAAAAAAAAACAGAATTGAATATCTTTTCTATAAAAAGGAGTAATTTCACCAAAGGTGGCAAAAATAAAACTCATTTATGGTTAAATATAATGCACCAATCCCGGATACCGCATGTCAAATAGAACGGTCAAAGATGGCGGACCAAATAAAATTTTTAATTCTTCGTTACTTTTTCTTTTTTCGATTGTACGTTATTTCATGCACTTTTAGGAGATCATTTTTTTTTTATTTTCAAAAAAGTGCATTTTTACAATTTTTAAAAATTAATTTTTTTGGCCCTCCTTTTTTTTCACCCAATTTTCATCGAAACAAAATGAAATATATTATAGAAATTTCAAAAATCTAATGCAAAATAAAACTTCATTAATTTGAAAAGGAAATTAAGCATACGCATGGTAATAATAATAATAATAAATGAATATATGATCAATAACACGGCCCCACAAAAAAGAAAAAGGCCATGATCTGGATGACTGACCATGATATTCCTATGTATTTTTCGACGCTGAATCCAAATTGGAGGTCAAAAAAATTCTTCTTCTTCTTAATTGTATGTGCAGATCTAAAAATATTCCTTAAATAGGGGCAAAGTTATGAATATCAGTGTCATTACGGAGAGGAGTATGAATGGGCACTTTGCAACCCTCGTGCTCTCATTTATTATTTCCAAGGGCGTAACACGTGGTACGCCTTCTACACCCGAACATAGATCTGCGTCATGAAAGCTTTCTAGCTTACAAGCTCTTGAGAATGCATGTCTCATGGTGGAGGGTGAACACAGCCAAAGAACCAACCCCCTAGAGGGACTGGGGTGGAGGAAAATATGTTGGAAAATTTTAGAAAATCAGGGTGTAGGATGAGTTTGAAGGTACATTTCCTGCATTCTCATCTAGATTTCTTCGCAGAAAATTTGGGCGACTACCAGTGAAGAACAAGGTGAACGATTTCACCAGGACATCTCCGAAATGGAGAAGCGCTATCGAGGAAGGTGGGATGTGCACATGATGGCGGATTACTGTTGGTCATTGAAGGGAGATACAATAGAACACCATAAGCGCCAGCCAGTTAGAAGATCCTATGAAAACAAAAGCAAGAGAAACTACGAAAAAGAGAATAAATGCTATAGTAGCAAGGGAGAGAGAGAGAGAGAGAGAGAGAGAGAGAGAGAGAGAGAGAGAGAGAATGGGTCCCAGCGCAGGAGTGAGAGTGTAAGAAGTGTGTATTCAATTAAAGTATAGAAAGAAATGCTGTAAAAATAATCAATGTAGTTGTAGAAAACTGAATATATAATGTTCTATTCTGTGTCTTTTGTAAAGGAAATAATTGTGCCAATTCTTCTTCTACCTTTGATTAATCGGTTATCGATGAGGAATGCGGTGAAATTACGGTATATGACGATAATGAAAATAATATGGTGTATTTTATTTTGTTTCGATGAAAATTGGTTGAAAAAGAGGAGGATCATAGAAAATACATTTTTAGAAATTGTAAAAATTCACTTTTTTTTAACTCTATCCCCTAAAAGTACATAAAATAACGTACAATCTAAAAAAGAAAGTGACGTACAATGCATCCTTGATAATGGACGAAGAATTAAAAAGTTTCGTCCGCCATCTTTGACCATTCTATTTGACATGCGGTGTCCGGGATTGGTGCATTGTATTTGACCACAAATAAAAAAAAAATAAAAAAATAAAAGAAAAAAAAATGAATTTTATTTTTGCCACTTTTGGTGAAATTACTCCTTTTTATAGAACAGATATTCAATTTTGATTTTTTCGGATTCTTGGTGTTTTCTATTTTTTCCAAGATGGCGGATTGACCAATACATATCGGACATATTTTTAAGAATTTCATTTTAAATAAGCCAGTATTTTTAAAATTCCCATCCGATTACTAGTACAAGATATATTAGGAAGATAAGTTGAAAAATCGTGAAAGCGCGTCAGAAACTGGATATAACTTTTGACGCACAAGGAATTTTTGGGAGAAAATATTTTTTTCGTAATCAGGAGTTCATAATAGGTACATGAGAATCAACAATAAAATTTCAGGTGGAATATTATCGTATGTAATATCACTAGTGCTTAAAATTTTATCGAAAATTTTTTCGAAAGCGTGTTGCCTAGTAATATAAAGAGTGCAAATTGGCAGTTTATTATCTGATTAAATATATAATAAACTGCCAATTTGCACGAGTTATATTAACTAGGGGCAACTTAGCTTGAGAAAAAATTTTTAGATAAAATTTAAAGCACGAGTGGTATTTGAGTAGAATATTTCACGAATAAATAATTCATTAAGTATCTTCAATATTATGTTTTATCATTAATTGCCTTCAGACGTTTTCTTGTCACTTTTTAGAGTTTACTGACCTTTATTTTCAATTTCCTCATTAATTTGATATACAGAAATATTTCCAAACCGACTCATATTGTCAAAACAGCAAATCTGAAACAAACGCAGTAGAAACAATGGAGATTCCCTATATTTTAAAATAATCTAGTGACGTTTCTATGGCAACTAGTAAATAAAACGAGTTGAAACCTTAGATATTATAATGTATAGACTGGCTTAACACCTTTCAGGCGTTTCTGAGGTGCAATATGACGAGGAACGATAGAGAGAGCACTACATCTTTAATCTGCGAGCACTACTTTATTCCCGATGTCCCGCCTATTTATTACTATACACTCAGGGTTCCGAGATTGACATAGAGAGCGCCATCTAGCGCTACCGCTACTAGAGTTATATTCCATAATAATTGTTCATTGATTCATATTTACGTATTTAATCCTTATTTTTAACTTACGAAGTTTACAAATTATGTTGAGGTTTGCTTCGTTCGGCAAAGTGAATTTTAAATACATCAAATTAAAACATTGCACAGCTTTGATTCAACTAGTTACTTTTTGATAGATTACCGTATGTAAGTAGGTATCTAAGTACATTTTTAGTTTGTTTCCAGAGCGAATGTGTTTACTTGACATTTATAATAAATGATTTGCTTAACTTTGTAACTACGTTATTGAGCTATTGAAAGCTGTGCTTGACTTGTTCCTGTATTATGAGCTAGGTATATTAAGTACAATCTTTGTATATTATTGTTACCTGATTGAAAAATAGGCAAATTGAAATAGTTACAGATAGGCAAGGGTTATAGCCTATATATTTAAGTTTCTCTTTGGAACTGACGATTGTTTACTATATATGTGGTGTGTTTATGTTTGCTAGTACATAATGCAATATTACAATTTACAAGGTAAGTTAACAATTAGTAATAAGCTAGAGAAGATATTTATAGATAAAATTTAAAAGAGTGGGTTGCCCTATTTGCCGAAAATATTTCACGAAACAAAACGTCAAAAAATTATCGCAGTATTTGCCGCTGCAGCGACATAAAAAATTAGCGCGATAAATTTTGCATGTTGGTACTGTCAAGAGCCGATCTAGCTTGAATTACCATTAATAATGACATTTGATTGGTGCAATGTTGTGGAAAAACGGGCTCTCATTGGCTATAGCGTTAATGAGTGAAATAATCGCCGAAAAAAATCAATTCAACTGCACTATTACTATCGTTGTCGTGCTTACAAGAAACTTAACAGCCGGACAGGCCCATGTCTTTAAAATTGCTCAAATGTATAAAATATAAAATGTAGTGAAAAAATTACAGTTTTAGAAACGTTCCTGTCAACTACTCTTAGTTTCTGTGAAGAGTATAAAAATAGTTGTTGACTGATCACCAAAGTACACTAAACTCATGTTTCCTTTTCTGTTTGATGTACTGTCAGATAAATGATTTAGTGAAACATGTAATGACACAAAGTTTGACATGACGGAAGATGTTTTCGTACTTTTTTATGCAAATGACAGTACGTAGGTGAGTTGCAAAGAATCTAAGATAGTATCTGTGTGGTGACAAATGATTTGAAGATAATAATTGGTAAAACCAAAGTCATATCCGGTCAAGAGAATTGATTTATGTGATTACAATAAATAGTAAACGTGTACATTTAGTTTTAAGTTGTTATGTAAAAGTAACTTTAAATAAAACAGTTTTTATATCCTCCGGATGAGCACATAGACGATGAGACACCTGGGACTGTTTTTCGTGGGTTGAAGTTATTTGCACACAGAATTAGCCCAGACGACAGAGTACATTTTATAGTGAAACCTCCAAAAACTTGCAAAATGAAAATTTTTTTTTAATGAGTTCGTGAAAGTGTATAGAATAATATCCTCTCGGATGCAAAACATAAAAAAAGTGAAAAAAACATTTCTTTTCATCCATTTTTTCAAAATCTTGAAATAAGTCAGGGTAGGAAAAAATAAAAAATACAGGTGGATAGACCACGTGTTTGTGAACAAAAATTGTAATAAAATTTATCGCTAAAGCCACGGTATTCCTGCAAAAAAATAGAAAAGTAACTTTGTCACTTTGCGCGGCCAAGCGCACGATTAAATGCATACTCTGGAACCTCTAAAAATTCTTAGCAGTTCTAACGAGTAAAATAAAGCTTTTTCTCTTTCTGATTACACATTTTTAACATTTTTTTAGCGAATATGAGGATAAATAGTGGGTATGGAGGGAAAATATATAATTATGAACGCGTATACAGACACTACACATAGCCTTTGCTGTATTGTATTTAAATCACAAAAATCTCAACATGGCTACCCAAGATATTGAAGGTCAAAGTTTTTTGCAAATGCATCGGATGTCCATGAGGTCAATGTAGAGAATTAAATTATCTACAAATTGTCTTTTTTATTTTTTACCAAATAGCCCTCCTTTTTCGAGATATTCAGGGTCAAAATTTCAAAAACATGGTTTTTCGCTAATATCTCGGGCCAAAACAATCGAGCACCAATAAAGTTAACACAAAAGTTGTAAAAAATGGAGTTATTTCATACTTTTTATATACATTACATTTGGATCTTAGGACTAGTAATAACTAAGTATATGTAATGGCAATTTTTTTTTATGGACGTTAAATAATTTTAAATTCAATTTATTATTTGTAAATGGTAGTTCCCGCCAAAAGCCGTGACGTCAATGGTTACGCATGCACAGTATAGTTCAAGCAGTAAAGGACCCCGGAACAAAACCCATGAAAATGTTGATTCGGTGGAATCGGCTGAAATTTTGGTATTTTGTAGTTTAAGTCATGCTGATCAAAAGTTCTTATTCCATCGAGCCAATCCTATGGATAATTTTTGAGATACAGCTTGTCAAAGTTAGGTAATTTGCGTCATTTTAGACATTCAAGAACTTTTTACTCTTAAACTATTAACTTTAGCAAAAAATTGCAAGGGTCGAAATATTTTTGTTATAGTCCAATAAAGCTTAAGACATTTTTTCCGAATTTTTTAATCAATTTTTAGGTTAGGTAAAATATATATATGTCATATTTCGGCATGCTTCGGTGGGATTGGCTGAAACTTTGCTAGTTTGTAGCTAAAGTCATGCTGATCAAAAATTCCTATTGCACTGAGTCTATCCTATGAGTGGTTTTCGCTCCAGGAGTGCTTGAAGGTCCTAACAACGAGTTATTGGGTAATTTATGTGCGTGTTTATGAATGGCTTCCAGCGTGTTTGTGTACGTGCACAAAAAATGTAATGTAAAAATAAGCTTGTATTATTGTTAATATATGTGTAAATTCACGTCCCTGTAAATCAGAAGGTTTCTGAAATATAAAATAATTATCAGTTTTTGGGTGCTATTTTCAAAGGGCCGTAGCTCAAGGTATTTGCGGGTATATTTTTGCATGTAGAATCTGCACCAGAAGTTTGTCATCGATATTTCTAGATAACCCTGTATACACTGACACATACATATACACAAACGCATGCACGCAGTACACAAACGCGCTGGAAGCCATTCATAAACACATACATATATATTACCCGTTACCTTCATTAAGACCTTCAAGCACTCCTGGAGCGAAAACCACTCATAGGATCGACTCAGTGCAATAGGAATTTTTGAACAGCATGACATCAACTACAAAATAGCAAAGTTTCAGCCAATCCCACAGAAGCATGCCAAAATATGACATATATATATTCTACCTAACCTAAAAATTGATAAAAAAATTCTGAAAAAAATTCTTGAGTTTTATTGGACTTGAACAAAAATATTTTAACTCTTGCAATTTTTTGCTAAAGTTAATAATTTAAGAGTAAAAAGTTCTTGAATGTCTAAAATGACGCAAATTGCCTAACTTTGACAAGCTGTATCTCAAAAATTATCCATAGGATTGGCTCGATGTAATAAGAACTTTTGATCAGCATGACTTAAACTACAAAATACCAAAATTTCAGCCGATTCCACCGAATCAACATTTTCATGGGTTTTGCATGGCAGCCATGAAATGCAAACTTCACCATTACCTTACATTGATGTGTGACTGACATTTTGTTTTGCCGTTTTCGCTAAATGTCAAAAAATACCAGTTTTGATTCGTTCGTGCCGAGCCGAATTTTCGATTTGCCTTGTGCAATTTACGATGCGGATCAACTAGAACTCTTCCTCTTTGCATCGCGGCATCGTTCGGCCCTCCCGCAGGTGTTTTTCGAAAAATATAAACGTTTTAAGATTGCATGTTTTTGCGCTATTTTCGGTTCCGAAATGTATGTTTTGTTTTTACTATTTTTCGCCGATATCTCTGAAACGGTAAGAGCTAGCCCAAAATAAAAAAATACCGTAAAACGAGTTCGTTTCATAACGAATCTTTTGGTTTCATCAGAATTTTGCTTTTATTTCTTGTTTAACAAGTTGGTAACTCCTTAACCTTGGCTCCTAGGCCAAAAAACTATCCTAACGAATTTAAATAGAATTAAATTTGCTAAAAGTCTTTTCTTAATTTTTTGTCTTGCGATAGAAATGAAGGAAATAGAAGGGGCGGAAGTGAGAACTTTTTTTTTTCGGTAAAGTTTCGCTATTTTGTCATCGTAATTAATCGGTTATTAACGAAATTGATCTCAATTACGATGTACGTTAATATCATGTGTTATCTAGAGCTCCATTAATCTCGGCCCTTCAAAGCGAACGTTTCTGAGAAAAATTATTTTTTTAAGACTTACTTGCATTTTCTAGGAAAACCTGACATTTCTTCCATTTTCCCAAGAATCTCGCTAATTATCAGTTTCCTCAAAATATCCGTAGACATCAATTCTAAAGAAAATTGATCGAGCTTTCCGATGCTTTTTTAAATTTTTTCTCTAACATAAAAAACAACAAAGTTGTGGCCGAAAATATGCGCCTCTTCACACTTCTTAAAATTCGTAAAATATTTATTTGCAAACTTGGAAACAGGAGGTTAAAACATTAGCGTTACATTTCGTGTTGACAGGGCAGCAATCTAACAACAATAAAATTACCATAAAATTACCTCTAACCATTGACGTCACGCGTTAATAAAATTTAAAATGAGTAGTAGTTTTTGTGGATTTATGAATAATTAACAAATATCAGAGTGATTTTAATTGCTGTTAGTTATTCTCGTATATTTTACTGTTAAAATTAGTAGGTATTTTTAAGTTTTTTACACACATGAAATAACCCCATTCAATTATCTACAAGATTGGCATTTTGCATTTTTTCCCAAACTCTCGCCATTTTCGAGATATTCAAGGTCGAATTTAAAAAAAAAACGGTTTTTGCATGTAGACTTCGTCGCGATCTAATGCCTAGGGAGCGAGATATTCGCGGAGAACCGTTTTTTTTAAACTTCGCCCTTGAATATCTCGAAAAGGGTGGGGTTTTAGGAAAAAATGCAAAATACCTATCTTGTAGATAATTGAATTTTCTACAACTTTTGTGTTAACTTTATTGCTTCCCGGTTTCTTTGGCGAGAGATATTCGCGAAAAACTTTGACTTTGAATATCTCGAAAAAAAAAAGGGGGGGGGGGGGTAAAAAATAACAAAGACAACTTGTAGATAATTTAATTCTCTACGACTTTCACATTGACCTCATGGACATCTGATGCACAGGACGCGAGATATCTGCAAAAAACTTTGACCTTCAATATCTTGGGTAGCTATGTTGGGATTTTTGTGGATTTGGGTTTGGGACACCTCAAGAAACGTCTGTGCAAAAATTCAGATTTTACTAATTTTGTCCAGGTTTCCTTATTTTTTTGTCTAATTTCCCTGCAGTATCAAGTTAGTTCAACTTAATCGCACGGAGTGGGGGAGAAGCGGAAGCACATAATCTGGTAAAAAAATTGCCAAATCAGGCGGTAACTTTTCGTGATTTTTTTTTATACACGTTTTTTTGCCTAGACTAGTACACAGAAAAGCAATTCCTTTATTTTTTCACGAAAGGAAGGAGTTAGGGCGATGAGATTTTTTTGAGGTAGGTGAAATAGGTAAGAATGAATGGAACCGGAGGATGGGGGGTTGGAGGGCCAATTAGGGGAGGGGGAGAGGAAGGGAAATGAACATTGTTCAACCCCCTATAACTTTTTTCCCTGTCGTGCGATTATGAAAAACCAAAATGGAATTTGTTCGCTATTACCTCTATAGTCTTGGGGCATAATATATTCCGTGGGATTTTTTGTGAAGGGAAGGTGCGAATATGTGGAGTTTCTTTATTATATGCTAGATAATGGTGTAGTACCGGGTGTTTACCTTAGAATTGCGCTGTTTGGTTTTTATGGCGTTATACATGCAAGATGGCCGCTATGCGACACATTTATTCTTTACATCAAGAATAACTCCTTCCAGAGTGCTCATACCGATAGTGACATGTATAATGAATCGTAACTCTTAATTGGTAAAAGAACTAAGATAAGATAAGATAAGAACTAAATTTGTTCTTTGGCTTATGTAGAACAGAAAATGTTATATGCAGATTTTGCGTATGAGCACTCTGGAAGGAGTGTAAAGAATAAATGTCTCGCATGGCGGCCATCTTGGATGTATGACGCCATAAAAACCAAACAGCGCAATTCTAAGGTAAACACCCGGTACTACACCATTATCCAGCATATAATAAAGAGATTCCACATAGTCGCACCTTCCCTTCACAAAAAATCCCACGGAGTAGGTAAATGCGCATTATACTCCTTAACTACTAGTACTTGACTGATTAATTTTTAAAGTTTTTTTGTTTTTTTTGTCTTTAATTTAAAAAAAAATTATCGCAATCCAAGCAATAGGAAGAGAGGCATAATGCGTATGCTGGAACAAAGGGTTAAGCAAAAGGGATAGGGACTTCGGACTTTGTCATTTGGAAATTTAAATCTTTTTTCCCTCTTAATATTTTATCAAGAACGCTTAGAGATAACAAAATATAGGCTATTATGAAAAATGTATCTCTTAAAATTCTGCCCAGAAAAAATCTTACACATTTTTTTATATAACTGACAGTTTTCCCACAAATGACCTTGGAATGTCAATTTGCTTTTAATTTTCTGGAAAAATTTGTTATCAATGAAATTCACACTGAAAATAAACGAAAGATTCAATGATAGCATATAAGTGAGTATTTACAATTGGGCTTATGTCAGTATTAGTAGAGGGAGTTATAAATAAGAATTTGGGTTAGAAATATATTATAATTATTATGTATAAAATACATTTACTTGTTTATTGTTATTATGCTATTATGTTATATTATGTCATGCCATGTCATTAATTAATGAATATAAATGAATTGTTATTATTATTATTATTATTTTTTTTTTTTTTTTAGCTAGCTAAAAACCAGTCACCCTTCTCTGTGGCTCCGACCCTCACAGAGGGGAGCTGGTAGTACCGGTAGCCACTCCCCACGCCCGTGGGGTGAGTGACTACTGGGTCCGTGAATCGTGTGCCCTGAGCAGACGTAATGAACCGAGAATGACGGCCTTCTGCATTCTGCCGGCTAAGACCTCTGCCGAGTTTCGGCATGCCGGTATGATCTTAAGTTCCGAAAGCAGTGTGTGTCTCGTTCCACCGAGGGCTCCTATAATCAGTACCACTATCTTAACAGTATGGTCTGGATACAGTCTGCGGAGTTCGAAGAGCAGATCTCGATATTTTGTCCGTTTTTCCTCCTCCTTCAAGACAATGTTGTTCTCCGCGGGAGCCGAGAACTCCACGACGAACATTGTCTTGAGTTGATGGTCGAGGAGTACTACGTCAGGCTTGTTGGCTTGTATTTGCCTGAAGGTGGGAAAAGAGTAGTTCCAATAAATTAGACACTTCTCATTTCCCACAACGGACTCAATATCCCCCGTAGCGTAAGGCAGCACTGGTGTTTCGTCTATCCCATACGAGTGCCTTAAATGGTAGTAAAGCACTCGTAATGCTCCGTCGTGCCTTTGGATATAGGCCGAGACTGCATATGTCGGGCAAGCCGACAGCAAGTGCATAAGAGTCTCTGGCGCCCTGCGGCAGGCCCTGCAGCTGACATCAGGGACCTCTATACCCATGACACGACTACGATAGACGAGGGTGTTAAATACACCATCCTGGCAAGCCATTATGAATCCCTCGGTCTCAGACTTCAGCCCGGCTGACCTTAAGAAGGCAAAGGTCAGCCTTTCGGATAAGCCAAGGTTTTCTATATTTTTATAGAAAACTCCATGCATTGGCTTATCCGTGTGAAGCTGCAGAAAGTTGTTGTGTTCTGCAGCTTTAATTTGGGCTTTTCGCCGAGCAGGTTCCAACTCGGTGACAGAGTCGCGATTTACCCGCCCGACGTCGAAGGAGAGACCAAGTTCATCGGCTGCTCTCTATGCTGCCTTAAACAGAAAGGCTCCTACCCCTGCATTTTCATGGTCTCGGACCATGCAGAGGAGGGGATCCGAACTCCTGATGACCTTACAGGCTCCATCCAGAACCATCCTATTATGGAGACTCTCCAAACTCAAGAGTCCACGGCCTCCCCGATGTCGTGGGAGGTATAGCCGTGGAACAGACGATTTAGGATGCAAACTCCTATTGAGATGCATCTTCTTGCGGGTTCCTACGTCGAGTTGACGCAACTCTTCTTGAGTCCATTTCACTACTCCAAAGGAGTAGAGAAGGATCGGAACGGCAAGCATGTTGGTAGCAGACACCTTGTTCTTCCCCGACAGCTCTGAAGACCAGATCTGTCGGAGTCGGTGCTGATACTTGCCGCGGAGAGCGTTTTTCACTACACTCACTTCTTGGGTGGAGCGTTGCTCGACACCCAAGTAAGTGTACGACTCTCCGGCATCTAGATGATGTAAGATGCTTCCGTCCACGAGCTGCGCGTCCTCTCCGTAGTTCCCGCATCGTCCTCTCTTGAGATGGACCAGTGCACATTTGTCTAATCCGAACTCCATGCCGACAGCCTGCGTGTACTCCTGTACCACCCTGAGGGACTGGTGTAGGTCCCTCTCTCCGGAGGCATAAAGTTTAAGGTCATCCATATAAAACAGATGGGTGACCTTATGCCTCCTATCGCCAGGGGTACCGCAGTTGTATCCACGGGTTTTCCGGAGCGAAACGGATAATGGCAGTAATGAGAAACAGCGCAATTCTAAGGTAAACACCCGGTACTACACCATTATCCAGCATATAATAAAGAGATTCCACATAGTCGCACCTTCCCTTCACAAAAAATCCCACGGAGTAGGTAAATGCGCATTATACTCCTTAACTACTAGTACTTGACTGATTAATTTTTAAAGTTTTTTTGTTTTTTTTGTCTTTAATTTAAAAAAAAATTATCGCAATCCAAGCAATAGGAAGAGAGGCATAATGCGTATGCTGGAACAAAGGGTTAAGCAAAAGGGATAGGGACTTCGGACTTTGTCATTTGGAAATTTAAATCTTTTTTCCCTCTTAATATTTTATCAAGAACGCTTAGAGATAACAAAATATAGGCTATTATGAAAAATGTATCTCTTAAAATTCTGCCCAGAAAAAATCTTACACATTTTTTTATATAACTGACAGTTTTCCCACAAATGACCTTGGAATGTCAATTTGCTTTTAATTTTCTGGAAAAATTTGTTATCAATGAAATTCACACTGAAAATAAACGAAAGATTCAATGATAGCATATAAGTGAGTATTTACAATTGGGCTTATGTCAGTATTAGTAGAGGGAGTTATAAATAAGAATTTGGGTTAGAAATATATTATAATTATTATGTATAAAATACATTTACTTGTTTATTGTTATTATGCTATTATGTTATATTATGTCATGCCATGTCAATAATTAATGAATATAAATGAATTGTTATTATTATTATTATTATTTTTTTTTTTTTTTTAGCTAGCTAAAAACCAGTCACCCTTCTCTGTGGCTCCGACCCTCACAGAGGGGAGCTGGTAGTACCGGTAGCCACTCCCCACGCCCGTGGGGTGAGTGACTACTGGGTCCGTGAATCGTGTGCCCTGAGCAGACGTAATGAACCGAGAATGACGGCCTTCTGCATTCTGCCGGCTAAGACCTCTGCCGAGTTTCGGCATGCCGGTATGATCTTAAGTTCCGAAAGCAGTGTGTGTCTCGTTCCACCGAGGGCTCCTATAATCAGTACCACTATCTTAACAGTATGGTCTGGATACAGTCTGCGGAGTTCGAAGAGCAGATCTCGATATTTTGTCCGTTTTTCCTCCTCCTTCAAGACAATGTTGTTCTCCGCGGGAGCCGAGAACTCCACGACGAACATTGTCTTGAGTTGATGGTCGAGGAGTACTACGTCAGGCTTGTTGGCTTGTATTTGCCTGAAGGTGGGAAAAGAGTAGTTCCAATAAATTAGACACTTCTCATTTCCCACAACGGACTCAATATCCCCCGTAGCGTAAGGCAGCACTGGTGTTTCGTCTATCCCATACGAGTGCCTTAAATGGTAGTAAAGCACTCGTAATGCTCCGTCGTGCCTTTGGATATAGGCCGAGACTGCATATGTCGGGCAAGCCGACAGCAAGTGCATAAGAGTCTCTGGCGCCCTGCGGCAGGCCCTGCAGCTGACATCAGGGACCTCTATACCCATGACACGACTACGATAGACGAGGGTGTTAAATACACCATCCTGGCAAGCCATTATGAATCCCTCGGTCTCAGACTTCAGCCCGGCTGACCTTAAGAAGGCAAAGGTCAGCCTTTCGGATAAGCCAAGGTTTTCTATATTTTTATAGAAAACTCCATGCATTGGCTTATCCGTGTGAAGCTGCAGAAAGTTGTTGTGTTCTGCAGCTTTAATTTGGGCTTTTCGCCGAGCAGGTTCCAACTCGGTGACAGAGTCGCGATTTACCCGCCCGACGTCGAAGGAGAGACCAAGTTCATCGGCTGCTCTCTATGCTGCCTTAAACAGAAAGGCTCCTACCCCTGCATTTTCATGGTCTCGGACCATGCAGAGGAGGGGATCCGAACTCCTGATGACCTTACAGGCTCCATCCAGAACCATCCTATTATGGAGACTCTCCAAACTCAAGAGTCCACGGCCTCCCCGATGTCGTGGGAGGTATAGCCGTGGAACAGACGATTTAGGATGCAAACTCCTATTGAGATGCATCTTCTTGCGGGTTCCTACGTCGAGTTGACGCAACTCTTCTTGAGTCCATTTCACTACTCCAAAGGAGTAGAGAAGGATCGGAACGGCAAGCATGTTGGTAGCAGACACCTTGTTCTTCCCCGACAGCTCTGAAGACCAGATCTGTCGGAGTCGGTGCTGATACTTGCCGCGGAGAGCGTTTTTCACTACACTCACTTCTTGGGTGGAGCGTTGCTCGACACCCAAGTAAGTGTACGACTCTCCGGCATCTAGATGATGTAAGATGCTTCCGTCCACGAGCTGCGCGTCCTCTCCGTAGTTCCCGCATCGTCCTCTCTTGAGATGGACCAGTGCACATTTGTCTAATCCGAACTCCATGCCGACAGCCTGCGTGTACTCCTGTACCACCCTGAGGGACTGGTGTAGGTCCCTCTCTCCGGAGGCATAAAGTTTAAGGTCATCCATATAAAACAGATGGGTGACCTTATGCCTCCTATCGCCAGGGGTACCGCAGTTGTATCCACGGGTTTTCCGGAGCGAAACGGATAATGGCAGTAATGAGAGAATATTATTATTATTATTATTATTATTATTATTATTATTATTATTATTATTATTATTATTATTATTATTATTATTATTATTATTATTATTATTTTTTTTTTTTTTTTTTTAGCTAGCTAAAAACCAGTCACCCTTCTCTGTGGCTCCGACCCTCACAGAGGGGAGCTGGTAGTACCGGTAGCCACTCCCCACGCCCGTGGGGTGAGTGACTACTGGGTCCGTGAATCGTGTGCCCTGAGCAGACGTAATGAACCGAGAATGACGGCCTTCTGCATTCTGCCGGCTAAGACCTCTGCCGAGTTTCGGCATGCCGGTATGATCTTAAGTTCCGAAAGCAGTGTGTGTCTCGTTCCACCGAGGGCTCCTATAATCAGTACCACTATCTTAACAGTATGGTCTGGATACAGTCTGCGGAGTTCGAAGAGCAGATCTCGATATTTTGTCCGTTTTTCCTCCTCCTTCAAGACAATGTTGTTCTCCGCGGGAGCCGAGAACTCCACGACGAACATTGTCTTGAGTTGATGGTCGAGGAGTACTACGTCAGGCTTGTTGGCTTGTATTTGCCTGACGGTGGGAAAAGAGTAGTTCCAATAAATTAGACACTTCTCATTTCCCACAACGGACTCAATATCCCCCGTAGCGTAAGGCAGCACTGGTGTTTCGTCTATCCCATACGAGTGCCTTAAATGGTAGTAAAGCACTCGTAATGCTCCGTCGTGCCTTTGGATATAGGCCGAGACTGCATATGTCGGGCAAGCCGACAGCAAGTGCATAAGAGTCTCTGGCGCCCTGCGGCAGGCCCTGCAGCTGACATCAGGGACCTCTATACCCATGACACGACTACGATAGACGAGGGTGTTAAATACACCATCCTGGCAAGCCATTATGAATCCCTCGGTCTCAGACTTCAGCCCGGCTGACCTTAAGAAGGCAAAGGTCAGCCTTTCGGATAAGCCAAGGTTTTCTATATTTTTATAGAAAACTCCATGCATTGGCTTATCCGTGTGAAGCTGCAGAAAGTTGTTGTGTTCTGCAGCTTTAATTTGGGCTTTTCGCCGAGCAGGTTCCAACTCGGTGACAGAGTCGCGATTTACCCGCTCGACGTCGAAGGAGAGACCAAGTTCATCGGCTGCTCTCTGTGCTGCCTTAAACAGAAAGGCTCCTATCCCTGCCTTTTCATGGTCTCGGACCATGCAGAGGAGGGGATCCGAACTCCTGATGACCTTACAGGCTCCATCCAGAACCATCCTATTATGGAGACTCTCCAAACTCAAGAGTCCACGGCCTCCCCGATGTCGTGGGAGGTATAGCCGTGGAACAGACGATTTAGGATGCAAACTCCTATTGAGATGCATCTTCTTGCGGGTTCCTACGTCGAGTTGACGCAACTCTTCTTGAGTCCATTTCACTACTCCAAAGGAGTAGAGAAGGATCGGAACGGCAAGCATGTTGGTAGCAGACACCTTGTTCTTCCCCGACAGCTCTGAAGACCAGATCTGTCGGAGTCGGTGCTGATACTTGCCGCGGAGAGCATTTTTCACTACACTCACTTCTTGGGTGGAGCGTTGCTCAACACCCAAGTAAGTGTACGACTCTCCGGCATCTAGATGATGTAAGATGCTTCCGTCCACGAGCTGCGCGTCCTCTCCGTAGTTCCCGCATCGTCCTCTCTTGAGATGGACCAGTGCACATTTGTCTAATCCGAACTCCATGCCGACAGCCTGCGTGTACTCCTGTACCACCCTGAGGGACTGGTGTAGGTCCCTCTCTCCGGAGGCATAAAGTTTAAGGTCATCCATATAAAACAGATGGGTGACCTTATGCCTCCTATCGCTAGGGGTACCGCAGTTGTATCCACGGGTTTTCCGGAGCGAAACGGATAATGGCAGTAATGAGATGCAAAATAGAAGGGGGCTGAGGGAGTCTCCCTGAAATACTCCCCTTCTGAATGTTACCGACTCCGTCTGGACTCTATCATTACCCGATGTAATGGTAAAGCGAGTCCTCCAGAGCGGCATCAGTTCTTCGATGCATCTCACTACGGGACCAGGTACCGCAAGACATCGGAGCAAGTGTACAATAAGCTCGTGCGATGTCATGTCAAATGCCTTGCGGTAGTCGATCCAGGCCATGGAGAGGTTACGCTTATACTGCATGGAGTCCTGCGTGACACACCTGTCAATCAGCAGGTTCTCCTTACAGCCAGCGACACCTCTCTTTGACCCTCGTTGCTCATATATCCGCTCGTAAACCGGTTCAACTGCGTGGAGCACTCGCATGTACAAGATGCGCGTAAACACCTTGTAACATGCGTTTAAACA
Organism: Rutpela maculata; assembly: GCA_936432065.2. Lineage (NCBI taxonomy): Eukaryota > Metazoa > Arthropoda > Insecta > Coleoptera > Cerambycidae > Rutpela > Rutpela maculata. The sequence goes on from OW386293.2 coordinate 10,024,835, forward strand.
GGTTATCGGCCGGTAGTTCTTTGGGTTAGACAAATCTCCGTTCTTCGGGATCAGCACTGTCCGCCCCTCGACAACCCAAGAAGGAATTTGCTGCTCCCCATTTAGCCATGAATTGAAAATTCTGGCTAAATGGTGGTGGGTACTGGATAATTTTTTCCACCAAAAGTTATTGATCCCGTCGGGACCTGGAGCAGCAAAGTTCTTAGAGCCCTCAAGAGCTCTTCGAACCTCTTCTGGGGTTATCGGTTGGCACACCTGTTGTGGTTGCTGAAACCTTTGACAAAAGGTTTCAAAGTGTGCCAGGGCTGGAGAGTCTATGTTGAGTGGAAGCTTCTGTTCGTACAACGTTTTCCAGAAGTTTTCCACCTGATCTGCAGTCGGCGGATTTTCAGCAACACGCTGAGGCGGTTCGAAAAGGCGCGAGGGCTTTTTGCGGAAAAGTTGATTTTCCGCTAGCCCCCTCGCCCGCCTCACTAGTGACTTCTTACAAGACACTAGCATCCGTATCCTGTCGAGGCAGTGCTGTTTGGTGGTTTGTAGCACTGCCCCATTGAGTGTGTGATGGACGCGTCTTAAGTTAGCAGCTACTCGCCGCACTTTAGGCGTGAAAGGCCTATTGGCCGCCATATAGTCCATCACACATTGGATACGGGATGCGTGTTGCCTCGCCGACCGGATCTTGGCTTCCATCTTGTGTATGCGCCGTCTCGCTCTCTCTTGTGGAGAAGCACTGTTCCGCCTCTCCACCTGAGACAAGCGTTGAGCGGCAGCATACACTGCACAATTTATGTGCCAGATGTCAGCCTCTTCTGGTAGCGCTGCACGAAGTTCCGCATCCACTCTGGCCAGATCTTGTGGCCCGGGGGGTTTTATGTTGTGCAACCCCCTTCTGGTACTGAGGCCCTCTGGTACTGGTGGAACGACTGGGACTGCAACCTCAACCGGTTCATTCGGTGGACCTTCGGCCACCTCATTCATCGGCTGAGGAGCAGTTCTCACGTAGCCCCTGCGACGAAGGTCGTATTATTATTATTATTATTATTATTATTATTATTATTATTATTATTATTATTATTATTATTATTATTATTATTATTATTATTATTATTATTATTATTATTATTATTATTATTATTATTATTATTATTATTATTATTATTATTATTATTATTATTATTATTATTATTATTATTATTATTATTATTATTATTATTATTATTATTATTATTATTATTATTATTATTATTATTATTATTATTATTATTATTATTATTATTATTATTATTATTATTATTATTATTATTATTATTATTATTATTATTATTATTATTATTATTATTATTATTATTATTATTATTATTATTATTATTATTATTATTATTATTATTATTATTATTATTATTATTATTATTATTATTATTATTATTATTATTATTATTATTATTATTATTATTATTATTATTATTATTATTATTATTATTATTATTATTATTATTATTATTATTATTATTATTATTATTATTATTATTATTATTATTATTATTATTATTATTATTATTATTATTATTATTATTATTATTATTATTATTATTATTATTATTATTATTATTATTATTATTATTATTATTATTATTATTATTATTATTATTATTATTATTATTATTATTATTATTATTATTATTATTATTATTATTATTATTATTATTATTATTATTATTATTATTATTATTATTATTATTATTATTATTATTATTATTATTATTATTATTATTATTATTATTATTATTATTATTATTATTATTATTATTATTATTATTATTATTATTATTATTATTATTATTATTATTATTATTATTATTATTATTATTATTATTATTATTATTATTATTATTATTATTATTATTATTATTATTATTATTATTATTATTATTATTATTATTATTATTATTATTATTATTATTATTATTATTATTATTATTATTATTATTATTATTATTATTATTATTATTATTATTATTATTATTATTATTATTATTATTATTATTATTATTATTATTATTATTATTATTATTATTATTATTATTATTATTATTATTATTATTATTATTATTATTATTATTATTATTATTATTATTATTATTATTATTATTATTATTATTATTATTAATTTATGATGCTTGTAAAATTATTTTTTTATATAATAAAACATATAAGTACAGGACATTTTCTGATTAAAGTCGCAGTAAGCGAAACGGCCACGGATTTTAGAATATCCTTTGCACATTTGGGGAATAATCTCTACTTATCTCAAATTTAATTTTGGGTGTAATTTTGATCTTTTTAAATCGCGTAGGCCATGGCAATTGAACAAAAATTATTTTATTGTTTGGTAAAGTAGTAGGTTAGGCACCTTTTCAGTAAAAAATACAGCAAAATGTCAGCAAGGAAAGTTGTTCTGATTGAAAATGTATATCTCTATGAAACATTTCAGGAAGATCCGCCTACTTTGATGACTAATATTTTTTGCACTGTCTTAATTTGCTTAATTACCATGACCATCATTTGTCGAAAACATACTCTAACTGTTCCTACGAGGTGAAAATCACAGGCGTAGTGGTCATTTTCCAGTAAAATTCTACATAATTGTATCATCTTGTAGATTTCACATTTTTAGAAGAAAATACACGCGGTAGAGAATCCCGGGAAGAAAAACATAAAAATTGGTCAGTTAAATCAGGCAAAATATAATTTTCTTAAAGACAGAGTAGTATGCGCCACTGAACCCCATTTCCAATCTCTCTCTCCTTACACGATACATGTTAGATCGCGTACATACTGTTTAGCTTGATTGATATCCTACTAATACGTGATATGATTTCATATAAACTCATACACTTATAACTACATGATGTTTAAAGGACTTTAATTATAGGTTCGTGAGATGGGTTGGCCATGAGAGAAATCCTCTTATGAAGAATATAAGACGAAGAGCCGCTCCACGGCCAGACATCGATACTCTCGCCATTAAAATATAACCATTAGACATGTTTACAATGCTCCTAACACGTTAAATATTAATAAAATCGTTTAATGTTGCCCAAGAATACAAGAGATTGTGTTAAAGTAGTTCTTCATAATTGCTCATTGCCACGGGCACACATAAATGATGTGTTTAATTAAAATGTAACGTACGCTCGTTTATAAAGTTACTGGCTATATCTGGAGCGCATGAATCTCACCTAGCTACTTAAATTATCTCATTTGTTTGGCCCATCGATTTCGGGTTATAATTTGATATATTCGAATTGGAGCTGATGATTTCCGTGAAAATTCTGATTTAAACTAGTAAAATGAGTACAGGGTGGACCAAATTAGATTGGATTTGGGGTTTTCTTTAAAACTATGGCTGATAGACAAAAACCAATATTATAGGTGTCCTGAGCTCGATTTTCGAAAAACAAATAATGGCGCAAACTGTGAACGTCTATCTTTTTCGATTACCGAGCTACAGAGCGTTTTTGTAAAATTGGTATTACTTCCACGTCCAGTGGAAGTATAGTAACGACAAAAAAAATTTTAAAAATTTTTATTGTCCAAATAGGCTTAAAATGTCATGAAACGTCGAGATTTTAAGTTTGAAAGAAAAAAAATTTCTGTCTGTCAGTCGGTCTGTCTGTCTAACTTTTTTTTGTGCGCACGTTTACTCTGGAACCGTTTAAGATATTGACTTGAAATTTGGTACACATATGTACTTTAACGAGATCTAGAACTAGATTATATTTTCATCTTGTTCCGTCGAAGGGTTGGGGGGTAAATTGGGGTAAATTTGGGGTAAATAGGTCAATCAAGCAGGTAACAGTCCATAAAATTGGTATTTAGTATATACAAGAGAAGCTAAGGTCTCAAAAAAATTTTTGGCATTAGCCATCCCCATTACCACCCCCACCCCCTTATTAAAGGGGATGAAAAAAAATTATGATTTAGTGTATGTACAGGAACCAGAAACCTCAAAATATTTTTTTACTTCATCCACTCCCCACTATCACCCCCTATCACCACCCCCCACCCCACTACCGATGTGGGGTATCGTTTTATGGGTTTTTGGGGTAGAGGATTTCAAATATTATATTATTAAAGTTCCATAAACAATTATTTTCACATACAAAGTTTTTTCGTTGTGAGTGACTTGGATAGAGAATCTGGATGTGGAAGTAGTGATTCCTTGGGCAGCGGTTTTTTTGGATGACTTCTATATCTCAATCACCAAGTGTCCAATCGAAAAACGAGTAACATATTCTTAAGGGGCACTTTTTTGAGTAGAGTCCGTTGCTGAAAGGAAGAATATTATGCATGTCTCTCACTGGACTAGTATCCTTACAACGAAAAAATATAAATATGGTTTGATTTATCCCAATGTAAGAAAACAACCCTTGTACAAAACAATTAAGCTATCCAGGGCGGCCTATGTTTCCCTAACTAGAATGGCATTTAACAATGGTAATTTTAAACAACATCTTCACAAAATGCACCTCGCAGATTCCCCCTTATGCACATGTGAGAACATATCGACATGTGACTTGAATCACATATTTTTTGGGTGTGGAAATCATACTACAGAAATTAATCGATTTCTTGCGAAGATTGCAAACTTACCTTTAATGCTCCCAACAAATATATCAAACATGGTAGCTGTAACTAATAAAAAGCCGCCATTATGTAAAATTGTACTGGACTTCCTATATTTGATAAGAATTAAGATATAGATTGGCGTAGGTTTAGAGCTGTATCCTATTGTTTAACCCTGTGTTGTGAACATCTACCAACCGTGGTCTCCAATTTTGTGTGTTTATATAAAGTCGCCTTGAAAGACCCCTGGGTGTGAAGAGCGTGTCCTTGTTATTACATTTTGAAAAAAAATGTAGTATAGGTTTTGCATTTTTCCAGCGGACCATCGAAATCCGAAAAAAACGTCGGATCGAAACGAAAGTCGTATCTATCGACTCGAGAGCGAATTTAGAAAATTCCGTCCGTCGGTCTGTCAGTCTGTCTGTCTGTCTGTCTGTCACGCTCAGCCCCCCTAATCCGTTTTCAGATTTCGATGAAACTTGGGTGGTTAATAGGAGGCCTTTAGAAAACCTTAACGCTGGAAGCTCGGCTCCGTTCGGAGACCGGAAGTACCCGATATAGACGTTTCAAGTTTTTCGGGAAAAATTGAATAACTCGGTAACGGGCAGTCGGATCGAGATATTTCAAAAAGAGATGGTGCCGCTGGCAACGATCTACAGATAAGTATGCCGGAGACAATGTCGAAAAACAAATGAAAATTGAATTTTTTTGCAAAAAACTGGTTTTCTCGAAATCGGGCTATGAAGCACGATAACTGTCCAGGATATCGATCGATTGCGATGAGACTTCGTGGAATCGAAGGTACACGGCCACAAATGAAGCCTATTGCTGGCGGCCCGAATCCGTTGACCGCAAGTATTTTTTCCAAGGCCGAGTATGATTTTCCAAAGATATTGATAACTCCCGAACCGAAAGTCCGATTTTGATTTTCGAAAATGGCGATTGCAGGGCTCGATTAAGTCTATTAGGTGACGTTTGTAAGAAATTTGACAAAACAAAAGCGAATCTACAAATCTCGGAAAACTTAATTTTTTTGATAGATTCTACAAATACCCAACAGTTTCCTAATGAAAATCGAAAATTAAATATTCCGTCGATCAATCTCTATAACCGGTATAAGGCACGGACTTTTTCGGACAAAAAATCTGAAATAGAGTTTTTTGGAAAAATTAAAAATAAACGAGTTATTTGCAAAGATGCATGACCACAATATAACCGATGCCCTTTCTGTATTTCAAAATGTAGTTAGCCTTTACTTTAGTCAATGCAAAAAGAAAAAAAAGGTACTGAATCATTCGAACAGGGATAAAAAGCATATCAAAATGTAGTTTTTAGTTTGTTTATTCCTGCGTTATCTTTCTTCTTTTTATTTTTTTCATTGTCTTTATTTATCTTTTTTTCTTGTTTTCTCTTCTTCGACTAGGTTAGAATAGACATAATGACAAATACTTCGTCGTGGCTATACGGGCTACGTCCCTAAAGCCATTCCTTTGGAAAAAAAAATGCATATCTCAGCTTTCGAGATATAGACATAATTTGTGTTTTTTTAAATAGAACGCACTATAAATTACTTCATTATTCTATCACAACTTAAATTAGCTATCCAACGATATATCATATTATGTCATATTTATCTCTAGAAAGAGTGGTCAATTTTCGAAATATATTTGTGAGGAGGCCATGGAAAACTATTAACAACAATAACACTTATAATATAAAATAATTTTGCCAATGCCCTATGCATTTTTGACACCTTCTTCTTACAGTATTTGTTGAATTTCCAATTATGACAGGAGTTATTGCTAGCTATTTTCTAATTCTTCTATGTTATTAGAACGTTCTCTGTATATAAAATTTTTTAAATAACCCCAAAGCTAAAAGTCTGCAGGGGTTATATCGGGAGATCTAGCTGGCCACGAAATTGGATATCCAGATAGCTAAATTAGTATATGTGCCTCCGTCTGTCCATATAATTGTTCTTTCAAATCCTGGGACTTCATTGCACTGACGCAAAAACCACTGGCAAAAATCGAGACGCCTCTGAAAGTTGGTGACTAATCCTAATTTTGTAGGGTTTGAATTTATTTATTTTTAAGCAACGCAACGCAGTTGTTTTAGGGATTCCTAAATTTTCCTGTATTTCGCGAGACGATATATTAGGATTTTCTCTTACAGTTTCTAAAACAATATTTTCTACAGCTTCTCTACATGCTTTATTATTTATTTTTGCTCGATGTTTTACAAATGATCCAAACACTTTCAAATTTTGTTGTAGCCTTTTGAATATTTTTATGTCTGGCTGTCTCTTTTCTGAACATCTAAAAATATTGTTTAGGCGACACTTTTGGCACAAAATATAACTTTTACCTATTAAAATAAAACTCCGAAACTAAATTTGAATCTTCTCCACATTCTATCTATATAAAAGAATACCCTGACTGACTCTATCAACGCATAGCTCAAACCGCTGAGTCTAGAAACTTCAAATTTTGCATAGATGTTCTTTGAATGATAGGCAACCACTAAAGAGGGATTTTTCGAAATTCGATCCCTAAGAGGGTGAAAAAGGGGGGTTGAAATTTTAGGCTTTTTCGGAAACGGTTAGAACTGGTTGCGTAAAATTTGTCAGAAATATTTTTTGTTGAAATCTATTACATACGTGTGAGATGAAATTTCGATTTTCACTTTTTGAAGGGGTGAAAACGGGGGTGGCAGATGGTTTAAAGCGCACCCGTATTTTTGAAATCGCGTAAGTCATAAACGTGATTATTCGTGCGATGGACTCTTCTGAGCAAATAACAAGACACGTATTCCACGGTTTTCAAAAAGAGACCCTCGAAAGAGTTAATTGGGAGGGGGAGGTTTTAAAGCTTTTCGGAAACGGTTAGACCTAGAAGCGTGCTTGGCAGAAATAGTCTTTATTGGGATCTATTAGACACGAATAAGACGAAATTTCGATTTTCACTTTTTGAAGGGGTGAAAAACGGGGGTTGTAGATGGTCTAAAGGGTACCCGTATCTTTGAAATCGCGGCAGTCAGAAACGTGACGAGCTCGCGACTGGCTCTTCTGGGGAAATAAGGAGACACGTATTCGACGGTTTTCAAAAAGAAACCCCCGAACAGGTGAACGGGTTTTTAAGCACGAAATTTGACACATAGCCGTCCATGTGCTTTATTGTCGATTAAAATAATTATTTTTTTGTTTGACTCAAAAATAGAACAAGCTAAAAACGTAGATACTCTTCGCCAATTTACTGAGATTTTTATATAATTGTTACACATTCGCAGTATTCTTGTAAATAATGTTAGTTTTTGGACATCCTAAATTTTGTGATACCAACTTGATACCAACTTTGTTGTTAAAAAAATATATAAAAAAAACATCCAACCTGCCTGGGATTCGACACAGGATCATTGGATTGCAAGCCAAAACTGTTTTAGTAAAATGTATAAACAAAAAAATATATAAAACATAAACATAAACACACCACAGATATATTTCATTAACATTTCGCAAGATTTCTATTTAAGTGCAAGCGACAAAAATTAAGAAAATATATTTTATAAAATTAAATGATTAGTAACTTTCTTATTTACTGATTGATTTTCTTCAAAAACAGTAGGGTTCTTCCTCTAGCTAACACTAACTTACTTTCCAGAGGACCCCGCACAAAAACAATGAAAAACGACTACCCGTCGATTTGACTGAAACTTTTAGAAAATGTTCTTCTCGGCATCCCGAACAAAAGTCTCCATCGGCACAACAAAATTCTATGATTAGTTTTCGAGTTATGGGACGTTGAAGCCCCAGATTTTACGGGATCCTAGGAGTGCAAGTAGCATAGGGTAGGTATAATACTGCTGATAATTGAGTTATTATACTCTTCGCAAAAACGAAGAGTATATTGTATTTGATCGGCACATTTCTAAAATCGTAAATATCGCTCGTAGAGAAAAAATTTTGTGTTAGTGAACGAATTCTGAACAACTTTCAAAATGTCCATCTGTCCGTCCGTCCGACCGCCCGTCCGTCTGTTCGTCTGTCTGTCCGTCTGTCCGTCCGTCCGTCCGTCCGTCCGTCACGTTTCTTGTAAGCACGATAACTTAAGAAAGAAAAATCAGATTGTATTGAAATTTGGACACTAAGTTAGTGTTAGATAGGGGAAGAACATTATTGTTTTTGAACAAAATCAATCAGTAAATAAAAATGTTATTAATGATTTAAATTTGAGAATTTTTTTTAAAATTTTTATGTTTTTGTAAAAATTTACATTTATTACATTTTTTTACGTGTTAGGTCGTTCTTACGCTTTTGACTCGGAATCCAAGAGTCCCAAGTTCGAAACCCACATGGGATATGGTATGTTTTTTTTTATTTTTACTTTATTTTACACTGAGTCTTTCACCAACTAAGTTCGTACTATAAAACTAGAAATGTTTAAAACTAACATTATTTACAAAAAAACTGCGAAGAGTATCTTATAGAATGTGTAACAATTATATGAAAAGTTTAGTAAACCGGCGAAGAGTATGTTTTTAGCTTGTTATTAATTCCAAACGCAATGAAAGTTATATCTCTTGATATTGCAAGACTTTTCACTGAAAACCAAGCTTGAAAAAGTCGGAAAATGTTGGAAAACCCCGGAAAATTCATGCGAAATCCACGATTTTAAAGACATTACGTTGAAACGCGTACAAATATCTAAGACTCAATGTACCACAAGATTTTTCACTTGTAACTAAGATTTAGCGATGTGGAAAACCTTGGACAATCGCTAACTCTGAGTTACAAGTGAAAAATCTTTATAAATATGGAAAACCATAATAAAAATCCGATAATTTTTCATTAGTTTAAAAACTTTTGCTTACAGTACGGCCACAAAATGCAACAATGTATTGGAAAATAAATAAACAAATAACGTAATGCCACAAGAAAATGCAAATATTTGTTAATAAAAATAAAAAATGAAAATATACTAAAAATTGAGATTATGCACAACATCGACGACTGCGCAGGAATTGCGATTAAATTTAATCTCCCTTTAAGCGGCTAACTTTGGGAGTTTAAGTTGACGCAAGTTTAAGCTAATTTAATCAAGGATTAGAGAACGGTGCAAAGCAAATTTTAAATTTAACGGAGGTTTAAGTTTAATCCTCTATTAAACAATATGGTGCAGGCGGCCGTAAGAGAACTTCAAAATGACATATCATTCATCAAATTTTGATTACTATTAACTTAACTGACCTCCATTTCAAGAAGACAGATTTTATATTTTGTAATGATTAAATAGTTTAAAATATTTTGTCTACGCCTATGGTATTTCCACAATACACCAAGTATGTAATTTAGAATTAAAGGGTATTTTAATGTATGTAGCCACTATAAATTATATTTTAAATTAAATCAAACATGACTCTTCTGAATTAAAGGTATACTTACATGTCTTGTCGTATTATGTAATGGAACTTACTTTCGAAAGGTGTACCTACATTATATTAAATTATGTATATAATTATATATACAAAGAACTACTGTCAATATCATTCTCATTTCGTGTGTACTCAGTTCACTAATTAAAGAAATTATTGGATTGGAGGTTATTTATAATATTTATATACAATTTCTTTGTAACGATAATATAAAATAAGTATTTACATGAAAATCCCATAACATTTTTTACGATTAATTTTTGACATCTTCAACGTAATAATGAAAAGAAGAATATTAATCCACTGCATTTAGTGAAAACTGAGCCGCATCTTCAGACCAATTCATACAAAAGCAAATGTTGGTTTTCCAGGTAGGTTCTGATATCCTTAATAAGGTCTCAAAGGTCCCCGAAGTGGGAGTGTAACGATAAAATTTGGCAACGCTATAAAGGGCTAAAATCGTGCTCGGAAACGAATTTTTCGAGATATCTCGGTTTTCATTTCCTCTACGACAAAAATACATCAGGCCAAAAAGAAAACTATGGAAATTCTCTATAAAAAAGAGTCTTTTTTTTCGTATACGTTCAGATAAATATTTCTGTGGAACATCTACTGATATGATAATTGAACAATCTCTTATGAAATCGTCGAAATCAAAAGAAGGTTTTACTCATGGAAAAAGTACAGATGAAAGTGTCGTGAATAAATGGGTTTTTGGACTATTGACTGCAAGTAACATCAGCGAAGGACTCGGCAACTTTTGTGGGCTTTTTTTTCACTCTGGGGAACAGCATGTTGATGCAAGGGAATCTCGCATAGAGAGATACCGAGGATGTTCATAAAGTGTCAGATTGATTCAATTCTCATAATCCCTTCCCAATTGTGCCAAAAATTATGTCTATTGCAACAGGGGTTACTGGTGATGGAAAAATAACATGTCATGATGCTCATAAGATTGGAACTGCTGCAATGGAGAAAAAAATTGGCAACAATTTCTGTGATATTTAATTCTCACGTGCAGATAGAGTGCTTCCACTATTAACTGTCAATAGCAATGTTAAAGTCCATGATACCACAACGGCCATTGATCCATTATTGTTGTTTCAAAGGATTACTGTCATGAAGAGAACAAATGAAGAGCTTCGCACCTACTTGGAGTATGAATTAGCTCCGTATCCGGTGTCACTCTTTGACGAAGTTGGTATGCGCAAGACGAACAAGTCAGCTTTCTATGAGAATTTCCAGCCATCTGAATCTGAACCAGATCTCCAAAATGTCACTTATATCATTGATGGGGGATTTCTCTTGCACCGAGTTATATGGCATCAACAAGAAACCTACGGTGCTATTTGCCAAGCATATACTAATTATGTGCAAAATTATTTTGGCTCGAACTCTATAATTGTTTTTGATGGTAATGAAAATATTAGCAACAGTGTGAAGGCTACGGAGCAGCTTCGCCGGTCCTCAAAAGCTTCATCTGTTGACATTTACTTTGATGAGCAGATGGTTGCAACTGTAAGCCAAGAGAAGCTCCTTTCCAATAATAAAAATAAAACCAGATTGGTTTCGATGTTGACAGAAAAGTTTGAGGCAAATAATTATATTGTTAGACATGCTGAAGATGATGCTGACATTTTGATAGTCGAAACAGCGCTTGAGGAATCATGTAAAAATACTACGGTTGTGGTTGGGGAAGATGTGGATCTTCTTATAATTTTTACTGCTCGTACACCTATTAATAAAGAAATTTTTCTCCTCAAACCAGGCAGAGGGAAGCTCCAACGAAAAATTTATTCTTCGCGAAACTTTGATCAGCATAAAGATATTCGAGATCACATATTATTTCTGTACGCAGTCTCTGGGTGTGACACTACATCTGCTCTGTTTAATAAAGGCAAGACTGCAGCTTTGAAAGTGATGAAAAAACGGCAGGACTTGAAACTTGCAGCTGAAGTTTTCAGCAAGACTGGTACTTCTCCTGACATAGTTACTTCGAATAGGATACAATTTTTCCTCGCAATCTATAACGCTCCAGTTAAAGAAGTTTCCATTGATAACTATCGGTATTCTTGCTTTATTAAAGCTGTGAGCAAAAGCAAACCAGTGAAATTGAATTCATTACCACCCACTCATGACGCAGCTCAACAGCATCTATTTCGTATTTATTTTCAAGTACAGAAATGGTTGGGTAATGTATTGAATCCTAAAGAGTGGAGATGGATGTTGAAAGATACCATATTGTGGCCAAAAACATCCCAACTTCCTGCGCCTGATTGTCTTCTGAAGATGATTTTCTGCAACTGTACGAAAGGTTGTGGACCATTGTGTGGCTGTCAGAGGTTGGGACTTAATTGCTCACCAGTTTGCGGCAACTGCCATGGAAAATCTTGCTTGAATGCTGAACCGATTTAAAACTCGTCAGAAATAGAAGCCGTCACTGAAGCAGAGACTGAAAGTTCTCAGATTGACTCGGATTTCTTCGAACGAATCGATGAATTTATAGAAGGAGAAAACGGACAAGAAGGATATTATTAATTTGACAACATTTTAATAAGTATGACAGTCGTGGATTAGGCCTATCGGGGAAACCACATAAAAAAAACGCGCCTAGTACTCAACCTCGAGGGTGGTGTGGAATAGAGTACTTAAATTATCCACAATATCCCATAAGTTCAAATTCAATGCAAGACTTTCAAGAAAACTATTGCGTATACGAAAAAAAGACCCTCTATCTTTTTTATAGAGAATATCCATATCTTTCTTTTTGGCCTAATGTATTTTTGTCGTAGAGGCAATGAAAACCGAGATATCTCTAAAAATTCGTTTCCGAGCATGATTTTAGTCCTTTACAGCGTTGCCAAATTTTATCCTTACACTCCCACTTCGGGGACTTTTGAGACCTTATTAAGGACACCCGAACCTACCTGGAAAACCAACATTTGTATTGGTCTGAAGAAAAATCCTAAATGCAGTATGCAATCGAGAGTTGCGAATAAGTGAAATTTTCACAATGGTTTAAATGTTTTAATAAATCTAAGATTGGGAAGGCGCCGGGAATGGCGGATTTTATGTTTTTTTTCTTTAGGCGTGATTTCCTCCTTTGTATATTATAATTATTGTACCAATTGAATAGTAGGACCTATTACTATTGTATGTTTGTAGAAATTTTAATGAAAACTTTTGGAAGAAAATTATATAATGCATATATATTCAGTGTACATCGAAGACAGGTACAAAAAAATTACAACATAATAATAACTGTCTGAAAGGTTCGCAGCTATAATCACAAATTGGCAATTGTCCTGCATTGCATATAATAAGCAGTAAATAAAATATGCAATAAATGCCAAAGACATAATCACTTTGTTAGCGTCTTCTACACAAAGACAATAAAGCTGTTCATCAAACGAGGGCAGAAGAAATGTCAACGTCAAATATAAACGCATGTGTTAAGTAGTGCGCAGATTTTTTATTGCTATTCAATGAGTAAATTATAAATGATGGAATGTGCTGAGGCATAATTCAATGACATTTTATGGACGTCAAAATCTCTTTGTATCAGCTTAAATCCCGAATAAGGAACGTTTGACCAAATAACCTCAATAATAATCAATATTTTAATCGTATGTAATAGCATTATAGTGGAGTGAAATTAGGATTAAAAAATTCGCAATGTGAATTGTCTGGCCAGGGCAGTTTTTTTGTTTTAACGTGTTCAGGGGATCAACTTATGTTCACAGTTTAGTTTTGCAATTTCTGCGAGGTCGAAGTATTGTTTATTTAAACAATTTAATTTTTTAGACCTTGTTTTCCATCGGTTTTCTTTGAATATCTCGAAATCTAAGTCCTATGGAAAACAACATAAAGGAGAAAAGTGTTCGTTATGAGCTGTACAATAAAAGCTCATAAACTATAATTCATTAAAATTGTTATTATTATTTAAAAAAAAATTGAATATTGCAAAATTATGCGTTATTAAATAAATCACTGTTCTTTCGAAAATAATTGAAAATATTCAATGAAATTTTGGAGAAATGTAGCCCCTTATAAAGTACAATCACCACTTAAAATTTCAAATCAATATAGTTATTAAAACGGCTCGAATACGAAGGCGTAGAGGGGCCAATAATAATTTTCACAAATTTCAACCACAATTCACTTTGATTGTTTCAATTTTAACTAAACGATTGTAACTTCGACCTACAATTGTAACTTCGTACTTACAATTGTAAGTTCGACCTACAATTGTAACTTCGGACTTACAATTGTAACTTCGACCTGCAATTGTAACTTCGGACTTACAATTGTATCTTCGACCTACAATTGTAACTTCGTACCTACAATTGTAACTTCGTACTTACAATTGTAACTTCGACCTAAAATTGTAACTTCGATTTACAATTATTAGGTACGAAGTTACAATTGTAGGTCGAAGTTACAATTGTAAGTCCTAAGTTACAATTGTAGGTCGAACTTACAATTGTAAGTACGAAGTTACAATTGTAGGTCGAACTTACAATTGTAAGTACGAAGTTACAATTGCAGGTCGAAGTTACAATTGTAAGTCCGAAGTTACAATTGTAGGTCGAACTTACAATTGTAAGTACGAAGTTACAATTGTAGATCGAAGTTACAATTGTAAGTCCGAAGTAGGTCGAACTTACAATTGTAAGTACGAAGTTACAATTGTAGGTCGAAGTTACAATCGCTTAGTTAAAATTGCAACAGTCAAAGTGAATTGTGGTTGAAATTTGTGAAAATTGTTATTGGCCCCTCTACGCCTTCGTACTCGAATATATAATTGTTGCTAAAACTTTGCACCCTTGTGAAATCCTGCCAAGTACTTTAAGATCACGGAGAGGGATTTTTTTTTTCTTCAAAATTTAAACTCATTTTATTGCAGTTGTTTATAATTTTCGAAATTGTACTTATAATCAAATTCAAATAACTCTGGTTTTTTTATTAATTAAAAAACGGTAAAGGAATAATGAAAGTAGATTAAAAAAGGCAACTTTAAAAAAAAATTAATACTTTACTTGCATTTGGAGCTGAGTTAGTTTTTACGTTTAGGTCATTTATAAATAAATAAATCGATATTTCTTATTTAAATTTGGAACGGTAATTCTCAAATTCCTATTCTATTGTCTCTGCTACTTGAAAATAATCCAAAGCTACAATTGTTAAAAGATACTGCATAGAGACCCGAAAGTGAGGTCTTTAGTGATTTTGTTAGAGATCCTAATATGATCAAATATATCTACAAGTTATATTATGTTCTTACAAACCAGGCTCAAGTGGCTAGGTGTCCGAGTGGGTAAGGCGACGAGCACTTTTTATTCAAACTGGGCGATAGTTCGCTAACCCGTAACATAACCCGAATCAGACAGCATAATGCAATCCTTTTCGATATCCGACACCCTCTACCATACCAGGCGTTGCCTATTTTCCGGCAACCTCTCTAGCCAAACTTTCCTATACGACAACTTCTTATTTCCCCACCTTTAATCTTTACTAAAACCTATAACCAACCTTCTCTATCCCCTTTATATGTTCTATTTGTTTTATCTTTTTGTTCTTTTGTCCTTTTTTGTTTCTAAATTCCATCTTGACCTATAAATTCTTAAAAATCAAAATATTTCTTACCATATCTTTTTAAAGTTCCACAACATTTTCCTGGCGGCAGGAAGACCACCAGGGTGGAATTACTTCAAACGGGTTTTTTCGTTGAGTACTGTTTTTTCGTGCCACCAACCAAAATTAAATAAGTGCTTTGTCTAGTGAGTGAGTCACTTTTCTTTTAATTAGCTTTAGGTCCGTGTGGACACATTTTTAATTTTATTTTAGTTTTCAAGTCTGCCTGTGACAGACAGGAGTACTAACTCATAAGACATCCGTCGTTAAGCCAAACCGGACCTGCCTCGCCCAGCCCTGCAATCACCACGGCACTCAGTGCCGTGGTTGTCTGGCTGGTTCCGGGACAGGTTCCGGCGAGGCGCATAAATGTATATAAAATCTTTAATAAATTGTTATTTTTGTTGTTGTTGTTGTTTTATTCAGGGAGCGGACGTCTCGGGTTCTAATCCTGATCGTGAAATTTTTTTTTATTGTATCAGTAATATTAACAATTTTACAAAGCTGTATACATTAACATAAGGGTTGTTCAAGTTAGGTTGGTTTACCATTTTCGTGACAAAAATTAAAAAAGTTATAAAAAAATCAAAGCCACATTATTCGATGTTATTTTAACAATTGTAGTTTTGGATTATCTTCAAATAGCAGAAACAAAATAATAAGAATTGGGAAATAACCAGCCCAAATTTCAAAAAGAAATATCGATTTGTTTATTTATAAGTGACGTAAACGTAAAAACTAACGTATCTCATCTCCAAATGTAAGTAGAGCATTAATTTTTTTCAAAAGTTGTGCTTTCTACTTTCATTACTCTTTTACCGTTTTTGATTTCATAAAAAAAACCAGAGAGTTACTTTAACGATAGCACAACTAACATTAGTTCCACCGCTCTAAAGAGGGTTCTAATCCTCAAATCCCACCTCAACCAAAACAGGAAAATGGAAGTATTCCTCAACATCAAAACGGAGCCGTTAGCAAATCACACAGGCAGCCGAAGGCACCCAAGGACCCGTCAGATCAAATCACCTACGAGAAGCCAAAGATTTTCATCCAGGCCGCCCACAAGGCTGGTCAAGTTCAATGACTACGTTATGGACTCGCTATGATTTGACGATTTTATAACGGTATATTCAAAATTTTAGTCGCCTATCTAAGAATAAATTGTTACTTTTCTAAGAATAAATTGTTATTACAAAATAATAATCACAGATCAATTTTAAAGGGAAGAGTATCAAAACAAGATCCTCCACTACATTTAGTCGTGGAGAGTGAAGAACTGCTAGCAGGGTACAGGCTGAAAACAAACGGATACGGTACCATTCCAAGAATAGGATACCATACCGAAAAATTTCAACAAATAAAAAAAATTTCGACTACTAGACATGGAGTCAGAATCAACACAAGCCACAACTTCACAAAAACCTTGAAGGCATAAGTAACTGACAGGTGAGAGAAGGGAATAAGGCAACTGCAAAGATTTTCAAGTGATACCATATGGCATAATGACGTATCAAAGATGTCAAGAAGTGCAGGAGTTGCGGAAGATCAACCAGGGACAAGCATTAGCCTAAATGTGGGTAGTACCGCAACAGTGTTCCAAGCAGAAGCCACAGAAATCTGTGTACAACAAACGATACGTAGATCATACACTGACGAAAGAATCCGTAGCATCACTGACAGCCAAGCAGCTCTCAAAGCTCTGGATGCAGTACAAATACCTTTCAAAATGGTAAAAGACTGCCTTTATTCCCTGACGAAATTGGAAGGGAGGACATCAAGGCAATGAAGGTAATGAAAAAACAGATAAGCTGACTAGCGGACGCGTGAAGACAGCCTTGATGGGACCGAAGTCTGCGGGTATCATATAATACCCCAAGAAAATTGGTAAAGAACAGGCTATTTAACATAAAAACCAAGGAATCGAGTAGGAAACACTAAATAAAGACTTAACCAACATTAGGGTGAGGTACAATCCTGAGTGCAGGATGTGTGGTGAAGATTAGGAAACTCCTCATATGTGAATACCCATCCTTGGTGGATGAAAGGTTTTCATACTTCGGAGGGACCATTCGAGACCCCGGAAGAGATATCCAGGGCTTCCATCGATCGCACACTCGCCATTTGGGGAGGAACGAGACTAACGGGGTAACCAAACTGTGGGGTATAATAAGTTTTAACTTCAGTACGGCAGAATTCTAGCACCGCAACCCGTAATAAAAAAATCCTGATTGTACTATTTAATATCATTATTGGTAGCTTGGGTTCTTTTTTTCATAATGACATATTTGATGAATTTCTAATGATCATACATAAAGTTTTGTACGATACACTTGGGATAATAGTAATACAACAATGCTATAATGAAAGCTATTATTATTGAGCATGAAGATTACAACTCGAGCGAGCGAGTACTGTAACCATCCGAGGTAATAATAGTCATTATAAAGAGTTGTGTACCATACTATCAGTCGCGTGCTGGCCCACTGGGATACCGGGAGTTTCCCGGTGGGCCATCGATAAAGGGGCCCTTCATGAAGGGCCTTTCCTGTTGAATAATTTTTATTTTGTAAGGTACGAGGTTTTTCTTTTAGATTTTCTTCTACACCCCCCCCCCCCCCCCAATAATCAATTATTCAAGTGAAAGGAATTTTTTCTGGGATCTGACCACACTCACCCTCCCACGCCGCCATCAATTTTTTAGGCGTTAGGAATTTTTTTTGAGATTTTCTCCCTTCCGCTCATCAATTTTCATTTTCGAGATAAAAAAAATTTTCAAATTTCTGCCTGGGGCCCTTGCTAAGGTATTTTTCCGAGGCCCAAAATGGTCCCAGCACGCGCCTGCATACTTTATATACGACTAATCTGTATATAAAATATAGTGATACATACGTAATATATAAACGCATAAAAAATGTTAATTTTTAAATTATTTCTTTCTTTTCAACTAAATGTAAGTTAATGTTACTACAGTTAATAAACTGTACTGATTAGGGCATAGTTTGTGTTATAACATGATTAGCACTATTTTCAACGGTAATAATACTACAGTTCATCTCAAAGTTTTAGCAACCTGAGGCCCACTTTTTCAATGTAAGTTTAAGCACTTTATCCTACAGATAAATTAGCTAGAAGTTTAGAATGTGAAGAAGAATATTAAAGTGTGTAATAAAATCACATTCGAAACTTCTAGCTAATTTATCTGTAGGCTAAAGTGCTTAAACTTGCATTGCAAAACTGGTCCTCAAGTAACCATAACTTTGAGATGAACTGTATCAACATTAACCACTCTAACAGCTGTAGAAATAGAAGCCGTAACATTGTTCACTTGCTTTGAAATAGTTTCGGTTGTTACCATTTTAGTTTTAACAGATTAGTCGGTGTATCCTTCAGCTACGAGTGAGGACTTCCAGCCTCCGTGACGCTTCAACCCCGTAATATTGCCACCTCCATCCACGTATAGTGTGGTCGAAGATCTCCGAAAGCACGGGATTTGGCAAATTCAAATAAGTTGCTATTTGTTTTCCAAGTACATTTGTTTTCCAAGTACATTTCGTTGAATGGTGCATTTACCTCTTTGGTAAATAAAAAAATGAGCTTATTGTCAAGTGCGACGGCAGAATTCCCACGACTAATACGACCTTAAATAAATTAATATGTTAGATTTGAGACATTTAGTATCTGGCAATCTTACCTTATGTAAAAAATAAAGGTGCTTCCTTTGTAAATTTATTAATTTCTTCTGGTGTCAAAGTTTTGATCTTTTTCGCTTCATATCCCTCAGATTTTCTTTTCAGAAAAGAACGTAGTTTTCCATACTTTTCCGAATCTATGTCGGGTTTAATTTGAAAACTGCTTTTAGCATAGAATAAAATGACCATAATGAAGAATATTTGTATCTGTTAGCTAAGTCAGCAAAATAGGCTAATCATATATTTTCAGAAAGCGAGTTAGTTCTTTCTGACTGTGCCAGTACATGAAACTTTGGTACGCTCTATCATAAAAACTTTTTGATTTCTGTGGTAGTAAATTAGATGCTGTTGCTTCTACTCTTTCAGTTATTTCTGGTGGAGTACCGGAGATAGTATCTCTTAATCACTTTCCATTGCTTCAACCACAAAACTAACATTATCAAGCACAATTCCACAAAACCCGTCTTTACCTTGATTGTTTACGGCGTCTGTTTATTTTTTTTCATAGTTCTTTATGGCATTTTTAATGTGCACAGATAGACTGATTCATGCATAATTTTCTGATTGGTACACGAGGGGGTGTAATGACCAGAATTCCCTCATCATAATCCCCTGTGAGATTAATTGATGGCATTATATACCAAAAATGACCCATTTAATGTTCATATTATTTGTTAGTCGTATATAAACATTATTATCACATTTATGAGATTTTCAAAATTCACATAACTTCAATAATAATGTTCCTACCCCTGTATCGTAAATAATTGTTTTTATTACTCTACAAGTTTATAAGTGCGTGCTTGCATAATATTGTTAACGAAGCGTTACTATTCAAATATTTTTATAGCAAAATAATATCTTTGTTTTCCCAATCAAAATTCATTGTGAAATATGTATAACTAACTATAATGTGTTCTATGATTAAAAAACTAAATACGGTATTTGATGTTCCCATTAGATTGATCTGATGTATTCATCGACGTATTGTTTAAATTATTAACAACGCAAACAAATTTGACAAAAACGACTATTGAGGCACTTCTAATTTGCACTAATTTGTTTATTAATTAGTTACCACAAATCCTTAAAATACAAATTTTTATTTAGATAACAATTAGCTTATATTATTGACAATGCCATGCCCATGAGCCAGTTATTTCAGCAAATTGGAGAGTAATTGATATAATAACAAATAATTTAGATTATTGTATGGTAGTATTATTACAATTATGTGCTAAAATGGCATAAGATGAGAAAAAACTCAGAAACATACATTCAAATAAATTAAAAAGTCTGGTTTTTGGAACGGATATTCCTAAATACATTGGTATGGTAGAGATAAAATTGCTGATTCTATTCTCCATGCTGCAATGTTTATGTTCAGCCAGAATGCCATTTTCCGTGTACTTGCTTTAGGATTTCTTTCAATATCATTCAGTACGGCTTTCTTCATCTGAACTGTTGGCACTGCTACAGATTTTCTTGTAAGAGCCGGGAACTTCTTCAAAGTACCACTATTACAAATATAGCAGTGGATATTTATAAATGTTTCTTTATCAAGTAGCTGACGCAAAATAAGCCAAACAGGAATTTAACGTCTCAAAAATTAGAAACTGTGTAATTTGTTACTATGAACATGAAAGAAATTTGGAACATATACAGTGTGTCCCAGGATAGATGTAACAAGAGGTGTAATGGACCAAAAATTTTGGAATTTTGGAATGGTATTTGGGGATCGAGTTCTGCTTGTTGTAAAACTAAAGTATATCAAAAGTGACTTGATTTGGTGTTCTACAGGGTGTTTTATAAGCAAAGTTGTAAAAATCACCACTAATAACGTACCACTAAGAAAAGTTATTTAGAATGCAATTTTATACCTCTATACCAAATTTCAGGAATATAAAATTATTTTTTTGAAACTTACCATTTTTTCAATAAATTAGTATTTTATTTTGAACCTTTCAATTAAAACTGTATAGAAATTATTTTTTGTGAATTAATATTTAAAGTTATGTAGAAGCTAAAAGTAGGCTATGAGAAAAGCAGTGGATACACATTTATCATTTATTATTGACATATCTGTCAAACGTAGTCAATATTATCCTTAATTTCTGTTTCAAATTAACGAACCAAGCATAAAAAATTAAGTGAAAATGGTACTCACAGTGCGTGAAAAAATTTATATTGTGCAATGCTACGGAATTGGCGGTGAAAACTCGCTAAGACGAGTGGTAAGCCAATTTAATTTAAAATTTTCAAACACTGCTTTGTCACGTACTCAGGCTATGAGAATAATTAAAAAGTTTCTGGCTACTGGTAATGTTCTTAACATGAAAAGAAAAATAAAAGCATATGATGAAGACAATGTTGGGGCTATTAAAGCTCATGCCTCTGTTATAGAAAATCCTAGGATGCCACTAAGAGAGAGATCAGCTCTTATTAATATTAGCAAGTCTGAACTCCAAAGAATTTACAAGGCAAATAAAATTAGGGCATATAAAGCAAATTATAAACATACACTTGAAGAGGGAGATGACGGCCGTAGGTTGGATTTTTGTTTGACCATTGGAGAAAAAATCATGGAAGAGAGATTTTTTCATCATTTCATAATTTTCTCAGATGAATCCACATTGGTGTTGTTACATCTCAGAATTATCGGTTTTGGGAAAATCCAAATTTTAGAATTCATTGTAGAAGACAATATTATAAAAAAGTGAATGTGTGATGTGCCGTTTCTTATCACGTTATTGGACTTATTTCATTGAGGGAAGGTTAAACCAGCACACTTATTTACAGCTTCTTGAAAGATTTTCTGAAGAACATTTAAATATTTTAAGAGATATGCATTTAGTTCATTTTCAACATGATGGTTGCCCTGGCCACTCCACAGAAATGGTTAATCGGTGGTTGAACTTAAATTTTGGAGAAAATTGGATTGCCAGGAAAGGACCGATCAAGTGGCCGGCGAGATCCCCAGACTTATCAATATTGGATTTCTTTTTATGGGGTCGTCTCAAGCAGTTGGTTTACGCTGAACCACTTCCTAACGATGTGGCAGTATTGAAGCAGAGAATTACAAATGCCGTAAACTCCATACCGTTAGATCATATTCGAAACAGTCTTAAGGACTTCAGGCGAAGGATCGAAATGTGTGTGGATGTGGGTGGTAGCTACGTCGAATAATAAAAAAATTGTAAACATTGTTTTGTATTGGTTAATAATTAATTTGTTTGTGAATCTGTTATGTTTTTGACATTTATTACTTGTTATAATTTTTAAACCTCATTAATCTTCTGTTAGTAATTGTTTCTTGTTTTACAATTAGTTCGATTAACATTATACCTTCTTACATGTCGTATATTCAATTTTTCATTTACCAATAGCCTACTTTTTGAGATGATTAACATTTGCTCCTACACAACTTTAAATATGAATTCAACTCTTAATTCGCAAAAAATGGGAAGTTTCAAAAAAATAATTTTATATTCCTGAAATTTGGTATAGAGGTATAAAATGGCATTCTAAATAACTTTTCTTAGTGGATTTTTTTTTATATTTTGAAAAATGAAGGTACTTTATTAGTGGTGATTTTTACAACTTTGCTTATAAAACACCCTGTAGAACACCAAATCAAGTCATTTTTGGTCTACTTTAGTTTTACAACAAGCAGGACTCAATACCCAAATACCATTCCAAAATTTTTGGTCCATTACACCTCTTGTTACATCTATCCTGGGACACACTGTATATAAAAAAAAATTATTTTTTACTTTTGTATGTTGACATCAAAAATTTTGGTTGACAATTACTGAAAATGTGTATGATTGTCACCCAATGGCTATGACAGTTTGTCGGTCTGTCTGTCTGTAACTTTTTTGTGCGCACGATTACTTTGGAACGGTGTATGTTATTGCCTTGAAATTTGGTACACCTATGTATTAGACTGAGATCTGGAACTATAGATTATATTTTGATCTTATTCCGATGAAGGGTTCGGGGGTAAATGAGAGTAATTAGGCAAAACAAGAAAGTTAATAGGAGCCCATAAAATTGGAATTTAGGGTATTTACGAGACGAGAAATCAACGTCTATTTTTTTTCTTGCATCAGCCACCTCCACTAACACCCCCCCCCCTTATTAAAGGGGGTAAAAAAATAAAATTGTGTTTTAGTAGGTGTACAAGAACTAAATGCGTCATTTTTTTTGTATTAACCCAATTATTAAAGCGAAAAAAAAATAAAATGTGATTTAGTGTTTATACAAGATCCAAGGCCTTCAAAAATGTTTTTGGCATTTTACATTTAAACTTGCATTTAAAATGTTGGTGTTTATTCAAATTCTTGGTTAGTATTTTCACATATAATCAACACCAATATAATCTTTATCATATATCTAGTTCATATTTGTAAATGAAATTACGCTCCTCAGACGCATCATTTATATTGTTAACTTCTTAATAATAGCTTCATAAATAATTTCGAATATTAATTAACAATGGGATAAGCATGTCTAAATATAAATATTACATTTCTAATTATATCGCTTACATGTCAAAGAATAAACTACGTATGTTTTTTTTATAAATTTGTGTTATACTTATACGGTAAACAGGAAAATTTTCAGTAGATACGAAAACGGTTATGTTGATTTTTTAAATAAGTTAGAAGAATAAAATTATTTCATTAGACATTCTATTAGCAGACCTTTGCATTACATTAATATTTGTCAAGTTTATACGTCATAGGCTAAGATATAGCGCGTGAAGTATGCTCAAAACTATTTCAAATTAGATGCTAAAATCGAGAGGAATTTGTCATATTTCTAAAACTTGTTCTGGAACATTATATTTTAATTAATGCGATATTTTCACTAATTAACTCGATAATTAACTAAATAACAATTTATTATGAACATTTAAATTAATCGTAGATGAGGTACAGTTATTTATGTAAAATTCTGATGGCGATAATTTAAATATGGTACTTAAAGATTGACGTAACTGAAATTGAATTGAATTTGACAGTATGACTCTAGCCTCAGGAATATCGCCTACGATTTTTGAGAAACTTTAATTTTGTTTTGAAGGGTTCATCCATCAGTGTTCTGTTACTGGTGAGGATTTCCTACCTTAATGTCCGTTGAGGTATACGTTCACAGATTATACCCCGAGAGTTCTGAATTTTATCGGATAAACTGCTTTTTCTGTAAAATTTTGCTTAGAAAATGTTCGAGACTTAATAATTTACCTTAAAAGTGTAAAAAGTGTGTAAATTATGAAGTCGAGAACATATGCTTAAAAGCAAAATTTTACAAAAAATATAGCTACCACAGTTTGTGTGATAAGATTAGGAGCTCGAGGAGTATATGTCAAAATTATTTCCCAAATGAACAAAATCCTTACGAATTTTTTTCTTTTTTAATTTTAACAAAGTCTATCTTCCCAAAACGATTCATTTTACTTCCACATCCAGTGGAAGTATAGTAACGACAAAAAAATTTTAAAAAATTTTTATTGTTCAAATAGGCTTAGAATGTCATGAAACGTCGAGATTTCAAGTTTGAGCGGAAAAAAAATTTCTGTCTGTCGGTCTGTCGGTCTGTCGGTCTGTCTGTCGGTCTGTAACTTTTTTTGTGCGCACGTTTACTCTGGAACCGTTTGAGATATTGACTTGAAATTTGGTAACATATGTACTTTAACGAGATCTAGAACTAGATTATATTTTCATCTTGTTCCGTCGAAGGGGGGGTAAATTGGGGTAAATTTGGAGTAAATAGGTAAATCAAGCAGGTAAGAGTTCATAAAATTGATATTTAGTATAGACGAGAGAAGCTAAGGTCTCAAAAAAAATATTGGCGTTAGCCACCCCCATTACCACCCCCACCCCATTATTAAAGGGGATGAAAAAAAAATGTGATTTAGTGTGTGTACAAGAACCAGAAACCTCAAAATATTTTCTTACTTTATCCACCACTCCACTCCCACCCCCTGTCACCACCCCCACCCCACTACCGATGTGGGGTATCGTTTTATGGGTTTTTGGGGTAGAGGATTTCAAATATTATATTATTGAAGTTCCATAAACAATTATTTCCAGATACAAAATTTTTTCGTTGTGTGACTTGGATAGAAAATCCGGATGTGGAAGTAGTGATTCCTTGGGCAGCGGTTTTTGATTTGGAAAACCTACTTTCTTATTAATGATTTTTGTTTCGTAGCAATGGAAACAGATACGTTAGATGCTTATTTGACTTTTATTGTGAGATCGTGATTGTAAATCTGACAGTTTGTGACAGTTTGATACTAATAGTTATGTACGTAATCAGTTATGAAAAGAGTAATTTTACATGACGAATGTAATATTTACCAAAACGAGCTAGCGAAGTGAGCGAGTTTTGCAAATTGCATGAGTCAAGTAAAATTACTGTTTTCATAACATGTCAAGTACTAGCTATATATGTAACCAGTTACCAAAGACGTTATTTTGTGTAAGGAGTGGAATTTGCGGGACGAGCGAAGCGAGATCCCGCAAAACAACACGAGTTACACAAGATTGTCTTTCGAAACGTATTACAATAACATGATTTTTTCTAATTTTAAAATTCTAAATACAATTTAAACATAATAAATGAAATAGATGTCTTTTTCATAGTTACCTTTGCTGCTATCACACATTATAATTTTAATGTCAAAATTGACAGACGTTATTTAGCCAAGTTACAATATTATTTGAAATCCTAATTTGATAACATAAGGTAAATCGTATTAATGAAAAAGTTTCGTTAGCGTATTTTGAAGGAAATAAGAATTTAGAAGCTTCCATTTCACGGACTAGGTATTCCATTTTGTGTTGAATAAACATTGTTTCTTTATCTTTTTGAGAGTTGTTTATCTTTCCTAATTGATGACATAATGAACTTTTCCTCACCAGTTACGTAAAATTCTGTAACGCTACTTTTAACCATTCCATAAATGTAGGCTAATATGACTAGGTTTACCTAGATAGATTCAAAATTGTATTTATTTTATTTGATGATTAATACGTGTCAACGGCAGCTCAAGAGATTTATTCTATTGTCACCTTTTTCAATCTAAAGAGTATTATAAGTTGCCTACTATAGTGTCGGAATTAAATAGAAACTACAGGAACGAGGTAAACTATCTTAGTTGCTACGGAAACGTAGTGACGTTTCATGCGCAAATACTAATCTTAATTAACAGGCGTTTTTCTAAAAGGATTTCTAAGGAAAGTGGAGCCGATAGGTTTGGACAAGAGATTGATTGAACGAGGCAACAGCCATACTTGCCTGTAAAATTATATTTGAAATTAATGTGTGCTAGACTGTGTCCTAGTGTAAATTTAATAGGCCATTCTCAGTAGAAGGTATGTTACCTTTAATTTAAAATTAACTTTTTTGAATGAGTTTACTCGCAGAGATGCTCAAATATTTTTTAATAATTTTTAGATTAGACGGCCTACCTACCTACTGGTTTAATTGTTACCGCCAGTCTTTCATATGCACACTGCTGTATTCGCCTTATACAAGTACCACTAAGATAGTGTTAATATAATTCATTTATGGCATAAGAGCGCTGTCGAACGCTGGAAAATACTATACCAGAAGTTCTTCCGGAGTTCAGGATATTTAAGGTCAGACCCAACCATATATTTCCTTATTAATGCTGTGCAAGTATTTTGGGATAAGAGAAACCTCGAGAGAAACCGGTGTTGCTGCGAGAATTCAAACAATTTTTTTTGACAAATAAATTCAGTTATACTTCTGCAATAAGAACATCAATATTTATTTGGCAATAACTAAATAGATTATACTGTTTTTCGGATGAATCAAATAATTAAAATAATCACAGTTTGTAAACGAATGTAGATCTACATACGGTTCTTTGATAGTGTTGTTACAAACTTTTGCGTTAATTGGATTAATTATATAAGTTTACCCCTTGCTGGCCTCCGCTAGTTATTTGAAACTTGTTCAAACAAAATAGTGTTTTAATAAAAAATTTGAAAAGCCATATAATTTATTTAATAGAAAAAGTAAAGGAGTTTTCTTGGTTTTGCCTAAAAGACGAAGTGGTGCCCAAGCTTTACCAAATATCCATTCGAACCACCCTAAGGCTCACCGACGAAGGGCTGCCGCCACGCACGTGCTCCTACTTGTACCAAGTAGGGGTTACAATTCTACTTTTCATAACTGGTTACATAAAGTAGGACGTTTTGACACTTACGTCAGCTTTGAAAACTGTCACTTTATATGTCAAAATTAGAAAAAAAATTTAATCTAATACCGCTCTAAATTAGAAAAGAAATTATAATTTATTCTGAATACTATTTTGCGGTTCCCATCATAGCTACGCTGGTAGCTGTACAAATAAGTTCTGTGTTTATTGCTTTACCGAAGCATTACTATGGATTGGCATTTATATCTAAACAAACTTTACTTGTCAATCTGCCGAATTTTTTGAAGCAAATTAAGTCGAAAATGGTTGATTCAGATATGTATATTCCATCTGATATAGAACAATTGTCTAATTTAGCAGTAAATTCAATGATACCTGGTAAATCAAAAAGCAGAAATGAAGAAGTATATAAGAAATTTGAAAATTGGTGTCAACAAATGAGTTTAATAATCGGTTACGTAAAAATTCATTACATTACTAGTTATGCAATGAAACTGACAGTTATGAAAAATGTGACGTTTCGTAACGTCAAAAATGCATTTAAAATTCGACATTTCATGTTAGATAAAAATATTTTTTTCTACTCCCTTATGTAAATTTGATGTTTTCTGTACAGTCTGCAGAATGGATAGGTAGGCAATTCCAATTAACTGAACGGATATATTTCATATGCTATCTAGGATGGATATGATATGAAATCGACCAATCACAGTTCGTGTATTAAGTACTTAGGCAACTATTCGTTTTAAATTCAAGTTAAAACTGTACAACTCGAATGGATTATCCATATCGCACTCGAACTTCTTTATCGTGCGATATGGATATCATATCCACTCTTGTTGCACAAAATACTATTGCAAAATTGGTACATAGTAATTATAAACAAAAATAATAATTCCTGAATATGTAATACGTTTTATTTTGTTTTAAGTCCAATTGAGACTAAATTAAACATAAACATAAACATAAACACACCACAGATAGTACACACCACAGATAGATCAATTATGTGCATTTAAAAGGTAGAGGTAATTTTCAAAAAAGCTAGCTTGCGTTTATTCAGTGTAAAACTGTTGTCATGGTTGAAATTTAAAAATTCACTAAATGTCATTGGTCTATAATTTATGAGGGAAATAATTAGTTGTAATGTTGTAGATGTTTTTTGAAAGGAAACGTCCAGAGAATATGACAATTTTTAGTATTCTACTCTTCTTTTTATTTTTCCTAATTTAATATATCAGTAATGGTCCAAAAACATCTATGTTCTGCATTTAATGTACTGAGAACAGCGTATTTCCGTACTTTGTTATCCAATCGTCTTCTGCATTAGTTTTTGATGACATCCTCGGATAATATAATGTTTTATTCGACTTATTTAGAAAATAAGATTTTCTTTTCGTTTTTTAAGGTCGAAAGTAGTATATTTTCTTCTTATGCAGGAAATTTTTGCTCCCTCTACATTGTAATCTTAAAATACTTTCTTTGGAACATATTCATTAGCACTTATGTGCTTTTTCTCTACTAAATACGTTTGTCTTTTTTGCATATATCCTGCTCCGTTTAAAATAAGCAGCAACTTTCTAATGATTTGTATTAATATTTTCTTTAACCCCGAGTTGTTCTTAACATAACATATTTTATCTACGATCGACATAAAAAGTAGGCTTTTTCACTAGTATTTTGAAAGCGCAAAGTTGACGTTTTCCAAGCAGCTGTGGATAATCTCACTTTGGCGCACGCGTTTTCCATGACAACGTGCAGCAATTGTTATTTATATACCAAGGGTGGTAAGTGTACTTTTTTTGGTCGAGAATACAGGTTGCAATCCAAGGCCCGTAGGTGCGGTCTACTGACGAATGGTGGAATCTACCTTGCCAGGGTAAAATTGTTTCTTTTTTTCTTGTTAAAGACGTTTACCCCCGTTTTCGAAGATGGTGATCAAGAAAAAAATTTTACGCTAGTTTGACCCTTCCTTCACCCTCAAACTAGCGGAAACCATCCCTTTCGTAATAAGAATAGGTAACGACTCGTATCATCAGATTCTACATAAATTCTACATAACTTTGATGAAAAATTACTATCAGCTGGCATTTTTTTCGATCTATCACGGGCCTTTGATACCATAAATCACAATTTGTTGTTAAAAAAACTTGAAATATACGGTATCCGTGGCCCAGCATTGGAATGGATAAAGTCCTACTTATTGGAGAGAACTCAAACAATCAAAATTGTACATGATGGTATGGAATGTCTTTCAGATAGTGTTAACGTTCTGACAGAGGTACCACAGGGCAGTGTATTAGGTCCATTATTGTTCATTATTTTCGTCAACGATTTAGTAACTAACTTAAATAATTGCTTCTTAACCCTTTTTGCAGACGACACCTCCTCTATCATAACTGCTCCTAACGTTGACCTTTTAAGCAAAAATGCCACCTTATGTGTTGATAAAATGTCACAATGGTGTCGCAATAATGGTCTGATTCTAAATCAGCAAAAAACTGTATTTTTAATGTTTTCCCCGATTCGTGCAAAGTTGGACTTTAGCCTGTTGGTCAGAGGAAATCACAATCTCCATCAAAATGATCTTACGAAGTTCTTAGGCGTACATATGGATATGAATATGTCATGGGAGCCTCATATTGAGAATCTGACGAAAAAACTGGCTAGTCTAAACTTTGCACTTCTTCAAATAAGGGACACTGTTGAAGCTGACACACTGAAAACATTTTATTACGAATGTATTTACTCGGTTTTGCAATATGGCATATTGTGCTGGGGAAATAGTTCAGGAATTAGCAAGGTGTTCATTTTGCAGAAAAGAATTGTGAGAAGTATGTTTAAACTTCCCTACAATACATCCTGCAGAGATTATTTTAAACAGCATGGCATACTCACCATTTATTGTATATATATTTTGCAATCTGTATGTTTTGTCAGGAAAAACATTGATAGTCTTTTAAAATGTGCTGATGTTAATAAATACAGCACGCGATCGCAAAAAAATATTTTTGTACCGCCCCATAGATTAGAGCAGTCAAAAAGAGGGCCCTTTATCTCTTCAATTAAAATGTATAACCACCTCCCACAAATTATAAAAGATGCAAGTAGTTTTGTGATTTTCAAGAAGATGGTAAAAAGATTCCTAGCGGAACATTGTTTTTACTCTTACGAGGAATACTACCTCTTTACTTAATGTTCTCCATCTGATCTTACAATTTGTACCTCCTAATGCTGTGATAATTAAAATTTCACCCATTTATTTATTTATTGTTATACCTTTATTAGATTTTAGTTGTACATCTCCTTGTTTGTTTGTCTATTTTTCATATGTTGCCTAATCTACCTCTAACTATATATACATGCATATATATGTACATATTTTTTCTTTTTTTGTTTTGTTCTATTTTGTATTTGACAATTCCAATACTGTAATAGTCTATGGAAATAAACTCATTATTATTATTATTATTATTACTATTATTATTATTATTATTTGTTTTTGTCGCCTTTACTGTTTTCTGGGTGAATATTGTGTCCTCGAGATATCCGTAGCGTTTATTGTAAGACTTGTCAAGGTAAATATTGTGAGAATTGTATGCCAGATGATGAACCAAGCACAGAAACAAACGGATTCAATGATAATAGTTATGATAATGCTGTAAACTTCCTAATTTTTATACCCGAAGTGTATATTTTCGATCATGAATCGGAAACGGAAGATGCGTGCGATGAAGAAGGAGGCAATAGCATTGATTGTGATGTTCATATTGAGGAATATGAACCATGAACCGTGTCCGATATGATCGCGCGCGCACGCATGAATCTCGCTGTTACTTGACTAATTTTTTTCAGGAATATCGTGGCTTCAGCGATAAATTTTGTTAGGACACTTTTTGGTCAGAAACACGTGGTCTATCCACCTGTATTTTTTATTTTTTCCTGCCCTGACTTCATTTCAAAAGTTAAAAAAACGGATGAAAAAAAAGGTTTTCTCACTTTTTTTTATGTTCTGCATCCGAGCGGATTCTAAACTTCTCAAGATATCATTCTATACACTATCACGAACTCATTAAAAAAAAATTAATATTTCGCAAATTTTTGGCATTTCACTATAAAATTTTCTCTGTTGTCTGGGCTAATGTAGCTGACCTGATGACTACACTATATTATTGGTTCATTAGAAGAGTGCAGTGTGTTGATTTTTCTAGTTTATTACCACCCTAACATGTCACAGTTAATTTACACATCACACTCTTAAAATTTAACAAAGCAAGAAAACAACGACAATGACAAATCAAATTAGTAATTATTAGCAGTAATCAGCTAATTATCGGGAACCATCAATCCGCATCTATTGTGTCGGAGGCAATATGTTTCAATTAATTGCTAGCGATTGCGAGTAAGCACTGGGCGGCAGAGAACACGACAGCACTCACGCCTCGCCGAGTACTTTGCAATTTGCATTCCGATGGTGTGGATTATGCTAAACAAAACCTGTTGGGCTGCACCAGGAGCTACCTACCGCACCTCTTACTGATATTCGATACAATTTATTACGTGCACACTCATTCAGAATAAATTGGTTACTATAATACTAACCCGCATTTAGGATACCTACTAATTATTTCTTTCTGCTCTTAATGCGGTACCTCTGAAATATATTGGTACGGTTCGGTTCCAGAGCGCTATTTAAGTGTTATATATGGAACTAAAGAGTATGAGCGGGTAGCAATGTAAAAAGTGCCTCCGCACCTACCTAACTAAAATGGCTTCCATAAGATGTCTCGTATGCTGACTGTCTTGTCTACAAAGTTTTAAGCTCGTGGACTCTGCATGGGGTGGAAAAAAAAAATTTACCCCTAAATGTTTTATTTTCTTTCTCACCTCCTATTTGGCGGATCGCTTTGTAATTTGGCACAAATAATATTAGTGTTAAGAGAGTTTATTGCAAAAAATTTTACTCTTCTACGATGATTTTATGCATTAAAAAAAAATTAATATATTTTTTCAATGGCCTGAGGGGTGACTACCCTGTTTGACACTATTACCATATTTTGATATAATACGTATTTAAACTATAATTATAACATATAACAGTTGCAATTTTATTAATGCGGTGGAACAGGATAAAAATAAATCAAAATTATCTGAACTTGCAATATTACGAGTATAGTATTTAATATTTAGATAGGTAATCATGTAATTCATTCATATTTAGTTATTTCACTTCAGATAAGACATCGCAAAGAAAAAGAAGAACAAAAAAAGCGGCGTCGAGAAGAAAAAGAAGTGCAAGAAAGAAGACGTCAAGAGGAAGGAAGGCGGCGTCAAGAAGAAAGACACGAATTGAAGGAAATGATGGAAAACCTGGAAATAAGGCGTCAAGAGGAGAAAGAAGAACAAGAAAGACAACGTCAAGAAGAAAAAGAGGAACAAGAAAGACGCCAGGAAGAACTGAGCAAAATCCTGAGCGATCAAATGAAAATCCAACAAGGAGCTATGAATTCAATCACTAACGAAATCAAAGAAGAGATAAACAAGGTCGAAGATAAAGTAGGTGTGGTCAAGACAGAAGTCAATCAAGTCAAAGGGGAAGTAAGAGACATCAAAGAAAAGATGAGTGAGGTCGAAGGAGAAGTGGAGCGCCTTAAACGACAATTGAGAGAGAAAGGAGGCCAGCTGGTAGCATCATCAGGTCCTCGTTTAAAACCTCCCTCATTTGACGGCCAAAGCTCATGGACAACGTACAAGAGACAATTTGAGGTGGCTGCAAGTGCGAATAACTGGAATAACGAGGAAAAGGCTATGACATTAATTCTGGCGCTAGGAGGCCAAGCCTAAGAGTTACTTTAGACCATCCCGGTGGAGAAACAAAGAGACTCGAAAGTCTTGGAAGCTGCATTAGACTTGAGATATGGCGACCAACACCTTGCCCAAGTATACCAGGCTCAGCTAAAATCAAGGACGCAAAAGGTTGTGGAAAGCTTACAAGAATTCGAAGCTGCGATAGAGAGACTGGCACACCTGGCATATCCGAGTGCACCAAGAGAATTTCAGGAGCAACTAGCCGTAGGAGCCTTTTTAGATGGCATCAGGGCCGGAGAGGTCAGGCGAATTCTTAGAATATCGCGGCATCAAAGTATTAGCGAGGCTTTTGTGCGTGCCCTCGAAGTAGAATCTGCCTTTTAAGACACTCCGCGGTCAGAAGTGCGTGCCGTGACAGTTGAAGAGACACTAAAAATACAAAATAAGTCATTTTTCAATTGGCTGCCGGACCGCTGACTACTCACGCCCCCGCTCTGCCGCAACCGCATCTGTCTTACAAATCTCAGTAGCTCCATCTCATACTGTTACATTCTCATACATAGTATCTTATCTCCGGAATTTTAAGTGTGTGCATCGTACTCGTGGTTTTCTTATGTTATTTGTATTGTACCTAATACTTAATTTTTCCCTTTTTAAAAAACTTAGATAGTAGTTAGTGTTATGCACGAAAAGTTCTACAACTGATAGCAATAGTTCTGAGAGCAAAATCAGCTCACTTAATTTAAAATGCAAAAACAGTAACAATGTATAATATGTCAAAAAACCAGAGGTACTATAATCGAATCAACCAATAAAACTTTCTTTACTGCCACAGTTAGATGAGGAAAGTGACTTGGATAAATAATTTTATTTTTCAAGAGTTATCATGTTCCCAATGGTTAATGAAATAAGTCTCGATGTTCGTATGTAATAATAATAACAGCCCGTCTAATGCTCTAAGTGAATCCCATTACGACCACAAAGCCTTCAATCCTACTACTTTGTTTGAGACATTCTTCCATTCTGGTCGGATGGGAACCCTTCTTTTGCTCGCAAAATTAGTCCAATTTCTGCATCACTCAGTTACTCTTGTCTGAATGAATTATATGATTACCTATCTAAATATTAAATAATATTAGAGAATATTATTTAGGTATTAAGCAAATCACAACTTACACACTTTTTTATTTATTATGAAAATATCTACTTTCTGTATGTTGTTGTCCTAATCTGGGCACGTTAATATACTAGTCAGGTAAATACTTTAAAACACTCATTATTGGAGAACTAATCAAAACAACTACTCTTCTAGCTAATGCTGACGAAGTATTAAATTACATGATAGGATCCTTAGCATTTTAAAGAAAAAAATATATTGAAAATACTTAAATCATTTATTTACATTTAGTCATTCACACTTTTTTTATTTAATATAAAATTATCTACTTTCTGACTAGTATATTAGCGTGCCCAGATTAGGGCAACAATATACAGAAAGTAGGTATTTTCATAATAAATAAAAAATGTGTAAGTTGTGATTTGCATAATACCTAAATAAGATTCTCTAATCATGATAAAAGCAAATAAATAAAAAAATAATTAATTGTAAAAAATTGAATAATATACTCGTAATATTGCAAGTTCAGATAATTTTTATTTATTTTTATCCTGTTCCACCGCATTAATAAAACTATAACTGTTATATGTTATAGTTATAGTTTAAATACATATTATATCAAAATATGGTAATAGTGTCAAACAGGGTAGTCACCCTTCAGGCCATTGAAAAAATATATTAATTTTTTTTAATGAATAAAATCATCGTAGAAGAGTAATATTTTTTGAAATAAACACTAATATTATTTGTGCCAAATTACAAAGCGATCCGTCAAATAGGAGGTGAGAAAAAAAATAAAACATTTAGGGGTAAATTATTTTTTTTTTCCACCCCATGCAGAGTCCACGAGCTTAAAACTTTGTACACAAGACAGTCAGCATACGAGACATCTTATGGAAGCCGTTTTAGTTCGGTAGGTGCGGGGGCACTTTTTACATTGCTACCCGCTCATACTCTTTGTGTCTACTAAAGTGCTAAGTTTAAAAATTCATTTTGTCTCTTTACTCGCATAATAATACTGTATACTTGTCATAGCTTGGTACAGAAATTTGTGTTTATTAGTTATGAATGCTAGGTATAATAAACAAATTGATTATGCTGTATTTTTATATAGGGTGTCTCGCTTAAATGTGAAACTAATTAGTAACTTTTTTATTTTTAAATAATTTGTGAATGGCGTAAAACGGTGGTAGTTCAGTGCAATTAGTCATTATAAATGAAAAATTATGAAACCCAGCTAAAAAATAAATATTTTTTTACCTCACCCTGTACATGAACTGCGTTAAATGTTTTCTTATAAAGGTTTTAATTAGCTTTAATTTATGTTATTACGTCAAATTCGAAATTCTTTTTGATTTTAGAAAGAAATTAAAAACATTCTTTCCGATTCCAAACTGATTTTTTTTAAAATAACTTTGAAAAGAATGTACATAATAATTTTATGCTTTATTTGTAAAAGACATATCACAAATAATATTCAACGTAACAAAACAGTAACAAGAAACAAAAGAAATAAATATTTCTAAAAACAAACTTATATTAAAATGTACTAAACAGAAAATTGCAAAAATTTTGTTGTTTTAAAATGTTTATTTTAATGACTAAATTGAATCTAATTAAAACCCATATAAGAAAACATTAACACAATTCATGTACAGGATGAGGTAAAAAAATATTTAAATAAATTAAGATTCCATTCTTAACAATTTAAAAAAAAAAAAAATTTCTGATTACTCTGTATGCATGTTTAAAGGCTTTAAAAATGTCTACAATTTGATTTACCCAACATGGAAACGCTTCAAAAATAAAAAAGTTACAAGTCTGGGGAGTTTTAAGTGGCACACCCAGTATATAATTCTCACTCACGAATTTTTTTTTGTGGACCTGTGAATTTTGCCCCGCTCTCCTGACTACGGCCATGGATATATACACTACAGATCGTAAAAGGTTGATACATTTATTTTATTTTAATAATATAAAATACATTGTATCTATATTCACTTGAAATATACCAATAAATCTTACGCCGGGTAATTTCACTTTTTGCCCAATAAAATTAAAGCCAATTAAAATTAATTGACTCGCAAGGAGATCAAATTCGGATTGCGATTCGTTAAATACTTCGATATTTAACGAGTCAATTTCATGTAAATCAATGCGTATTTGGAGCAGGGGCACGAGGTATCCATAGTTTTTATTATGTGTAAAATTGAACCCGGAGCGTACAGACTGGACGTAAACAAGACTGTATTAACTTTTAGGTGAATTTTAAAGCGATTTTGGAACGGTTATCTTTTACAATCGTTTATTTTTTAATTGCAGTTTAAATCAACTACTCTACTTAACCAGCCCACCTGTACTGCAACCACACGATATGAGTCTAAATAATGGGTTTTCGAAATTACTTCCATCTGATATAGTCCGTTTGGTCCGCACTTTAACCACGAATATTTCAAAAACGGAGGATAGATAAGTATATTATAAATAATTTAACAGGCACAAAAAAGAAGTCAATTTTCTGTGGTTTTATATATACAACGTGATCTACCATGGCATGCGGAAAATTTAACAGTAGTTGTCCCCACCGAAAGAAGTTAAAAAAATGAAAAATTTAAAAAAATGACCAAAAAAATTACCTTATTTTTTTGTAGAAATGCGGCGCCAATGACTTTAACTAATCTAACGTAACGCGGTACAACCATATCACTTTATCAGACTTGGGATTGACACTACTGACAGCAAAGCTGGATAAGATAGAAGTGACTTTTTGGTTTCAATCAAATCGCACTACAAAAATACCGAAATAAATCTAAATAAATCGAAGACATTGACCCCATGCTGAACGACAAGCAGATTTACGAGATGCGGTGTCTCTATTGTTCGACGGGAAAAATGAGCCCATTATCCAGTATTTGACTGGAAAATAACCTCTACGCCTGTGACTTTTACGTCAAAGGATGAGTTAGAGGGTGGTTTTTGACAAATAATGAATAAGGGCAAAAATATAAACATTCAGAAATCGCAGATTTGCGAACACGCTTGGGAGAACGGACATAGAATAAACTGGAACTCGGCAAGAATTTTAACAATAGCAAGAAAAGAAAAATTAAAGAAGCGGCATTAATACTATTGAGTGAGGACAAATGCGTGTCGAATTGTTCCGTAGATGTTTGCACAACCTGGCTGCCGATGTTAAAAGAAGAACTTAACAAACTCAACATTGTTTAAAATAAAACTATCAAACAGATATATCAACAGTTCTGTGTAAGCAGTAAGTATCTATGGATATTGAATATAACAAATATATTCTTAAAGCTGTGTATTTAATATACACAACACACAAACATTTATAATACACTTTGAGAAAGGAAACAGATTCGTTTTCCGAAACGTCAGCAAAATAATATTTTTATATTTTTGTTCTTATTAATTATTTGTTAAAAAGTACCTTCTAACTGATCCTTTGACGTAAAAGTCGCAGGCGTAGAGGTTATTTCCCAGTAAAATACTGGATAAGTGTATTATTCTGTAGATTTCACCTAGAAGAAAATACATGTAGCAGAGCATCCCAATAAAAAACGGAGAAAAATAATGTAAAAATGATAAGTTATGATCGAATAATGAAATAATTTACATGGTATTTACAAGTGAAATATTTTTGTCGAACTCCTCTATATGTTTCCTTAAATATATAAGGAATAAAAACCAGACTGCAACCAACAGCTATTCTCCGGACTAATGGCCCACCGAGTGCTGAATTACGAATTACAAGCCTGGCCGCGTTAAGTGCAATAACTGTGTATTGCCACAAAACGCTAAAGTTTCGATTTTAATAGACACCAACCCAAAGACTTATTCCTACTTAAAGGAACTCTCGTGCCAGCCACCCCATACCACTTGCAGACTTAAGTCTCGAGCTATTTGCTCTCGTCAGTGCAAGGTAGGTCTGAGATGGCTGCGCTCGGCGGGGCATTAGTCCGGAGAATAGCTGTTGGTTGCAGTCTAGTTTTTATTCATCATATATTTAAGGAAACGTATAGAGGAGTTCGACAAATATATCTCACTAGTAAATATTCTGCCCTCTAAAAGCATACCTACTAACTATGCCCATATCAAGGCTAATGCTGTTTCGATTATAATAGACATTAGCCGCTAGATGGAGCCTGCCAATTTTGCTTTATGTCGTGGTTTTATAAATCTCGCCAAGTACCAAGAGTGAGCAAATGCCTCGTTGCAGCCATCTCAGACCTACCTTTCACTGACGAGAGCCAATAGCTCGAAACTGCAGGCTGCAAGTGGTATGGGGTGGCTGGCACGAGAGCTCCTTTAAGTAGGAATAACTCTTTCGGATGGTGTCTATTAGTGATGCAGATATTCGGATGATTTCGGTACTCGGATTACACGGAATCGGATGAAAAGAGTATTCGGATTAATCATCCGATGTCGAATTAAATTTTCACTATAGGTATTAGTGATGTGATATCGCGATTTTTCAATCACTCTGTCAATAGTAATTGCGATCGTGGTTAAAGCGATTGCAAGGATTGCAAGTGGCACTGAGGTTAGTAATTTTTCTCCCCAGATCTCAGAATCGATGAGCGGGGGGGGGCAAATCTAAAAAACATTTTATTATCCCAGTGCACGATTGACAGTTCTTTTTGTTTTGTACTTGAAATTAATCC
Organism: Rutpela maculata; assembly: GCA_936432065.2. Lineage (NCBI taxonomy): Eukaryota > Metazoa > Arthropoda > Insecta > Coleoptera > Cerambycidae > Rutpela > Rutpela maculata. The sequence goes on from OW386293.2 coordinate 10,064,018, forward strand.
GAGTATATTTTATTCGGATGAAATTTTAATACTCGGAATCAAGCGAGTATTTTGATACTCGGATTAACCGAGTATTTTAATTCGAATTCGCCCAATACTAGTGTCTATTAAAATCGAAACTTTAGCGTTTTGTGGCAATACACAGTTATTGCATTTAACGCGGCCAGGCTTGTAATTCGTAATTCAGCACTCGGCGGGGCATTAGTCCGGAGAATAGCTGTTGGTTGCAGTCTGGTTTTTATTCCCTATATATTTAAGGCAACGTATAGAGGAGTTCGACAAAAATATTTCACTAGTAAATATTCTGCCCTCTAAAAGCATACCTACTAATTTACAATGTGTTCCATTTAAAAATAAAAGTTATGTCTACATCTCGAAAACTGAGGCATGCATAATTTTCTTCTGGTCATCAACGAATTCTACTCAAGAAAGTGCCTCAAGGATGTGTTACTCGATTTTCGATTCGGCACTTGGTAATTGCTCGGGACACCTATATTGGTTTTTGTCTATCTGCCATAGTTTTAGAGCAAACATCAAATATCATATAATTTGGTCCACCCTGCACACTACAAAAAACAGCTTTAGAAAGTGAATGAAATGAGTCAACCAAAACTGTCGCTAGCTCTCCGTCTATACGTGAAATCGTTTGTTAGTGCTTCTAATATTGCACGTCGCACCATAATAAAACAAAGTACAGGACTCAATTCTAACATTCACCTTTTTAAGATAGTTTGTTTGTCCAAAATCGGTCTAGTAATTTTTGAGCCATTTGAAGGCAAATAGACAAACAATACAATTTTATTTAAATGTATGGATTAATGTTAAAACTGTACAAGCACAAGTAAAACGTGTGTTTTTCTTGAATGTTACATTGTTAGACTTACCAATTACAAAACTTGTTTAATTTGTATTATTTTTTCATTAATACTTTTTCGTCCTCGCGTCACTCAATTAAAAATAGTATTTTATTTGATGTTTTCATTCACAGCTAAACTAATTAGTAAATAATCGTATTTTTTAATTACATATGGTCGGTCAATATTAGTTTAAATGTCATATATGCCATATGTTCCGCAAAGTTGCATCTTCTCACATTACGGAACAATTAGCAAATCAGTAGTAATTTTAAAATTAGAAATAATTTAAATAACAATATTTGAGTTTGGCATAACATGAAAATTACAGGTCTGCGAAGTTTTGTTGTTGGGCAGATGAGGGTCATTTTGTAATTTTTTGCGCTGAATCCGAATCTGGCCTCAGAATTGGCCTACACGTCAGGATTTTGAAATATTTGAGGTTAAGTACTTAAAAAATGGCTTTATTGTCTACTTTTGAAGTAATGTATGGGACTCAAAAATTTTTTCAGCTTAATAAATACATCTTTTAGTACATCCTTCCTCTTTAAAATAAGCTTTCGAATGGTCATCTATGAAGTTTCCTCGCAAAGTTTTAGCCATTTTAAGGTGACGTGAATTTGAAACCATGATCCCCTACAACTCAACAATCTTAACCAAACGACTTCAAACCAATCAAGATTTAAAGCTAAAAAAAACTCTCTCGCAAATGAGTTGGTTAAGATTGTTGGGTTGTAGAGGATCATGGTTTCAAATGCCTTAAAATGGCCATAACTTTGCGAGGGAACATCGTAAATGACAATTCGAAAGCTTATTTTAAAGACGATGGATGGTACTAAATATACCTATTTATTACACTCAAAGAAAATGATAGGTAAATTTAACCAAAAAGAGCATATGAAATCGCGCCTATCTAGATTCATAGTTAAATCAATCAGAAAAGAATAGTCGTACAACTTTATTTGTTTTCGTAAACAAATAGTAGTTTAATAATCATATCTTCTTGCAACAAATTAAATAGTACAATGACATTTTTTTATGTTCACTGACCATTTTCAATTTGGTCTACAATTAAATAGTACAACGACTTTGTTTTTTGTTCACCAACTAATTTTTAGGTTGATCTACACTTTATTGTATGATGAAGTTTTTTTTGATTAGCCAAAATCTCAGTATTGAGACATCAGACCACCCAAACCAAAGATTAGAGATCGTTTATAAGATCCATCCAAATATATCGATGATCCCTGAGAGAATTTGAACATTGCAATCATGTTATTAATTTTCTATAAATTCATAAGAGTATAAGATAATGCATGATTGATTATTGTCAGTGATTTGTATGTGGCGTCATCTGGGAATAATTTCTGCAATAGACTACGTGGTAAGCAAGCAAATTTTATGGTAATTCTTTTACAACTTCTAGAAGACGACAATAATATTGGTTTGTCTACCAAGTACAATAATACAGCGAACTAATACTGGGTTAGAATTACAATTCGATAATAGTTAAAAATAAAATATACTATTATCTAGTTTAATTTGACAGAATTCAACAAAATAATAGTCAGACGAAAAAAATAATAGTCTTATTCATCTATTTTTTAAGTTAATGTTTGTTTTGTTGTACGACAACTTTTTATTAATTAAAATAACAATCACCTCTTGTTTAAAAATACCATCAATATAATTTAGTTTAACAAAATTAACGATATTGTTACTAAAAAATTTTTTTTTGTTGAATTTACCCATACTATTTCTTTGAGTGTAGAACTAAGCTGAAAATTTTTTTGAATCCTATACATTACCTCAAAAGTTGCTAAAAAAAGCTATTTCTTAAGTACTTAAACCCAATCATTTTAAAATCATGACGTGATAGGCCAATTCTGAAGCCAGATTCCGATTAAGCACGAAAAATTACTTGGGAAATGACCCTCAGCTACCTAACAGCATTCATGACTTCTTTATTCGCAAACCTCTGTTATTGTTCATATTTGTCATAGTCCTTCTCTAAATTCCTTTAGAACGATGTCTTGAATGTGACATGTGACAATGTTCAGTTGGAAAACAATCTCCCTGAATCTCTTCACAGCTTCATATATTTGTATGTGGAGTTACATGGCGAGGGTAAGACCAAATTTTGATGAACAGATAATTCGTCAATCTTGTAAAACAAAAATTAGTTTAGTTTATTATTACTCCAATATTTTAGGAGACGTAAAAGTGACAGAACATCCCCTTTCAAAAATAAGTCCTCTGCGTTGATCTATACGAAAAATGCGACTGTAATAAAGAGAATAATAAAAGGAAAAAATGAATAGGAATGCAGAAATAAGTAATAAGAAAAATATATAAGATACTGAAATATTATATTTCATTAGGAGTCTGGAAATAAGGATTTTTCCAAACACGGGAAACCATGCAAGCACGGAAAATTCTATTTCTGGACGTGTAATGAACGATATTTTTTATTATACTTCTTTGAGAACGATAACATAAAAACAAAATATAACAAAAAAAGACATACGAAAGAAACTTGGAACATTTTTATTTCCATAAGTTATAGGAATAAAAAAACATGTAACTACTAGAGTAAGAATATTGAAAATTAACTAACTAACTAATTAACTATTAATAATGACAGCTCCAACTAATAATGTTTTTAGTTTAAATTATTATTATTAATTGTTATGTTTATTGTGCAATTGGTATTATTGCACAGGTTAAGTCCTTTTGGAGTTTCGTTTTGTGAAACTGCAATTATTGAAGGAGACTCTTCGCAAATATTTTGATTTTCTTGAACGAATGATACACTTGTTGTATTTTGCGAGTGAGAACGGTTAAACAGTTTTCGTTTTCAATTTTTCTTCGTATGGATTCTTCTATATATATCCTTTTGCTACATTAGAAGAACGCCATCCTCCGTGCCTTTTCAGAGTGAGTAAATCACCGCCGCTTTCCACCAACATGCTTGCCGAAGAACGCCTTAGTCCATGCCCAGTATATTCTCTGGGATTTTCTAGTTTTAGGTATTCTGTAACAATTTTCGGAACACCACTAATGATATGGCATCCAATATGTTGACCGTATCACCTGCCGTTTAGATACGCAACAAATAATCTTCTGCTGTTCATATTTTTAAGTCGTAGAGCTGCATATTTACGATAAAGTGCTCAGGGCTCAAATGTACATCCTTCATTGGTAATGGTGAAACTTCTTGATGTATGAGTTTTTCCATCTCGTAGAAACACGACAAGAAAGCGCTCATTATCTACCACATCGTCTAAATTTAAACGTATTAAATCATATCTTCGACACGCACCAAAGATCCCAAACACTACAATTGCTTTTACTAGTAGATATTGTTCATCTGGAGCTTCACATAAAAATTTGGTTAGGTACTTGTTCTGCTGTTAAAACTCTGGACTTTTTCGGAATATATCCTACAGCTTGACGCTTTAAGAGCATTTTCTTTTATGGCCAAACAACATTTTAGCATTAAGAATCGACTCCATAACGTGGAAGATTTCATAGACTTTGCTTTTTCGACAAAGTAAACTAGAAGAATAGTCACTTACAGTTTTGATTTTGTTCAGATTTCGCCATTCAGTAAAAAGTTGATATTTGTGTTCATATCTTGACCTGGATTTTACTGGTAATAAATTCGCGCTCGCTCGTGCCGCTTGCTCTAGGATGTTATCGGGAATTTCGGGATTTTCTTCTGAGTACATTTTATTGGCATAAATTTAATTGACAGAAAATAAACAACGCTGACAATGCAGTGTTTGGTATATATGATGCGTTTCCAGGGTTACTCTCAAATTATTTCAAAGGTGATTTGTTTTAAATTAGTCTATGTCAGATAAGGTTGACAAAACGTCAAAAAGTATTACAGAAGTTCATCCAAATATTCAAACATTTACAAATTAAAATACAAAATAGGCACATGTTAAATGTCAGATACCATATAGACTTTCTTAAATTTAGTTTATTTTGCTGTATATTTCTATTTTAAAGCCATATTCAGTATTATTCAGCGCACGGAAATCTCAATATTATGGACTCGATTTGTTTGTTTCACCTATTTACCCCCTCAAAGGAATAAGATCAAAAATATAATTTAGTTCGAGATTTCGTTATAATACATACATTAAAAGCCTAGACTAATATAAACTAATACACTAATCTGGAGCAGTTTTAATTATGTGACATTGAATGTTCAATTTAATGGTGCGCAAATATATTTGACACCTAAATCATTAATTTTAAGTGAATCCAACGTGATTATGTTTGTATAAATTTTAAATATTATCTAAAATATGTGTACTAGGAAGTCGTTACCTAAAGTAAAAATGCGTGTTAATGAATAATCATAATATTATCTTTCATATTCCTCGAATTTAATACATTTAATTTAATTCCTTAAATAATACAATAAAATATAAAGTAATAAATTAACTTTTAGTACGTTCATACCCAAGAATAATGCTGTTCTACCTATCAGCATGAAGTCTGATACTTAAGTTAGTATGTTATATGAGGTACAAGAAACCGCCGAGGCACCAAATTTTGCTCTAAATATTTCAGCCGACGCGACGTCTTGAAAAATGGCTACCGAAAACCATTTTTTTTCCTAATAACTCGAAAATGGTGAAAGATATTAAAATCGTTAACCAACCGCGTTGAGCAAAAAAAAGATGATTTTGAAACATTTTTTTGGATGTCTTTGATCATCCAAAAAAAGAAAAGATTAAGATTTTAAAGTTGCCCTCATCCCCACTCCAACGGGTGGGGGTGGGGGGCGCGTTTGGTATCATTAGATAATCCTTTCAAAATTATTAAGGACGTGTTTTTTATTTTGGATAAAATGTGTATTTCTCGAGATATTTGACCGTTTCCAGACTTTTGGACACCCGGTATACTACAACCACATAAAGGTACACAAGTAAAATTATTTTTCTACAATGGCATGCTTTGGTTTTGCAAGTCTTTAAAACATTTGCACTGAGACATAAGATAATCAGGTACTGATTTTTTAACTTAAATCTAGGTAACAATACACTTGTTTCATGGAGGATGTATCTAAAATCTTCAAAGTTTAAAGTTTCATTATAAGTTTCAGTCGGCAGTAGCGAGTGTGCGTGCCCGTCTAAAAACGTCCACTTAACAATTAAAAATTTAAGCTTTAGAATGACCTATCTTCTAGTGACATCAACATTAGATACTAAATGAGGTAGAAAAAAGAAAAGCTGTTCCGTCTAATCCATTTGTTTGAAAAATTTTCATTAAGGCACCTACGTACAGCAACAGAATAATATATAGAACCAGTGGCGCAGCCAGAAAATTCATCTGGGGGGGCAATAGAACCGGCCTCCCCAGTAGGGATTGCAATTTACCGTAAATTTTAATAACCGGTAAATCGGTAAATAAAAATGTAAATAACCGGTTAACCGGTATTTACCGGTAATTTTTAGAATGAATGATTAGGGTGGCGAAAATGGCAATTGTCTTTTTCCATGTACAAAATTATCTAAATTTAACAAAAAACATTTTTATATACGTATAATTAATATAATTAGGCTTTGTGAAATATATTTTTCCAAATTGAAATTCGCTTACAGTCGATTGAAAAAATTATACAGTTTTGCGAAAGACATATCTAGAGAGTGTAAATCAAAATTTTGTGATTCACTCGTATTATCTTTAGTTGATTATGGTGATGTTGTATATGGAAAGTTATTATCGGCGACAGCAAAAAAGAAAATTCAAAAACTTCAAAATTCATGAATGCGTTATATTTACAGTATCCCATCTAGACAACATATATAACCACATCTAAATAAACATAGCATATTAAACATGGAAAACCGCAGACGTTTACACATGCTCACACTTATTTGGCGAATAATTCATAATGACGAACCTCAGTACTTAAGAAATAAGTTAATTTCACGAGATCACTTGCATAATACAAGATACATACAAAATTTTTTGGTGCCTCAGCATGAAACTGCGATTTTTCAAAGATCATTTACGTATTTTGCATCTCATCTTTGGAATGAACTTCCAAATGAATATAAACAATATAAATCAAATTTTTTTTTATTAAAGTTGTCAAAAATTACATTTTGGCTGATCAGAAGCAGGAGACTTGATGCTGCGTTGTGGATGTGCGTATATTTCTTTTTCTTTTTCCGATATAATTTTGTTTACTTTTAACCTTTTTGCTTCGCTTCGTGGGGTCTGCCCGTTCCCCTTGTCTGCTCGCATGTCTGAGTGCTGCTGTTGTTATTATTGTTATTATTATTATAAAATATAACATTTGTTAGATTATTACAATTCATTACTGAATATTAACAAATAAAATAATAATTATTTTTTTCTTGAAATTTTAGATTTATATGTATTAATATTTTTTTATAATCTTAGATTTAGGTTATTTGTATTTGGACAAATTGAAGAAGAGCTCTACAGTTCAGTTTGTACCATTTTTACTTTGAGTAAAATAAATGTGTTATTATTATTATTATTATAATGAACAAACAAAAGGTTTTTTTATCAAAAGGAAAAAATATAAATGAAATAAATTTAAATAAATAATTATTCTGTAAATAACAAAAATTACAAACATAAACTCAAATAGGGCATTTACTGAATACCTAATCTAAAAATACAATATTTTTTAAAAATAGCCTATTAAAAGGGCTAGTTTTTCAAAGCTGTATCTGTTAGTCGTCTGATATTTGTACATAGAATACCACCAACTGAAAATGCCCTTCCTATAATATTACTTATTTATTGTTAAATGTGCTCAGTGTTGGGACAGTCACTCTATATTTAGTGAATACTAGTCACTGACATAAATAGAAACGTTGAATACGTGACACATCGTAAGGTCAGAATTTACCGAAATAACCGGTAAAAAATTAAAATAACCGGTAATTATCGTCATGTGTTTTTTGTCCTGTTTACCGGTTAACCGGTTAACCGGTTAACCGGTAATGCAATCCCTACTCCCCAGAGGATGAGGAAAATTTTTCAGAAAATGGTTGAAAACGGATGTGTATGTAGATTCCTCTATTAGATAATATTGGCATTAATTACAAAATATTTATTTCAAGGTGCTGCTTTGTACTGCTTCTTTATTTTTTGGCTCATGGAAGACGGCTTGGGGGGGGGGGGGGCGGGCCCCATGGCTCCCCCCCTGGCTGCGCCCATGTATAGAACCACTATTTATTTAAAGAATAACTTTACTTTTCTCTTCCTCATTTAGCGTTTGGTGTTCCTTAAGTCGAATGACTACTTTACTTTTTTACTAAACCTAACCGACTTTTATACAGGACCAGTCGATAAGTGAGAAATTTTGCTGTTGAATAACAAACACCCTATATGAGGTATCGAACTAAAATATGGTATAGAGGTATTTGAGACAACTGTTAATCGAATATGCTATGCCGATAAAAAATTGCCTAATAGTGGATCTCGAAATTTCGGCCCATTTAGAGGAGTTTGAAAATATCAAAATTATAAATTTTTCAAAACAGTAAAATAAAGCGCATCGTAGACTATATTTCAAACAGATATGTTCCAAATTGTAATGTTAATTTTTTTAAACATTGATATCAATATCAGATAATCTTGAACAGAATAAACACAAATTTTGAAAATATATTTTTAACATTCTTCTTAAAAAAACCGCTGCCCAAGGAATCACTACTTCCACATCCAGATTATCTATCCAAGTCACTTACAACGAAAAAACTGTGTATGTGGAAACAATTGTTTATGGAACTTTAATAATATAATATTTGAAATCCTCTACCCCAAAAACCCATAAAACGATACCCCACATCGGTAGTGGGGTGGGGGTGGATGAAGTAAAAAATATTTTGCGGTTTCTGGTTCTTGTACATGCACTAAATCACATTTTTTTTCATCCCCTTTAATAAGGGGGTGGGGGTGGTAATGGGGGTGGCTAATGCCAAAAATTTTTTTGAGACCTTAGCTTCTCTTGTATACACTAAATACCAATTTTATGGACCCCTACCTGCTTGATTTACCCATTTACCCCAAATTTACCCCAATTTACCCCCCAACCCTTCGTCGGAACAACATGAAAATATAATCTAGTTCCAGATCTCGTTAAAGTACATACGTGTACCAAATTTCAAGTCAATATCTTAAACGGTTCCAGAGTAAACGTGCGCACAAAAAAAAAGTTACAGACAGATAGACCGACAGACAGACACAGACAGACCGACAGACAGAAATTTTTTTTCGCTCAAACTTAAAATCTCGGCGTTTTCTGACATTTTAAGCCTATTTGAACAATAAAAATTTTTAAAAATTTTTTTGTCGTTACTATACTTCCACTGGATGTGGAAGTAATAAAGATGTTCTTTAAATTTTTGTATGATGAAGGGAAGTGGTTTTACAATTTCAAGCCCAAGATATTGTGGGCTCTAAGATATATTTAAATATTTGAATAGAACGTGAAAAGTCCATTTATCGCGCATATTATAAGAATGAATGGATTCATTTTCATCAAATTTATGTTGATTTTATAAACATATAGTAATAATTCTAAAATATGTATACTTGGTAAAGGAAGAATTTTAAACTGACGAAAAAGGTTACAACGCGAATGAATTTGAGGTACTCCCACCATACACCAATGCGCTTTTGTGCAACGAAAACGTTATGTGCATAAGAGGAGCTTCCCCATACAGTGACACCATAAGATAATCTAGAATGAATTTCTCTAAAATAAAAAGTAATAGACTAGACATATTCAAGACTGTTTTCAATTTCTAATTTGGAAAGATTTAGAGTGTAAAGTGTTGAGTCTGCTGTAGTGTTTACTGAATGTCACCGTATTATCGAAATCTACGCCAAGAAATGTGGTACAATGTTGCAGTTATTTATTTTTACATTAAGGTCAGAAACGTTAGTATTTTGATGAGTGTGAAATGTCATATAATTTTTTTTTGAAGCATTGAAGAACAACAAATTGTTACTAAACCAGCTACTTAAACGGTTAGGAGTAGTGTCAATTTTACGTTAGATCGAATCACACATCAGAAAAGAGGATTGCAGCATCGTCAGCATACAAAGAAATGAATGCCTCAGTTAGAATATTGCGTAGCTCATTAATATAAATAATGAACATAATAGGTTTCGATACAGAGCCTTGAGGGTCACCCATGTTACTATCTAATTTTGTTGATGTGTAGGAGGTTCTCCTATTTTGATCAAAACAATTAATTTTTACCATTTGGTGCCTTTCACTAAGATAGGTGACAAACCAATCATATGGTTTGCCTCTTACCCCATAACTATTTAATATGTGTAGTAATAGGCTAATGATAAGTTCATGATCTATTTCGGAATAGAGGTGTTTGAATCCACAATGAAATTATCAAGACTTCTAGTTATATTGCTTCGTCTAGAACTATTCGTCAGTGATTTTTTTTATGAACAAGTCTCTTCAAATTTTTGAACCAAATCGTTAACATATATTGATTGACTACGGTTTTTCCCGGGATGTCACTTACTAGAACGTTTTAATTCAAAATGGCGGCAGAAAATGAACTCGTACTTTATTATTTTTTAGAAATTACGAAAAGAAATATTTTTGCGATTACAGCGCCATCTGTCATGAACCGAAAAAAGTTTCAGACAGACTTGACGTAATTTTTGCCGTAGAATATGATTCTGCAATAAAAAATACGGGTACCCATTTAAGATTTTAAAGTTGCCCCCCCGCCCCACTCCAAGGGGTGGGGGTAGGGGGTCGCGTTTGGTACCATTGGATAGCCCTTTCAAAATTATTAAAGACATCTTTTTTCTTTTTTGAATCCAATATGTCTGACCGTTTCCAGACTTTTTGGACACCGTGTAGATGAATGCAAGAATATGCTCAAATAAATTTTTTGCTAATTCAAGATTTCTTAACTTTTTTTGTTTAATTTACCATTTATATTTATAATAGTTTCTGACAAATTATATTGATTTATAAAACATACAGCAATAGTAACTAAAGCGTATGTAAAAGCAAAGCATCAAGAACACATAAGATACTCTACAGTCTAGTCGGCAGTAGCAAGTGCGCGCGCCCAGCTAAAAACGTCTATTTAACAAGCAATTAAAAATTTAAGCTTTAGAATGAAATAATCTACACTTACTCTCCAGAATTTTGTTAATAGTACGCCGGATGGCTGGTTCTAGCGTTCACTAACCCAATACCGAGGTATAACCAAATAAAACCTATTTCATTTTATTCAGCAGGTTTTTTTACATAGGAAATCACGTTTGATGACACTCTTCATTGGTCGAGACTGAAGTTAAAAGAAAAACACAAAAAAAAAATGAAAATAACAAAATTCGAATTCAACCACGAATAACTTTCAAACGAAAAAAGATAAAATTATATATTTTTTTAAGTTTTATAGTACAAACGATTCTCTTTAATTTGATATATAATTTATTACAAAAATAATAACTTTAACATTAGAAAATTGACGTTAATTTAAATAGTACACAAATTGTCAATTTTTTTGAAAGCTCTAACTCGTTCTAAGTCGCTTATGTATTGAGCTATTCGAATGTTTTTTTCACCAAAAACTGACAAATTTCATAGACTTCATTTTGTCTCAATTAATGCTGGGTCTAGCTCTGTAAATAAAAGAGGTACAGCCTTTTAAACGCAACGAAGCGCACTACGGCGGCGAAGTCGTGAGGCTTCCCCTCTCGTTCCCGGTACATCCCGCGTTCGCCATAAATCGCGCAATGCTTCCATCAGTGGCCGTAACAAAAGCTTTAGAATAATTTTCCTTTATTGTAAGATGATAAAATTAACAAATCAAATTGAATAATATGATATTAGTTGTAATAATCCATTATATATGGTGTCGTACAACGCGGGTGGTGCGTTAATAAATGGAAAATAATAGGTACCTATCAGATTAACTGATTTTCAGATACGTCATTGTTAAACTTATGCCAGCTAGTAAAGTTTTTACTTTGCCTCGTATATTTTAATATTTTCCATTAAGTGTCAGAGGTAACCATATAATCAAAACAATTATTTGCCATGCTTTCACTAACTCGTAGAGGCTCTGAACGATTAGTTGGATTCTTGTACATAACTATATTTTTGTTTTCATGTAAACTGGAAGGGTTAAAATCGGTTAAAATTGGATAGACGATCTAAATATGCTCGTGTAAATAAGCTGTTCTCTTTTTTAAATAATACTATTCCAAGTGGGATTTTTTCCATCTAGCATGTCTTCGTTTTGATCAAAATTATCGATGCTATGAATGTAATTGTTTTCTTCAGAACTTACTGGAGGAACTCCAGGTGGTATAAAAATGTCGTCACTAGTTTTTACTAATACGTGACTAGCTAAAGACGTAAAAAATGTCCGTATTTCATCGTAGGAATAACGTAGAAATAACCATAGCCAAAAGAATAAAGTTTTTTTTCTTCTGACGGCACAATACACGTATAGTAATATGTATAGGATTAAAAAAATGGCCTAAGCTGATTGTTTTTTTTTTTCATACCAATTATTAATATAAATTGCATTACTATAGGAATAACGTTTAAATCAAATTTGTCTGTCCTGGCATATTTAGTATCCACGACATAAATGTTTATAACAAATCTGAAATTTCTTATTTACATTTATGTTCATTGAGATTAGTAGTCGCGTTTTTTTTAACCCCGACCTCAAAAGAGGGGAGTTATAAGTTTGACGCATATGTTTGTATGTTTGTTTGTCTGTCTGTCTGTCTGTCTGTGGTTTCATATCTCTTCAACGGGTGATCCGATTTTGATGTAGTTTTTTTTATTTGAAAGAGTATTTTGTCGAGATGGTTATAGGTCATATTAGATTTTGATGTTTGGTCGCCATATTGAATTCGCCATGTTGAACTTTTCTGGAAATTGTCCGATTGAATTAAAATTGAAAATGTGCAGACAATTATGGTAGCCGAACATGCTTTAGGCCTCATTTTGATTCGGTCATATGAAACTGGTACGATTAGATACATTGCACATTGATCGGGGGTTTTTAAAAATTTTCAATTTTGCTTGTTATAGGTTTAAAATATTCAGCTTCAGCTTCACTTAAGATACCGGCAGATTTATCAAGAATTGTCAATTCATTCTCATGAACCAAGTTTTCTTCGCCTGATTCAGCTGTGACTGACAACAAAAATCCTTTTAGCTTTATTATCACTTGAATGAACTGTTGTTGTATTTTCTTTGTGTTCTCAAAACACTTTGTTTGCTTATATGTTTTTCTAATTTCTTTCTTATATTTCCGCTGCTATAATAATCTAATTTTTCTTCCGTCATTTCTTCAAATTTATCATTAAGGCGTGTTTTTAGAAATGTTAAAGTTAAGAATTTTTTTTGCAAAATATCAAGATAAACCTCCCTAAATAAGATGTTTAACACTACTTTAAATTCATTTTTTCTTTTAGTTGTTTAGTTTGTATACATTTAATTTTTTTTGCTAATATATTTTGCATAACAAATTTCATAATAATTTCCATCAGCCCAAATAAATCTGAATAAATGTGTAACCTGCCTTGTATTTCTGTATCACAATGCGACACTGCAGCTTTCTAGTTTCCGCACCCGTTCCTGTACAAATTGCTACTTAAAAATGTTCTTAATTTGTTCTTATTTTTTCTAGATTTTCCACAAATCAGACAATGACATTTTATTTTAAACTAATTTTTTTCTTCTTTATTATAAATAACTACATGAAGGCTCATTTGCATTTTTTATCGCGTTACAAATATCACAGACAATACATATTGCCTCTGTTAATATTATTATTATTACAAAAAGATGAAGAATAATGAAATCGGTATCGAAGGGTGTGCAAATAAAAATAAATAAAAAAATGTTTTTAATGAAATAGCATATTTTCTTTCATTTGCACAATTTATAATAGACTTGATGCCAGTAACAATTGGTTTTTTATTATTAGATTTTTTTTGCTGTTTTCAGCAGTTTCGCAATACAAACATGTAGTTTTTCTCCACTGATAAAAATGAATCTACCCTATACATAAACTGTAATAGCCTAAATGTAAATAAAATAATATATACACTTATTAATACTTATCCAGACAATAATGAGGAGAGCAGCCGATACGTTTCCTGATGGGCCGAGAGAGTAGCGGGGGCGAGAGAGGAAGCCTACCGTCTTCGTCGCCGTAGTGTGCTTCGTTGTGTTTAAAGGGCTGTAGCGCTTTTTATTTAGTTAAAAAATTAGATCTAGCATTAATCGAGACAAAATGAAGCCTATTAAATTTGGCAGTTTTTGGTGAAAGAAAAAATTGAATAGCTCATTATATAAGCGAGTTATGACGAGTTAAGAATTAGAAAAATGCTGCTAATTTGTGTATCCTTTTGAATTTTGCTAGTTTTTTTATGTTCATTTTTTTATTGCAATAAATTATACTTCAAATTAAAAAGCAAGGTTTACTTGTCAAAACCAAACAACAATTTTATTTTTATCCGCTTTAGTTTTAAAGTTATATTTGATTGAAAATAAAATTTCTAAATTTCTTTTTTTTCAGTTTTTTTTCTTATATCTTCGGTCTCGACCAACGGAGAGTGTCGTCAATTTTGATTTCCTATGTAAAATAACATGCTTTAATAAGTAGTGAAGGTCCCATCTGGTTATACTTCAGTATTGGGTGGGTCAAGAAAGAGAAGGCTTTTCGCGCTCTGCCCGACGGTCTATAATGGATGTTCAAAGATTATATAAGAATTTTGGTGAACTCAAAAAATTGTTTCAACCTTGAAAATGGCCGTTTTTGCGTTTTTCAAACATTAAATTGTTTAAAAGTCAGAGACGGTCAATTTTACGAAAAAATGACAAATTGTTTAAAATTACCATAAAAGCCTAAAGGAATTCACTAGAGTCAAAAAAGCGATTTTTGCAATTTGTTTAAAAAAATTAGTTTAAACAAATTGAGACCAGATTTTCGTCCGACAAACTCTTGATCCTTGTTCAGGGCCATGCCCCGAACGTGAACATACAAAAAAATCGAATGGCAATTTTGTTTTCTTACGAAGGCGAGGTTTTCGCCTTATCTAAAGCGTTTTGAAATCGATTTTGGGTAAAATTAAATACTGTGGGTGTTACTGTCGCATTGGTATTATCAAACATGAAATTAAATGGTTTTTACTAATGCATGTTTTTATCTACTTATACAGATTTAATATCTGAGTGTAAATTTAATTCTTAGAAAACTGTTAAAAACAATTTATCAAGATCTATAACTTGTAATCAATTTAACTTCTATTAATACTATTACTTATAATTTATAAAACAATAGAATCGCTAAAATAAAATCATAAAACCAGTGAGTATATCAATTTTAAATGGTGACCCACTTAGAAATTTCCAAGCAAACCTTGATGTTACTATGTGGAGATGGGGTTAGTAGAGATTGCTTAATATGGGACTTCCCATTGACGCAGTCATTTTTGTTGTAGGGAAGTCTGACCAATATTTCATTGTTTTCCATTTAAGATTTCAAAATGGTGTCATAATATAATAATAATCACTTTCATTTTATTAAGATAAAACATCATAGTGAGCATTCAGGTAATGCTATATATTGAAGAAAAATAGTAGTTCCGAATTTCTTTCTTAATTACTAACTAAATATAGAAACATAACGGCGACATTTTTATTTAAAGAATGTGAAAAGACATAGTGCTTCAGTCATAACTTTGAATTTTATGCTGCAGAAACAAAAATAAAACTATGAAATCCTAATTAAAAATCTTTAATTGGTGTTCCTAGTGTCACAGTTTCTGAGATATTTAACATTTGAACTAAGCTTATATAAATGCTAACATTTGGCATCCTAAGATGCCATCCTTAAAAACTACCATATTTCCGAAACTTTTAATCCTACAGAAATAAAAAAATCAAAACATTTAGAGCTAGTCCATATGCTTTATTTCTAGAGCATTTTTATGGTAAATATGATACTTTTCGAGTTACTCGGCGAAAACCGATTTGAAATACCTCTGTTTCAAGTTATAATCCAAATTTTCTGGTCGTTGTATAACTTTTAGACTATCAATGAAAATATGCAGAGGATTTTTTTTCTCAAAATTCGATTCTCTTTCAACCAATGGTTATTTTTTCTTTTGGATGCCGCCCCTGAAAAGGGGCGGTTTTTAAAGAAATGGGTAAAGACACTGTTGCATGTTCCACCCCCAGGGACATCTGTGTGAGTTTCCTACAAGTTCTATAAGTAACAGAAACTAAACTAATTAGCTAGTTTGGCAATCGGCTCCGAGATGGCGTGCGGTATCTGAATCTGGAGATTGGAAAGAACCTACCAGAAAATTACAGAATAATAAGAGAGCATTCTGGAGGTGTCATCTTTGGGTATATAAAGGCACGAAGAAGCCCAAAGTGGACAGTTTAGTACAGTTCAGTTTAGATAGCAAGTCAGTAAGACAAAGGGAGAAGTAAGCAAAGTGATCAAGTGACTAAAGTAGTGAATTATAGTACTTAGTGTAATATTAGTAAAGTAATTATTTCTTGTAATTAGTACGTAAGTTAATAAATTAGTGTTTAGTGTTACCCTGGTGTTATAATTTTTGGATCCACGATACAGGTGTTTAAACACGTAACAATACATTTTCATTACATTATAAAAGGACGATTTATTGAATAAGGATGTTCTACATTTTGATATGTTAAACATTTGATTCGACCATATATTTACCGAGAATTGTTTATGCTTTCTTGTAATTTTTTTTTTATATTCATGAGATAAAGAATTTGTGCAGGATGATTTTTTAAGTTTAAAACTTATTTTATAAGATGAGGTTAATACTATTCAAAAATGTGGAAATCGCATTTTTTTAGCCTTTAAAAGTAGCAAATCATTTATTATACAATTTCGGTGAATTGACTATACTTCTGAAATGCTTTGTAACATTTCGTCAATACTTCCACATCCAGTGAAAGTATTGTAACGCAAAAAGAATTTGAAAATTTTTATTCTTCGAAGAGGCTTAGATGTCATAAAACGTCGAGATTTTAAATTTGAGCAAAAAAAAATTTTGTCTGTCGGTCTGCCTGTAACTTTTTTGTGCGCAGGATTATTCTGGAACCGTCTAAGACATTGACTTGAAATTCGGTACACGAATGTACTTTAATGAGATCTGGAATCAGATTATATTTTGATCTTATTCCGTTGATGTACCCCCCCATCAACGGAATAAGATCAAAATATAATCTGATTCCAGATCCAGATCAGAATTAGGGTAAATGGGGGTAAATAGGTAAATCAAGCAAGAGTCCATAAAATTGGTATTTAGTATATATATACATGTGTATAAGAGAGATGTGTATAAGAGAAGCTAAGGTCTCAAAAAATTTGTTGGCATTAGTCACCCCCATGGCCACCTCCACCCCAATATTAAAAGAGATGAAAAAATAAAATTGTGAATTAGTATGTGTACAAGGACCAAAGGCCCCAAATTTTTTTTCACTTCATCCACCCACACTACCACCCCCTACCACACCCTACCATCACCCATACCCCACTACCGATGGGTCATATCGTTTTATTGGTTTTTGGAGTCGACGATTTCAAATATTATTTTATCAAAATTCCATAAACAATTATTTCCACAATTATTTCCACATAGTGGAATGTATCACAATATTTGTGAGAGATTTGGATAGAAAATCTGGATGTGGAAGTAGTGATTCCCTGGGCAGCGGTTTTTTAAGGAGAGAAAATTAAAACACATAAGAACGTAGGAAATTGTCTTAGCTTTAATTTAACCTTAGTAAAATGTTGTCATTAAACTCTTATTACACCAGTTACTGATGAAAATGGTCATTAAAAAAAAACAGTTTTTAGAAAATTGGCGGTTTTTTTTTGTGGGAAATGTCCAATGAAGTCAATATTCAAGTATATTTCAGTAATATAGTAAATTTAAAGAAAAGTTATATATGTTTTCTAAAAAATTAATCCTAGGCTCATTTTAAAAAGAAAAATTTATGTTAATTTTCACCACTGTTGTTTTCATAATTTGGTCTAGCTGCGCTCAATTTAATGTTAAGATATGTGGATAAAAAATTTAATAAAACTAGCAATTTTACGTAAAAAAAGTGAATTTTTTTTCCATTGCAAGTAATACTATTTATTTACGTAAAAAGTCCTGAAACTGGTATTTTACTGGACGAGTGGGCACGAGTGAAAATCAGCGAGTCCAGTAAAAGCACTCTTGAGACGTTACGTACAATGTACCGAGAATCAACCTCAGCAAAATATAAATTCCTTAGTTGAGCCATGTTTAGAACATTTTTTACATTTTTGAACTGATAAACTACTGGATGTAATTTGGCTATCAGTAATTCACAATGGCTTTTCCAGTTTAAGCAACTGTCAATATTTATATCAAAAAAATGTTACTTTGGACGTACTTGTTGATATTGACGTCTTATCAAGATGAATATTTGGATAATCACATTTCATTTCTTTTGTCTATTGTGAAATGCTAATGTGTTTTCTCAACATTAAAATAAAGATAAGATAATTTTCACTAAAGCAATTATTAAGGTTTTCCACTAAAATATCACATTTCATCTATAAAATATCAACATTTTTACCTGATAGTATAATGGATGTGTCATCTGCATAAAGAGTAAAATCTGCTAAAGTACTCAAACCATCCAGTTCATTAATATATAATAAGAATAATCTGGGACCTAATACCGACCCTTGTGGCACGCCCATATTAATTTCTACAGATGCCGAGTTTACAGAATCAATTGTAATATTGGTAACTGACGCATACTATTTGCGACATGACAAATAATTTTCTACCCAGTCTAAAGCTAGGCCCCTTACCTCATACTTAGAAAGTTTGGAGATAAGTTTTTCCATGATTGACGCATTCAGATGCCCTGCTTAAATCGCAAAAGGTACCAACAGGGAGGGGATTCACCTGCTTCGACATACATTATTATCTCTGCATAAAACGATTGCATTGCACTATGAGTTGATTTAGTATTTAAGAATCCGTGCTGGGTATGTGAAAGTGTATTATTTTCATTAAAAAAAATCAGTAATCGGTTTAAAAAGCAATATTCAATAATTTTTGAAAACCCTGAAAGTATGGTAACTAGTCTGTAATTTTGTAACTCTTGTATATTGTTTTTTTGAATAGGAATAACTTTCCCACTTTTTAAAATTTCTGAAGATGCTCCAGAAGAAAACGATAAGTTTACAATATAAATTAAGGCCAAATATAATTTTTTATTTGTAATTCGGTTCTTGTCTCTCAGTTTCTCTTTTTATTTTGTCATTAACATATTAATACATTCTCTGATTTTATATTTTGGTGCTTTAATTTTGCTCTAGAATTTATATATTTTTTTAAATTCTTGTTTGCCTCTTTTATTAAGCGCCTTTAATTGGCACATAATAAAACATTTAATGAGGATAAAATAAGTTGTAAACGATAAGGTCCGTCCCTGTGAGATCATAATGCAATTATTTTGTTATTGTAGTAAACTTATACAAGCATGCAGCCGACAATTGACAATAGCATTTCTTAGAAAGCCTAACAAGTCCCAGGTGTAAAAATCAAACAACACCTTCGACTTACAGGTAGATTTGTCGGATTATCTGGTGAAATGTTCAATTACTGTATTGCCCACAAGAGACTTGAAGTAACACCTATAAAGGGAAATAGCTGAAAGTCATCAGCTAATCTCTACTTCCTACACAAACGTTGTGGTAAAACTATATATTTATTTTATCCCATTCAGCAAGTCGCAAAGACCACAATTTTTATCTTTTTTGTAACATGATACAGATAAGATCTTATAATAACTTATTAGCCTGTAGCAACTTTTTCAGAAAAATTATAGTTAAAATAATAAAATAACGATTCTTTTCACCTTATTTTACAACAAAGCTTTATAAAAGTGGTTGTTAAGGTAGGCTGTAAAAATGTATTGCTAAAGACTTCATACAGTAATTTAGATAATACAAGATGCCCTTTTATTTTTATTTTTTTGTGGAATAATATCCCCAGGTAATATGTGCTGAAGAAGAGGGTTACTTGTAAAGGTTCTTACTTAATTTTTTTACAGATTTTGAGGTGCTCTTTTCGAATTATTGCTTTGCTTTACAAAACACATAATATTTTCATATTTTTTTGTGGGTTATTTTCCTCATAAGTCATAGACCAATGACATTTTGCGAATTTTTAAATTTCAACCAATGACAAAGGTTTTACACTTAGCTTTTTAGCTTTTTTAAAAATTAACAGCGAATAAATTACGTTTAGCTTTTAAATGCACATAATTAACTTACTCTCGCTTGGACTAAAAACAAAATAAAACATATTACAAATTCAAGAATTATTATTGTTGTTTATTTTATAATTACCAACGGTGTATTTATACAATGATATAAAAATATTTTTACTATCAAACCAACACAAACTGTCAGATTTACAATCATGATAGCAAAACGTAAGTCAAAAACCGCTGCCCAAGGTATCACTACTTCCACATCCAGATTTTCTATCCAAGTCACTCACAACGAAAAAAATTTGTATGTGGAAATAATTGTTTATGGAGCTTTAATAATATAATATTTGAAATCCTCTACCCCAGAAACCCATAAAATGATACTCCACATCGGTAGTGGGTGGATGAAGTAAAAAAATATTTTGAGGTTTCTGGTTCTTGTACACACACTAAATCACAATTTTTTTTATCACCTTTAATAATGGGCTGGGGGTGGTAATGGGGGTGGCTAATACCAAAATTTTTTTGAGACCTTGGCTTCTCTTGTATATACTAAATACCAATTTTATGGACTCTTACCCGCTTGATGTACCTATTTACCCCAAATTTACCCCAATTTACCCCCCAACCCTTCGACAGAACAAGATGAAAATATAATCTAGTTCTAGATCTCGTTAAAGTACATATGTGTACCAAATTTCAAGTCAATATCTCAAACGGTTCCAGAGTAAACGTGAGCACAAAAAAGTTAGACGCCGACAGACAGAAATTTTTTTCGCTTAAAATTAAAACCTCGACATTTCATGACATTCTAAGCCTATTTGAACAATAAAAATGTTTTTAAAATTTTTTTGTCACCACTATACTTCCACTGGATGTGGAAGTAATAAGCATCTAGCGCGTCAGTTTCCATGGCTACGAAACAAAAGTTGTCAGATTTTTGTGTTTATATTTGTTTGTAATGTAATAAAATAATAATGATTGTTACTTAACTTATATAAAACCGCTGCCCAAGGAATCACTACTTCCACATCCAGATTCTCTATCCAAGTCACTCAAAACGAAAAAATTATGTGTATGGAAATAATTGTTTATGGAACTTTGATAATATAATATTTAAAATCTACCCCAAAAATCCATAAAACGATAGGGGGGCGATAGTGGGGTGGATGAAGTAAAAATATTTTGAGGTTTCTGGTTCTTGTACATACACTAAATCACATTTTATTTTCATCCCCTTTAATAAGGGTGTGGAGGTGGTAATGGGGGTGGCTAATGCCAAAAATTTTTTTGAGACCTTAGCTTCTCTTGTATATACTAAATACCAATTTTATGGACTCCTGCTTTATTTACCCATTTACCCCATTGACCCCAAATTGACCCCAATTTACCCCCCCCAACAACATGAAAATATAATCCAGTTCCAGATCTCGTTAAAGTACATCCGTGTACCAAATTTCAAGTCAATATCTTAAACGGTTCCAGAGTAAACGTGCGCACAAAAAAAAGTTACAGACAGACCGACAGACAGAAATTTTTTTTTCGCTCAAACTTAAAATCTCGGCGTTTCATGACATTTTAAGCCTATTTGAACAATAAAAATTTTTTAAAATTTTTTGTCGTTACTATACTTCCACTGGATGTGGAAGAAAAGGAGTGTATGTATTTATAAACAAAAACTTAAGTACAAAAGCATAAGGAATTTGCTCATTTGGGAAATAATCTTGACATTATACCCCTCGAGCTCTAAATGTTATCACACAAACTGCGGGTAGCTATATTTTTTGTGAAATTTTGCTTTTAAGCAAATGTTTACAAAAAAAAGCTACCCGCAGTTTATCCGATAAAATTCAGAGCTCTCGGGATAAACCTATAAATAATACTCCAAGTATTACGTGCCGAAAAAGAAGGGTACTTGGAAAGTTTACTGAAGAAAAATTTGATGTTTTCAAAGATTTTAATGCCTCCTTTCCAAATTATTTTATGATAAGAGTAGCTAAAGTTTGATCATTTTAAGATGGCGACCTGGGTTTTAAGACATAACTGAAACAGGAAATATCTCCGTATAAATTTTATCTGATGAACTGGCTCGAAAAGTGCCATTGAAATAGCGCGTAACTGATAAGAAGCGACCTTGATGTACATACCTACACATTACATTTTAAATATTTCTTTAACTGTTGGTAAAGCATTTAGCTCTTAGACTTGTTATTTCTTTTATTTATATTAGAGGATAATAAAAATCTTATCATAATCAATCACTCTATACAATTAATTTCTTGATTTTTACTCTAACCTGAACTGACAAGAAAAAGGGGCATTTTTCAAAATTTCGCACGAGGGCGCTTGAGGAACTAATGCCGGCCCTGACCAGTAGAGAGGAAGACAACTCCAGCACCTTTTTTATTAAATTTATTATTTCTCGGTATATTATACAGTGTGACCTATTTGTTTTGGAGTCACCCTGTAAAATCTTTATTTATTGTGCGATTTGAATCAAATTTCACTCAAGTATAGAACAAATTAGGATTTAATTATGACCGGAAAAACATTCGCCTCCTACAAATACAAAGCCACCTTCGGCACCCATATATGCGGAAAAAATCAGAAAGTCATATTAGGCATTTTTTATCGGAGAATTTGGTTAATGAAACTTGTTCAGAATTGTCCAAAATCTTAAGTCCAAAATTAAATTGAAATTTAAAACATTTTGAAAATAACCCATTAAATTGATATTTCCGGACTTGGACATTATTTTAATCAAAATTTCAACATTTTTTTATTTTGATTAAATTTTGGACAATTCTGAACAAGTTTCATTAACAAAATTTTCCGATAAAAAAAATGCCTAATATGATTTTTTCCGCATATTCTGGTACCGCAGGTGGATTTGCATTTGTAGGAGGCGAATTTTTTTTTCTGGTCAAAATTAGATTCTAATTTGTTCTATACTTGACTAAAATTTGATTCAAATCGTACAATAAATAAAGATTTTACAGGGTGACTCCAAAACAAATGGGTCACACTGTATATCAGTCTATTTTTCTCTCTCTTTAATTAACGCTAGGAAGCAAATTTCATTTAGGATGTCAGTCTTAAATCCGATTCTGTTTCTAAAAGACGGTCCCTTTTAGAAATATACATCAGCCTTCGTTTTCACTCCCAGGTTTTGAGAAACAATATCGTTTACGCATTGTTTACAGTCGATAAATCGACAGATAAAGTTGGCTGGCCTCGAAAGCTTTATTATTTTATGGTGTGCAGAAATTGTGTTTGCCTATATACCTTAATGATACCGAACAGCTAGTAAACTTGCCATCAGTGGAGCCCCACAACTTAAAAGAGTATTAAGGGCGGCGGTGTCGTGCTTAAGAAAATGATTTCGCAATTGGATAATTTCTCATATATCTTTGAACCGATTGAAAAAATTCTTTGATATGCTTTTAGAGAAAACTTGACAGAATAATGCGACTACTGAAATCAATAAATTTTTTTTTTTTTAATTTTCGCACGAGAAAAAAAAATGTTTTCATTCCTTAGTTTTCAATAGCCTAGTATCATTCGATAACGTTGTTTCTAAAGCCTCATCAAAAAATTTTTTGAATCGGTTCAGGGATGTAGGAGAAATTGTCGAATTACGTTCACCGGCACCGCCCACCTTAAACACGCGTTAAAAAAACAATATTGGCGTTGATATTAAATGGTAATATGGTATGTACGATACACATTCGAGTATCTACCAACATATTCTTTTCAACATATTTTCATATGTTGAAAAGAACAAAAGAGTTCAGTAAAACAATAATCACAGTTCGAGAGCCGGCGACTTTCTTCTTTGAAATATCTGCTTAATAGTTATTTACACTACAAGGGAGGTAAGTAGTTTCTACCAGTCGAGGACGATTTTGCGCCTGAGCGTAGCGAGGGCTGGCCACAGAGTCCAAGACTGGTCAAAGTTTATTTACCTTCTGCGGTCAAGGTAGTGACTGTTTGTTGACAACCCAAAACAATTATAGGAATTTGTGGCAGTTGCGACAAAAATAGTATATTGTTCTATTAGGCGTAAAAGTGATACTTTTGTGATGAGTCTGTAGGTTTACCGGATGAACGAAGTGAGTCCGGCAATTACAAACGAGTCACAAGAAGCGGCTTTTACTCCGAATATAACATGCTATTTTTTTCTTCAAATATCGCACAGTGGGGCAGAAATTCGAAAACGTGGCATTTAATCGTAAAACGAAACGAGCTAAAGGACTATATGTTGTTGACATATGGCAAGGGAACACATCAATGCATCATTTGCGCCATTATCTAACTTCATTCAAGGTCACCTCGCCTACTACCACCCCATAAAACTGTTATTGTTAAGTAGTATTTGCCCATGCTCGATGCGCTAAATTTGATAGAACTTTTAAGTGGAAATACACATTTATATCTGTAATAGTTGACCTAATTAACTATAGATTCAACACAGTCAGGTATGTACTCAATATATAACGTTATTTTACTATAATTGTTTAATTTATATAGTAATTATAATATCAAAAACAAGCCTGTGCAAATATATCAATAAACTACAATATATTTTGTAACCAAAAAAAAGTTTACTTTCACATACATCCATTTTGTGAATTTGATATATTATTATAGATGAAATATTCTAGTTTAAAAATTAAAGTTAAACTTGGTACTCATGTGTACTCATTGAAATTTAAATTGAATTCCTGAAAATGTATTTCATGAATATTTTTGAAACGTGTGGTACAGTCGAATTGAGTTAATTCAATTTATTTCAGCGACAACATTTCTAGAAACTTTATTGTTGATTCTTATGTATGATGACATCCTGATTACGAGAAAAATATTTGCGCTCAAAAATTCCTAATGCGTCAAAAGTTATATGCACTTTTTGACGCACTCTCGTGAATTTTATACGTATCTGCTTCATATATCTTGTTCTAGTAATCGAATGGGAATTTAAAAAATACTTACTTATTTGAAATAAAAATTTTATATGTATAGAGGTCAATCCGCTATCTTGGAAAAAATATGAAACACCAAAAATGTCCGAAGAATCAAAATTGAACATTTTTTTCAATAATGAGGAGTAATTTCACTAAAGTTGGCAATAACATATCTCATCTATGGTCAAATATAATACACCAAACCAGGACGTTCAAATAGAACGCTCAAAGATGGCGGACGAAATAAATTTTGTTTAATTCTATGTCAAGTACCAAGGAGTTTTTGTGCGTCACTTTTTTTCGATTGTAGGTTCTTTTAGGTACTTTAAGAGGATAAAGTTCAATTTTTTTTTATTTTCAATAAAAGTGCACTTTCTACAATTTTTAAATATGCATTTTCTTTGACCTTCCTTTTTTTCATTTATTATTATTACCATGCGTATGCTTAATAAATTTAGTTATCAAATTAATGGAGTTTCATTTGGTACTAAATTTTTGAAGTTATACGAAACTAGTATATTTCATTGTGGTTTGATGAAAATTGGGAGAAAAAAGGAGGGTCAGGGAACGCATTTTTGAAAATTAAAGGAATAGATCTTCTCCCCTTTTATGTACCTAAAAGAACTTACAATAGAAAAAAAACAAAAAGTGGCGCACCACAACGCCTCCCTGATACTTCACAAAGAATTAAAGAATTTTATTTCGTCCGCCATTTTTGACCGCTCTCTTTGACTTAGAGCGTTCGGGTTTAGTGCATTATATTTGACCACGAGGGGTAAACCGCTGGTGCATTTTGGTGTACAAAGCCTATGCATTGCAATGAATTTCAATACATAGTTGGTGCATTTAAATGGCAACGGTGAATTTAAATGCATTGTTAGTGAATTGTGGAGCATTGCGATGCATTGCAATGCTTAGCAGTGCATTTCGATGCATTTACGTGCATTTTTGTGCATTGTAGGGGAATTGTGCTGCATTTTATTACGATCTAGGAGGACGGTGCATGCGCGTAAATTAGTTTACAGCAAGCAACAGGTGTTGGTCGGGTTACAGTTTGATAGTGATAGTGTGGGTAGTGAAAAAACTTAGTTTACAATTGAAAAGTTGTTAAATAAAATAAAAATGTAAGTAGATGTAGATTACATTGAATATTATATGGGTCAGAAATAAGTTTATTATTTACATTCAAGCAAGACTAATTCCTATTAGTTATTATTCTGAATAATTAAAGTGTAGACTGATTATAAATTTGCATTTAATTAAATTAGGATTTGAAGAAAATTGCCGACACTTTTCTTTTTAATTTTTAATAACGATTTTGACGAGGACGTAAAATATAAGAATTAGGTGAAAAGTATTACTTTATTATTTGACATGACATATTCAAAACTACCTCGAAAATTACTAATAAAAAATAATTTATTTTAATTGAAAAAAGATGGTGTCTATATATTTCTCACTAAATTATTTATTTTGTAGACAAAGGAGTCATTTTATCGACATAGAAAAAACTTTTAGGAGACATTAGGATTTTTTTTAGATAATAATAATAAATGTCTTCACAAGATGTAAAATTTACAAATGGCGAAATTCAGAAATAGTTAAAAATATATACTATATATAGCATAGTAACACCGACAATGGTTTTGTCGAAACCTGTATAAAATTGGGTTAGATTGTTAAACAAGAATTTATTAAAATATAGGAATTTAAATTCTGACTACATAGATTTACGAGCTTTCGCAAACATTTCAAGATTAATTGAATACATTTTAGGTATTAAGTGAAGTAAGACACGATATGCTTCGGACCTTTACGATTCAGTGAACACCAATAGGTTATTATTAGGTCATGAATGGATGGATACGGAGATTATGTATAAATTACTAATTGCGACTCCATAAGGATTAGAGACTGACTGCATTGCGGCTTACATCGTTGTCGATTATACAGAGACTACTGAAATAGGGACTCCTAAAAAATATTCTCGACGCTGGTTATTTCTAGATGATGTATACCCATTTAATTAAACTCTTTTAGGGGCAAGGAATTCGAGTTAAAAAAAGTCCTAGAGAGACATGACTTTATTGAAAAAAATATCGATCACAATTGTAAGTTATCTGCTGAAATAGTTATTTTTGTAACAAGTACCAAAATCATGTTTCTTGGGACGAATCGTAGCTGTTGAGCTGATGAGTCCCAAAAAACTGATTTTAGGTACGTGTTACAAACAACATTTTTTTATTAAAGGTCCCTGAAACATATCTAAATTTTTGATCAGAGCAAATATTTCTCGAAAATAGTGAGCTTCAATTAACTATCACATCACCATAGTAACCAGATTGTTTAATGTAAATAAAAAAATTTTGACGCATTCTTTTTATATAGTATAAATATGCATAATCCACAAATTACATCTGAAAAAGTGAAGGAAATTGTGTTAGATTTACTTCCAATGAAATTTCGTCTTTATGAAAAAGAATATGAAGCATTCATTCGTTGGAAAGAAATGAACAACATTGTAATTGTAGCCGAAGATGCAATGTTGAACTATTTATATGAAAAAGTAAGTGCCGCTATTCTTTGCATTCAATATTAATAACATATGTAAATTATTATTGTGACTATTTTCGTATTTTCCTATTACAGCCACAAGAAGTAAAACCATCTACTCTCTGGTCAAAATATTCCATGATAAAAGTTGTTTTGTCTATAAAAGGAAATATAGTAATAAACAAATTCGTCAGTCATAGCTTTTTGAAGCGAAAGTCAATAGGATACGAGCCCACAAACTCAAAAGTTTTGACGCGCCAAGAAATTAATATATTTTTGATAAATGGAGACGATGAGAAGTATTTATCAATCAAAGTAAGTTTAAAATTATACTCTATGACATGCATCAGTTTCATATTTAATTTCGCAGGTTGCTTTCTCATTGGCGTGTGTCGTGCATGCAGGCGCGAAGAGCTACATTCACTAAAAATACTAAAGATATCGTTCCCGATATGAAGACCAACATTAAGAGAGTGTTTCCCATGCAGTGTTGCCAATTTCCGGAGAATTCTCCGCTTTTCGGAGAATTTGACTGCCTGCGGAGAATCTGGCGGAGAATGCCTTTTTGACGGAGAATATAGGGTGACAGAATTTATAATTACTTCTTTATTAAAACAAATAACAAAATATTGTACCTCTCTGTTTTCTTGCAGTTTCGGAGTTCATATAAATGATAACAGATGGCGATATGTGCGTATTCAGTTTCATTAAGGGTCTTACCAGGTCAATGACCCGTTCACGAAGATTCGTTCATATGAACGACTCGGTGGGTACATGGTCAGTTCATTCCGTTGGTTCTCGTTCGCCGCGCACCGATCGTGAATATCTTAGTAGAAAATACGTCGGAAATTCCGTGTTCGGTCAGGTCATATGAACGATAGGGTCACAGAGAGTGATCGAATCGTTCACGGGTCTTTTGGAAGACCCGTTCATATAAATCTCTCATCAATGAACACACAAGAATACAAAACAATTCTAACTCATGTCTAGACCATATATTTATTAAAAGCAAATTCAACATCGATGATAATGTTCTACCTATAGTCATTCAAAGCGATATTACGGATCATTACATTACCACTGCACAGCTAGTTTTGGGAGATTTGTCAACAAATCTTAATACAAAACAAAATACCTATAAATACATGAACCTAAAAAAATTCAAATCCTCAGTAAGTGCAGAATCCTGGGATTTTATTCAAGGAACCGATGTTCAAGCTGAAACAAATAAATTTGTAAATATTTTATCATACCACATAAAACACATTGCTCATAAAAAGGTTAAACTTAAAAAATGGATTACTAAAGGACTCGTTCAATCTATAAATAAACGTGATTCTTTGTTTGCCAAATTAAAGAAATACCCGGATAATACCCTATTAAAACAGCAATATAAAAATTATAAGAAAGTCCTAGACAAATTGATAAAAAAACGGAAGGAAGATTTTTATAAAAACTGCATAAACAAAACAAAGAATAATTCTAAAGAGCTATGGAATACCGTGAACTCAATAACTAATAACTTTAATACATCCTCAAAAGAAATAAAGTTAATAAACACAGAGTCCGGAGATACAATATACGATAATTCAAAAATTGCAAATGAGTTTGTACAATTTTTTACTAATATTGGTAAAAATTTAGCCAATAAAATAAGGACTGATAATCCTAATATAGCTGTCTCCGAACGCACGATTAATAACTCTATTTTTCTACAACCTACTTCAGAAGTAGAAATTAAATATATTATAGGTGACCTTAAAAACAAAAAATCGGTAGGTATGGATGGAATTAGCTCATTTGCGTTAAAAAACATCTCAGATTTTGTTTCTTTACCTTTAAGTATTTTAGTAAATAATATGATTGAACAAGGCAAATGCCCCTCTACGTTTAAGTGTGCAATTATTAAACCGTTATTTAAAACAGGAGATCCGCTTGACATTTCTAATTATCGCCCTATATTGCTTATTTCAGTTTTAGCCAAAGTCTTTGAAAAAGTCTTAAAAATTAGAATTTGTAGTTTTATAAAAAAATATAATATTATTTCTGAATCACAGTTCGGTTTCGTAGAGGGAAAATCAACAAATGATGCTATTAGAAATTTGAGTGCTGAAATCTATAAGGCATTGGATAACAAAGAAAAATGTCTTACGATCTTTTTTGACCTACAGAAAGCCTTTGACACTGTTAGCCATGAAAAGCTGCTTACAACTCTTGAACAGTACGGTCTCCGCAATAATGCCCTAAAATTAATAAAGAGCTATCTAGAAAATAGACAACAAAGAGCTTATGTCAATGATACTTACAGTGATCCATGTACTATTGAGTTCGGAGTGCCGCAAGGAACAGTTTTAGGCCCAGTCCTATTTATTTTATATATTAACTCTATTTTTGAAATTCCCACATGTGGTCAAATCTTTTCCTATGCGGACGATACAGCAGTTATGTACAAAGATACTTCCTGGAAAGCGCTAAAAGATAAAGTTGAAAATGACTTAATTTTATTTAAGAACTGGTTCGATAGAAAATTACTCACCATAAATATTAAAAAAACTCAATATCTTCCTTTTGCAATGTACTCAAATGGATTACCCAATTTTAACTCGCTCAAAATTGGGAATTCGCAGCATATTCGAGTAGCAAAGAATAATATAAAATACCTTGGAGTAATCCTAGATCCACACTTAAGATGGGATGAGCACATCAAATCAATAATGAATAAAATTAGATGTATATTATTTAAATTTAAACAACTTAAAAAATACTTACCTATATCTCAACTTAGATTGGTATACCTTGCCCTTGTAGAATCACACTTCAACTACGGAATAATTGCATGGGGGGGGGGAGCTCTAAATTGCCATATGGGCATTTTAGAGACATTACAAAAGAAATTTCTAAAAATACTACTAGGCAAAAGCCCTTTGTACCCATCTGACCTTCTCTTTAAAGAAAGCAATGTTGCTGACCTAAGACAATTATATTTTTTTAAATGCGTCCTAGAATCGTATCTGAAAAATACCATAATAACTTCCACTTATACAACCAGACAAACCGTCAAAACAATCATGCATGTGCCAAAAATGAATACAACCGCAGCACAACGCAGTTGGATTTTCCTTGGTCCAAGATGTTTTAATGCACTCCCAGAGGATATTAAGTGTCTACAAAAAAGGCGTTTTAAACTAGAGCTAAAAAAATACTTAATGGCAGACAGAAAAAAAATTAGAGCTCAAATTGACTTAAAGAACCAAAATCTGATATAATTGATGAAGGTTGTAAGATTTAACAATTACCAAATCTCAGTATTTTGCAGTCAAAGTATTTGTTTTTAATACATTTATCTCGTTCTTTTTTTAAAATTTTTATTTTGGGCGATAGAAAATGATTATATTATACCCACCTGTGATATTTATTATCTCATGTAGATGTATTTCTTATATATTTTTCGTATTGTTATTGTTTTATAATTGTGTTTATTATATGTACTTTTATATGTTTCACTTGGTCACGGTCAGATGATTTTAATCATCTTGTGACCTCTTTTTAGTTTATTTACATTACTGTATCCATGAATTATAATGTATGTATGTTTTTTTGTAATAAACTATTATTATTATTATTATTATTATTATTGTGAACGGGTCGTTCATGAACGACACATCACTATCAAGTAGTAAGCTCGATACTATATTGGAGTGAGGACCGATATGCTGGAGCTGGAAGAAGCTTTAGAGAGAGAAAGGCATATTTGAAGGTTACCTGTGTCAGTTTCCTGAATAATTAGTTTACAAGTGAGAGGGGAGCCAGAGTGCCTCCAAAGGACAAGGGTAGATAAGCTATATAATTTTCGCCCACCAATTTCATAAAAAACAAAAGTTCTCCCTAAAGTCATTAAGCGTTATTTATTTATAGTTGAACATATGATCTTTATGTTTCTATATGTTTTACATTTGAAAAACAACAGTAGGTCATAGTAATATCATTACAAAGTGGGCA
This sequence comes from Rutpela maculata, assembly GCA_936432065.2. Classification (NCBI taxonomy): domain Eukaryota; kingdom Metazoa; phylum Arthropoda; class Insecta; order Coleoptera; family Cerambycidae; genus Rutpela; species Rutpela maculata. The sequence goes on from OW386293.2 coordinate 10,095,718, forward strand.
TGTTTGCAGTTTTTTAATAATTTTTTACCTTTTTCCGAACTTTTAATGTATATTTCAGTTAGATGCGTTCGATGAAACAAGATAAACTATACCTCATTTCATTGTTGAGCATTTAAGCTTTTAAATAATGGTTAATTTATATTGTTTCATCGAGCGCTTCAATGTATAAAAAACAAAATGGTTTCCGCGGGAGTCGTAGTAGTGTTGACGTTGCGTGCGAATTTAAACGTGTCAGCGCTCAAAACCACATATTGTGGTATGTATTGAATAAGAATATGTTTATCCACGACCATCGTATAATCATTGCATTCTACATTTAACAATTGTCAAATAATGATAGTCATTATTCCAACCAAACGTATAATGAACATAATCTGATTCTAACACATATTTAACCAACCAGGAACTAGTTGTTTTCATTCTGACGCACCTTTGACCAATCAGGAACTAGCAATTTTCATAAGGAAACGGCGAATCCATTTTTTCATGTTTTCGTGCGTATTTCCGTGTTTGACGTTTAACACGTCAACGTTTTACTGTAAATGAACTATATTTTTTCAGTTTTAAATGATTAAAACAGTTAAAATATGCGATAGTCGTGGATAAATTATAGTATTCAGTTCGCGTATAATGGCTATTACACACTCGGATGATTTACGACACGCCTTCGTCTCGTGCCGTAAACTTCACCCCAGCGAGTAATAGCCATCATTATACGCTCACTGAATAATCTACTATTCCAACGAACAGTTTTTTATTACTCGTCTCGTTTATTACTCGTTGTGCTGATTCATCACAACCAGGTTTTATTAATTCATTACTGATGAATTAGAATATCAATTTGTGCAAATTAGTAATGGACTAATGGATTACATATTGGGAAGCAAATAAAGATCAATATATTTTTTGTTGCATAGAAAATTTTGATATTTTATTTTTGGCGGAGAATTTCTTCGATTTGCGGAGAATTTTGAGGCAGTAGGCGGAGAATTTTAGAAAGCTCTGTTGGCAACACTGTTCCCATGGTAGCTGAAGGTGAAGCTCTTAATCCCATGGAAGTGTACCAGAAATATGTTCGACTACGACCAGCGAATGTTAAACACGATTATTTTTTTATTTACTATCGTAAGGGAAAATGTACTTACTATACAACGTCTAGGAATCCATTCTTTTGGGAAAATGCCCTCTATCGTTGCTGAATTTCTTAAACTACCGAACCCGACAGAGTATACAGGGAATTGCTTCCGGCGAAGTTCTGCGTCTCTTGCGACAGATGCTGACGTCGATTTAATTTCGTTGAAACGGCTAGGAGGATGGAAGCAAGTTTTTCTCACAATATTATTGCTTTTTTATTCTAAATAATAACTAATTCTAGGTCGTCTTCAGTGGCAGAGTCATATATAAAAGAGTCAATTGATAAGAAGAAAGAAGTGTGCAGAACTCGGTGCAGAATGTTAATGGGGAAGAAAAAAATCGAACCATTGAGTACCATAATATCGGTTACTACCGAAGCTACTACCACAACATCAAAAGAAATTAACATGATACCCTCGGGTTCGGGTATTTATTCAAGGGGTAATAGTTTTGAAGGTGTTCAAAATTGTTCATTTAATTTTCATTTTGGACCATAAGCATTTAATTATTATTAATTTAACTTACAAATCTAATAATAAAGTCATATTGTTGTACCTATTACATTAAATTAAGTTGTTTAATTGTTGTATGAACCATTTTGCCTTATTTACATAAATGATCCTGAGAAATGCAGGATATTTATTTTTTAAAAAGTAGACGAGTTATGGAGCTCTAAAAGTGATTCTTTTTTATTTTTTATATATCTGTTAAGTAAGTAAATGCTTTCCTGTCAGTACTTCACATGAACATATTTTCTTATTATTTTTTAATAGTAATTTTTGTTTCGAATTGAATATATATCTCCTGATGAGTTCCAAAGAGAATGAAAAAAGTTGTATAATTTTTATAGGGGTTTAATCAGTCGAAAGTGGAAATATTTTATTTCTCCCTCCCGTTCATCAACTTTTACTTCAGCAGAACTTGGCAAAAGTTGGGTAAATGTTGGAAATTCGAAAATTCGAGATGTAAGTTGACAATTTTTATTGAAAATTTTTTTTTAGAATTTCTATGTGCACTATGTGTACTCTGTCACGAAACACAATGTATATCCGGAATTTCAATGAGTTATTATTGAAAAGGATAAAAAAATATCAGAATAAGTTGCCCCCGTTGTCAATATAATTTTGTAAAGATGTCATTGACAATAGACCACATATAATTGGAATATTAGTATTTCATTCATATATGGTCAAGCGTGAAAAAATTCGAAAGTAGCGAGACGAGTATAATCAGAAATATATTTCTGAATATATTCGTCTATCTCACAGGCACGTGCTGGAGAAAAGATATTAACCGACCTAATTTTATATTCAGGAATAACAAGAATGCATTCAAATAATGATAAACTGGATGAAATAATAAACTATTTTAATAAAAATTCATGTGATTCTATTAGAGGAGTGAGGAGAGAAGTACATTGCTCTTATGGCCCAATTGAGAATATTTAGAAACAACAAAAATGTCATAACCATACAGTTCTGAAGTATTCGATGTCAATACACCCCTTAGAGAACCTTAGAGGTTCAAGTTTTATGAAATCGTTTACAAAATTTATATCATCGAAGCATACACCTTTAAATCTCAGTCTGATATAAACGTCAATAAGATTTTCATTAATGTACAGTCATGGACAATAAATAATAGGACAGGTCTTAAGAATTCTCTAGATCTTTCGTCTGTGTTATTAAAAGCTAATCTTGGTAAATATGGAGTAAGAGGCGCTCCTTTAAAGGGTCTAGCCGGACAAGTAAAATAAAATGGCCCTAGAAGCTTTTGTTCCGAGTTTAGTGTCAGTAGACTGATAATAGGAAAATAAATTTATTCCTGGAGTTTTAGTCCTCTATCCCCACTAGTAACCCCTGTGCCAATTTAAATATAATTTTTAGTTTTGATTTTTTTTTCTGTGTACGTTGTGAGTTAATTGTTATAAAAAAAGAATGTAGATGTCATTTAAATATACTTTAGGAAATAAATTGAAGCGATATTTCAGCCCCATTCGAATTTAAAAAGCCGCTGCCCAAGGAATCACTACTTCCACATCCAGATTTTCTATCCAAGTCTCTCACAACCAAAAAAAAATTGTATGTAACTTTAATGGAACTTTAATAATATAATATTTGAAATCGTCTATCCCAAAAACCCATAAAACGATATGCCACATCGGTAGAGGGGGTGTGGGAGGTGGATTTACCTATTTACGCCTTCATTTACCACAATTTACTCCCCAACCCTTCAACGGAATAAGATCAAAATATAATCTAGTTCCAGATCCCGTTAAGATACATACGTGTACCATTTTAAGTCAATATCTTAAACGGTTCTAGAGTAATCGTGCGCACAAAAAAGTTACAGACAAATCGACAGATCGACCGACAGACAGAAATTTTTTTTTACTCAAACTTCAAATTTCGATGTTTCATAACATTCTAAGCATATTTGAACAATAAAACTTTAAAAAAATGTTTTGTCGATACTATACTTCCACTGGATGTGGAAGTAAAAGTATCAAAAAATAAATAAAAAAAATAGTTTTTTTCATAAAAATAATGATTCGAGTACACCAAGTTTTTACCAAAGATACACTGCTATGAGTTGTTAATTGTCGATTTTTTTTTCAAATTTTTAGAAGCGGTGCACTATAGTTAAAAAAAAAACTATTATGACCCACCGTACTTCTTTGGTTTATAGTACAGTACCTAGAGGTAAAAAATATACAAAACTTCGGAATAATGTCATATTGAACGGATTTCGTTCATTTTTGTCAGTATAATAGTAAATGATTCACAGAAAAGTTTCTACATTTTGCGGGGGCTTGCTAATTTATAGGTTGGATGCCACCCCCTCTCAGGGGGTGGCACTTAAAAAATATATATATTTATTGGAGCTGAAGTAGAATCCAATTTTAAGAAGAAAAGGTTCTATGCAATTTTTAACATAAATTGATAGTTTTTAAGTTATAACGACTTCAAAATTGCGATTTTAGCTTAAAAAAAGGTATTTCCAAACGGCTTTCGTCAAGTATCTCGAAAAGTACTACTTTATCGAAAAAATGTTACAGACCAATTACAGAAAGTATAAACTGGGAATTAATTATATTTTTTGTTTATTGATGTAGGATTAATAATTTCGGAGATATTTAAGAATACATTTGGCATCCAAATGTTCATAAGATAATTATTTAGAGTGAGAGTTAAATATCTCAGAAACTGTGAGACCTACGTCAAGGATGCTAACAGGTAGAATAATAGATTATTAATTAAGCTTTCAACTATTTTTTTATTTGTTTCTGTATAAAAAACAAAGAAGTTATGACCGAAGCAATGTGCGTCTACACATTTTTTTAAATAATACTGTAATTAGCCAGTAATTAAAAAAAAAAAATTAAAACACTGTTTCTCATTAATGTATAGCATGACGTAGATGCTCAAATTTTTTGGTTTGTATACAGCACTTGCTTTAGAAAAAAACTACAGTTTAAACTGTAAAGGTATTTTCGATAAAACGTAATTGTTTTTTCCTTTTCCAAATATCTCAATAAATATTAATTTTATTGAAAACTGAGCGGAGACCACAAATAAAGCTCATAAACTGATAATGAATTTCGCTTGTTTCTTTATTTACATAGATTTAATAGTTTCGGAGATATGAAAGTTTACAAATGGCGTCCTAAAGGTTGTAAAACGAAAAATGCAGATTAAATGTTAAATATCTCAGTCATGCATGCTAAGAAATGAAATTAACGACAATTAATTGCGCTTTCAAATTATTTTTTACTCGTTTCTGTAGCATAAGAAATAAAAAATTTATGATGGAAAAAGTGCGTATTTATATTTTTTATATAAAAAGGTCGCCATTTTGTTACTCTAATTAGCCAGTAATTTAAAAAAATCAGATACAGTTTTTCGTTAACATGTAGCATTACCTAGATGCTCAAATGTTTTTGCTCATTTAATGCACTTGCTTTAGAAAAAAATGCATTTTAAACTTTAAAGGTAATTTCGAAACACTTGTATACAAAATATAAACTTAAATATCTCCGAAATTATTAATGCTACATAAATATTAAAAAAATATAATTAATTCCCAGTTTGTACTTTCTGTAATTGGCCTCTAACATTTTTTCGATAAAGGAATACTTTTCGAGATACTTGACGAAAGCTGTTTGGAAATACCTTTTTTTTTTAAGCTAAAATCACAATTTTGAAGTCGTTATAACTTGAAAACTATCAATTTATGTGAAAAATTGCATAGAACCTTTTCTTCTTAAAATTCGATTCTTTTTCAGCTCTGATAAAGATATATATTTTTTAAGTGCCACCCCCTAGGGGGTGGCATCCACCCCCTATAAATTAGCAAGCCCCCGCACAATATAGAAACTTTTCTGTGGAGCATTTACTATTATACTGCCAAAAATGAACGAAATCCGTTCAATATGACATTATTCCGAAGTCAAAACTTTTAGTTACTGTACTATTATACGACTAATAGCTTCTATTAATATACACTATAACTATTTTCTGTTTGTATCTCGGACGTCTAACTATTTGTTTTCCAATTACATAAAAGAATTACTCATTTTTTAAGCTTTTAATATAGCACAATTATTTGTTACAAATGTTAATAAACCACATTTAAATTTTATAAATTATAAACAACAATAAAAACTCCAATAGTTTTGTTCCAAATTAAAAAACACGCATGGTAAACAAATCCTCTGTTTGCTTGCGGCTGTGTAGAAACAGATAACGAATTATTTACATTTTTATAATTGGTATAGAAAGTTCTTTCCAGCGGTTCCATCAATGTGCCGCGCTTCTATGATTCGGAACTATACGTCCATCGACCCAGAAAAGCAGTGGTTCTCAAATATCTCCTATCTTAACATTCAAATTATTGATCTAGGTCAGTTTTTTCAAAGTGTCCCTAGATAAAAAAGTCATATAGGTTTCCTGTTTGTCTAGTCCCCATTACCAGCTTTTCAATGACATGAAACTAATTACACCCTGTATATTACATCAGGTTTGGAATGAACTAGACTATTGCCTTGATGCGTGCCGTGTGACACAAGGAGCACATATTGAACCCTTGTGAGTTACCAAGGTAAATTTTGAGAATAACTTTACAAAACAGTGTGAACGGATTCTTGATTCTAGTTCTGGATTAATAAAACATTGACAGTGTCTATTTCTTTTGTAGTAACCCTGTATATTTCTTAATCCATCCGTGTAAACTAGTCAGATTTATATTACTTCCGTATCTTCATATTCATAAAAAAATATTGTGCAACATATTAAATAAATCTGAACATTACTGCTAGTTTTCAATCTGAAATACGCGTATATTTGCTAAGTACTTTAAGATTATTTAATTTTATTTCACCATCATTAGTCTTAGTGCCATACTGTAGAAAATCTAACGTATACCGACCACTAGGACGAAAGTTGCGTAATATCTTACAATATTGGAAAAACGTTTAACATTTCCTCTTGACATTCTGTGTAAGAAGTAAGCACACCATTATTAAGTTGAAGGACGCGACGTAAGTCGATTTTCACGCTTCGCGAGGTTGAAGGCCACTACTGCCAGGATGCGGAATTCACGAGGATATATTTTCTTAATACACCGCGTTTAAAGCTTTTACATTTTTCATCGGCGAGGGTCTCCACTAGTTATGTGATCATTTCATGCGGTGAATTGTACTTTTATATCTTTTTTTACTGTTTTCTTACTGCTTATTGGGTATTTTGCCACAAAAGTATTTAAAAATTTAAATAAAAAAAATGGATGAAATAGAGACTGGTTTCTAATTCTTACGATATACCTTAATTAGAATTTGAGCAATAGGAATAAAGAAAATATATTTACCATAAAAATTGTTATAAGAGCCGAAAAGATTCCATCATTATTCAGAATGTATTTTCTGATATCAAATAATAAATTACATAATAAATATAAGCAACAAACAAATAAAAAAATTTGCATAAAACATTACAACAAAATATTATATGTACACACAATACACACATACATGCATACATTGCTTCCATAAATTATCTGTTGTTATACTTTTACTTCCACATCCAGTGGAAGTATAGTAACGACAAAAAAATTTTTAAAAATTTTTATTGTTCAAATAGGCTTAGAATGTCATGAAACATCGAGATTTCAAGTTTGAGCGAAAAAAAAAAATTCTGTCTGTCGGTCTGTCGGTCTGTAACTTTTTTTGTGCCCACGTTTACTCTGGAACCGTTTGAGATATTGACTTGAAATTTGGTATACATATGTACTTTAACGAGATCTAGAAGTAGATTATATTTTTATCTTGTTCCGTCGAAGGGTTGGGGGGTAAATTGGGGTAAATTTGGAGTAAATAGGTAAATCAAGCAGGTAAGAGTTCCTAAAATTGATACTTAGTATAGGCAAGAGAAGCTAAGGTCTCAAAAAAAAATTTGTCATTAGCCACCCCCATTGCCACCCCCACCCCATTATTAAAGGGGATGAAAAAAAAACGTGATTTAGTGTGAATACAAGAACCTGAAACCTCAAAATATTTTTTTACTTTATCCACCCCCCACTCCCACCCCCTGTCACCACCCCTACCCCACTACCGATGTGGGGTATCGTTTTATGGGTTTTTAGGGTAGAGGATTTCAGATATTATATTATTAAAGTTCCATAAACAATTATTTCCAGATACAAAATTTTTTTGTTGTGTGACTTGGATAGAAAATCCGGATGTGGAAGTAGTGATTCCTTGAGCAGCGGTTTTTAATTTTTATTTATTTATTTTTTTTTTTTTGGCAAGCTTTCACATATCCTGACAATAGCCAAGAAGATAAGAGGATGGTACTTTGCTTTCTTGACTATTTTGTGAACAGTGGACACCACAATATTAGAACTAGACGCAATGTTCTTAAGTCTAAAGTGAGGACTCTCTTGCACTGTCAAGAAAACATCAAGCTAATCTTCTTGTGATAATGGCCGACCTGATTTAGATCGCGAATATGTCCACATCTCCTGTACAGGTATTTCAACTTATATGAATATTCTTAGGTTGAGTTTGTTTCTTGGGGGTGGTCACCCTCATTACACATATAATGTACACCGCACTGACCTTCAGTATATCGAATAATTAACTTGATGTAGGTATATCCTGGCCCACACAGCACAATCGGGATATGGGATGACAAATTGACGTACCTGGATATCCCGGTATGTAAAATGAATAGAGAAGCGGATGTACCTTTTAGGATATCCTATTTTAGGACGTCCTCAAGACAGCCCATTTTAGTACATACCAGGATATCCTTTATGGACGTCAATGGGCTATCCTGAATAAGTTCTATTTTGGCATTAACCATGACGACTAACATCGGGATTAAGAACGGACATCCAATGAAGAGCCTCAAATCTCCTTAAAATGTGCCCCAATATTAGGACTCTAATATATTTAAATAAAGCGCCATTTTGATTTCCGGCCGGCCAAACTGGCCAGGCCAAAGCAACTAGAAAATACCCCAAACACACAACACACAGCAACCATGCTTTGTTAGTTTTTATTTTCTCAAATATTTAAATAATAATTATTGTTAGTGGCTGTATGAAATATTTTAAAGTTGTATCTTTGTGTTTTATCTATTTAGTTCTGCTTTATTCGAGTATCTTAATTCCAGACTATAAAAAGTGAGTATAAATGTATAAAAATATAACATAACCTATTAAACTTCATGTTATGAAAAACTTATCTGATTATTCTGATTATGATTGAATATTTAATTAGTTATTAATGTCGAAACGACGAAAATTTAATATGATTTTTTATACTTTCAGAATGCCAAAAGAAGCTAAAAAAAATGAGGATTTATACTCGCATTCCCGTATTTTAAAATTAAGTACTGAGAAACCTACAAAATAAAATATTAATTTGGCTCAAGAATTGAATACTGTAATCAGCTTGGAGAGAAAATGTGATCACGTGAAAGTATTGTCAAATCTATAAATCTGATGAAATTGAATTTAAGAATGATGACAAATAATGTGCCTACTTAGTTAATAATTTAAACCAACTAGCAACTAATTGTGGATGAAACTAAGTAAGTAAATATTGTGCTTTAAGATAATTATTTTAAACTTTTATTACACTTTTAAGCGAAAGATATGATACGATATCAGGCCGAACACAGGTGGACAGACTGCATGAAAATACAGTCTGTCCACTGTACAATTACCTATTACAATCTTTTATCTTAAAATTCTATTTGCCAGTGTAGTACTTTATGAATTTTAATTTATAATTCGGTAATATATTATTCACTGAGTGCTATAGGTCATATCTATATCCTTCAATAATTTCTATTATTTTCATCTGGCCCATTTTCCATATATTTTTTTAATAATACTGGTTCAAATAATAATAACTACGTTTATTTTAGCTGCACCCAAGAATGAGTATATTATGGAAAACGAAGCAGAGAAGCTGGTGAAAGATTATCCGAGAAGTGCAAAAGAGAAGAGCGTGGCAAAGAAGAGAGAAGTAGGAGTGCGCTACATCCTAAAAATTCATGTTCGGCTATTGTTAAATTTGCAAAAGTAATATAGGTATTTATTTTACATTTTTCTAAGAAGTTTGCTTTTAAATATTGAATGTGTTTAGGTTATTTCTATTATTAAAATATTATTATTATTTAAGTAGCACTTTTTCCATACATACAAAATAGTTCTGTTTTTTTATAAAATTGTAGTATCTTTGACGATGCTTAATAAACCGAATCATATAAGAAAATAATATTTTATTTTTTAACTGACCATAAACCCAAGAAACTACGTATAAGTTATAAGGAATAATAGACAAGTGCAAATATTTCAAAAATGTGCATATTTGACAAAAATTCTAAAAATTTTACAATTCAATTTTTATAAACATTATTGTCTAAATGTTGGTTGTGGCATTTTCTTAATTTTTATGTTTCTTGGTGGGATTCTTTGCCACATGTTATCTTCTAAAACAATGTCCGTAAAATCTACAAAATAATGCAATTATCCAGTATTTTACTCGAAAATAACCTCTACACTCCTATAACGTAAAAGTCACAGACGTAGAGGTTATTTTCCAGTAAAATACTGAATAATTGTATTATTTTGTTGATTTTACGGACATTGTTCTAGAAGAAAACATGTGTCAGAGGATCCCACCAAGAAACAGAAAAATTAAGTTGCCCGTGGATATCTATTTGCAGTGCGTAGGATATCCTGGGACATTTCAGTATGTAATTTGTACAGCTTATTCCTAATACTTAGGACATCCTGAAATATCCCGGGATGTCCTGGTACGTCCTTAGTACAAGCGCCGGTGTATCCTTCAGGACGTCCCTAGTACTACTTTTATCTGATACTGAGTTGTGACATTGGGATGACCAAAAGAGTGCCGAAAAGCATACAAACTGGGATATTAGGATGTCCATAGGCAAGCCCAAATACTAAATGGGATTTGCCATAGTACGTCCCTCGGACAGCCTTGTGTTGTGTGGGGGGTTATCGGTCTTTAGAATAAAATTACTCTTTTCTTATGTTTCGGTTTATTCAACCATCGTCAGAGAACTACAATTAATTAACCCTTTGCGGGCAGCATTTAGATATAGTCGTTTCTCATGTATGATTTTAAGTACACTAATAGAAAATGAATAAAGAAGTGATGTGTATTTTTTTCAAAATTTTTATTTCATCGGTTTTTTCAAAAAATGGTGGTATATCAGATATACCACTAAGCTACAGAGCAAGCAACATTAATTTTTTTTATCAAAATTCTGAAAACAGTTTTTTTTGTTGGACATGCATAATGCTACGCCACAAGTATCACAAGCCCATTTAGATCTTCTTTGATGATCTCGGTTACTGCATAGAGCACATCGTCGATAATTTCCGTAGACAGGCATATGTAAAGACTGATCCCATCTTTTCTCGAATCTCGAGTGGTACTATTGGCTTATAATATTTTATATTTATTGATCGATTTTTTTTCAAAAACAACAGGGTTCTTCCTTCAGCTAACACTAACTTATCATCCAAATTTCAAAACGATTGCACTTTCTTTGTTTAGTAGTCGTGTTTATAAAATAAACTATGACAGACGTACGGACTGATGTCCGAACAAATATTTTGAAAGTTACTCACAATTCGATCACTAGCACCATGATATGAAAATGTATTCTCGATATTTAAGGTTTTAGAAATGTGCCAATCCAATAAATGCCATAACCTCTTCATTTTCGTATTGGCAGAGTAAAAAATTTGATGTACAAAGTTCATGATGTAGGTGCTTTGTGGTATGTCTGAAATACCACAAATAAATAACAATCAAAAACAACATTTTTATGTATACATTTCTAATTATGGAATATTTGCATGCTAATACATTACTACAATCATATTCAGTTACTTATTTGCCATTATTTTCAGTTTTCTTAGCTTCAAATCGAACACTAAAGTTTACGAACGTTAGTTGGCCAGAAGAGGTTAGAAACTAATTTATTTATACACTGCGATGGCTAGCCACCCAAACTTTTTCTGCTGTACAGTAGAGGGCATATGTTAAAGTAAGCATCAGATCGGTGGTACGTACAATATACCGGAAAGCAACATCAAGAATGAATTTTAAATTTGTGGTATGTGAGGTATACCACTAAGCTGCAAAGGGTTAAGTGAAGATATTTTTTTTAAATTTTGTATACACATGTTTATAAATTACTTACATTACTTAATATTATTGTTGAATTGCACACTACAACTATTTACATTTTAGGTGTATTATATATGAGTGTTTAAAAGCAACTAAAAACTGAAATGAAGTATTGCCTGTCTGCGTTGAATGTGTAGTGGTTTGTTTATGTTATGTCGAAAACCGTCCGCCGGATGAAAAAAAGTCAAGGGACAATTTTTATGATAAGATAAACCGCAAATATGAAAATAATATTTATTAAAAAAAAAGGTGGCGTATCATTTTTTTTTATTAAAAATATTGCAAGGCATGTTGACAGGGACGCCACTGATGAAAATTTAAAAAACATTTATACTGGAAAAAATGTATTTTTATGCGTACTTTGCATGTACCAAAATTGAAAAAAAAACGTTTTAGAGATATTGGGGAAAAACTGATTTTTTTGTTAAATTTCAACACCCTGTATCTCAGAATAAAGCGGTTGCGGACCTACGTTCATATAAAGAATTTTTCTTAAAATCATCCAAGGATTATTGACCTTTAGGATCAGCATTCAATTATTAAACACCCTGTATATAGAAACTTTTACTGTGTCAGACTTTCTGTACAATTAATGAATTTTGTGATTTTATTCGAACTTTTTAATGTTCTTAACATCTTTTTGTCTATTTTGTGTAATTTTAAATTTATTCATTGACTAATAGAAATGTGTATAGATATATATTTTAAATTTTACTTTATTTTACTTATATCTTTTTACTGGGTACATATATTATCATTGTATGCCCATGCAAGGGCATGTATGACGTGTCTTATCCATGTAGTTTATATGACAGAGATGAATAAAGCTTATTATTATTATTATTATAGCTGTTTTTGAACTTGAAAATCATATTTCCATTGAATAAACTGTACCCTAAGCTCCCCCTACTGCTATACAATACCCTAACGCCCCCCAACACCCCCAACCCCCAATGACAAGCACCCCCTCCTCCCACAACATAAACCTTTATGCTGCTACCATAAAAGAGTTTTAAAAGGACTTTTTATTTACATTATTATTAAAATGCCAATTCCTCATTTTGACCAAAAATAAAAAGGGCCGAAAAACGGCCTTATAGGCCTCCTCCTTTTTAATATTATTATTTTTCTAATGTCATCATTTTAACGTTTCACAAATAAATGATATTCTATAAGCATTTATTTACAAAAAATATTATTATTTCATAGCCAAATTTTTCGACATTTTCTTGTTACCGTTCCACGACATACTTGGTAATTTTTTAAAAACATGACTGGAGTTGTTTATCCTACAAAATGTAATGTTTATAGATATATATTCATTGTATAGGGAATCTAAAACTGAAACTGAAGAAAGTAAGAAACTTGGTATGACTTCCGGTTAGATTCGAAATTGTTATTGGTGTGATATACCGTGAAATTCTTGCATGTTAGCCAAGAGTTCAAAATGGTATTTTTTAAAATAAGCGAGTTATTCAGTAGGCAATACTTCTGAGGCGATCCGGTGTAGGAAAGGATTCAAAATTATAAAATGCAATTAATTACTAACAGATGAAAATAAATGTTACTGTATTTGATAAACTTCGCAAGCAATAATCAACAAAGAAATATATTTTAAGTACAAAAGTCCACACCAAAGGCAACATAAGAACTTAATTTACTCAAAAAACTATTCATTTGAATTAGTGCAATTGCAACCAACTAGGCTTTTTACCATCGAATTTACACATTTGCAAAAAGCTCTTCAATAAATGACAATCTCGGACACTAAAGCCCTTATAAAAAAACCCAACAGACAAAAGTTCATTACAGCCCCATACATTTCTATTCTTTCAGTGGGTCAAAAATTACCTGCGATCTCCGCAAAATATTTCTTGCTATAAACCCCACATTTTGTCAATTTTATTACTGTTAGATACCCAAATGTATCCACAAAAAAATCAAGTCATTATCTTTAACACTTTTGGAGTTACGACGACGTATGTTTAAGAAATTGCAAAATTTAAAAACTTTGAGATTAAGAGCATTCGTATGTTTTTTGAGAGCAGAACATTGATATTATTGATACCTTTGGTAACTATTCATTGCTTATTTTAATCTGTTGTGTTGTTTTTCTTCATCTAAAGAACTTTTTAAAATAATAATTTTACATGATAACTTTATTAAATATGTTTCTAGTATATTTGGTTAATTCTAACCATGTTGCAAAACAATGTCAATTTTGACAAATCTCTTTCATTTTATTAAAGATTTTTGTTATCTGACGATGTCAAGTAAAAATTTGGTCACGAAACCGGTATTAAGTAAAAAAAAATGTGATTTCTATTATCGTGAAATTTCAGGATACTATCTACAATTACCAACAAATTTGTTTCAACGAACAGTTTTTGACCGTTTGACCCCAACTAAACATTCATCGTTTCGAAAATTTTCAACACTTTTTCTCACTTAACAACTATAATTTTTTGCCCCATATTCACACACTTCGAACTGCATAAAAGAATCTACAAATGCTCGTTTTCCTACCTTTTCTTCTCGTACATGTGTCTATGGAGGCCTCATTTGTCCGAAGCCGCGTGGTCGAACTTCTTTTACCGACCGGTAATGACCTGCTGGGTCGATAAGAGTCGGCACACTGACTGACCCGATGCCGGCGTCGCCGTCGCGATGCCTTCGATTTCACCCCACTTCGCCCACATACTCGCCGAAAACTAACTTTTAACTTCAGCCAGACATTAGTTTTCCGCATTTATGGCTCAACTTTGTATGTGGAACAAAATATCTATTGTGGAGTCCACTAGCTAGATAAAAACCCTACCGGTCTAACTATTTTACAACTTACCAGAGAACGTCAGAGTTGAATAACATCACCTACGTGTCTGCTTTTTTGTTTAACAGTCTGGAGAAACAATTTTAAAAACGCTTCCCGTTTAGATAGTGGTTTTCCACGTACACCCAATTCCACAATGATCATAAACTGGCAACTTTCCGAATTGTTAATTTATTATTATGATCTATCGTTTTTATTTGGATTAGGTTTGGCTGTGGAAAATCTGATTGTTGTTGGTATGAATGACACTAAGCGACAGTTTCACATTGACCCTCACAGGCATTAAAAAAAAAATGAATCCTTTTCTAAAAATGTGGCTAAAAATTATGAAATAAAATTTCACCCTGTCGCACAGTTTATTTTTGGACCTTTTTGAGACAATAATGTGCCTACTCAACAAATCTGAAGAGTTTCGAGAATATACAAGGAGATTCAAATATGCAGTCATTAATTTCTAGTGGTGATTCTACATAAAAAATATGAAAGAAAGTTAATATAAACATGGGTCCGGAAATCCCTCCTAAGGGCGCTGCAGGTCTCTGAAGGGGGCATCCAAAATTAACATTTTATTTAATATCTTAGGAACTTTTTGAGCTACAGTGACTAGTTTATCTGATGTTATCGACCAAGGGTAAATTCAATCGATGCACAAAATTGGAAAGGGTACTTCTTCCACCAAATTTTTTAGTGACAATTTTCTGTGATTGTCTCATCGGAATATGATTCCTTAGCTAAAAATGCACAAAAAAAAAGATTACCTTCTTTTAACGTCGTTCGACCAACCGATTTCGAGAAATTTGAATCTAAAGAAACTAGAGATGGTACGAAAGAACCGAACCTGTTCCTTCGGAACAGGTACAAGCTAACAGTTCCGTGGAACAGTTCACAGATTTCGAAAATACTAGTTCCGACTCCGCTGGACTGTCATGCGTTTGAGCGGAGCACTGAGCACATGATAACGTTGTACCTTCGGACACGGAGCCGGAGTGGAATGAGCAGATCAGACTTGCGGACTTTTGGTATTGGTGGTAGTGGCAGTATTTGTGTGGGATGTATATAATAATAATAAATTCCACAATGATCATAAACTGGCAACTTTCCGAATTGTTAATTTATTATTATGATCTATCGTTTTTATTTGGATTAGGTTTGGCTGTGGAAAATCTGATTGTTGTTGGTATGAATGATACTAAGCGATAGTTTCACTTTGACCCTCACAGTCATTTAAAAGAAAAATGAATCCTCTTCTAAAAATGTGGCTAAAAATTATGAAATAAAATTTCACCCTGTCGCACAGTTTTATTTTTGGACCTTTTTGAGACAATAATGTACCTACTCAACAAATCTTATGGGTTTTGAGAATATACAAGGTGATTCAGGTATGCAGTCATTAATTTCTAGTGGTGATTCTACATAAAAAAATATGAAAGAAAGTTAATATAAACATGGGTCCGGAAATCCCTCCTAACGGCGCTGCGGGTCTCTGAAGGGGGCACCCAAAATTAACATTTTATTTAATATCTCAGGAACATTTTGAGCTACAGTGACTAGTTTTTGCACGTGATTCAATATCAATAAGGTCATTATCTGAGATGTTATCGACCAAGGGTAAATTCAATCGGTGCACAAAATTGGAAAGGGTACTTCTTCCACCAAATTTTTTAGTGACAATTTTCTGTGATTGTCTCATCGGAATATGATTCCTTAGCTAAAAATGCACAAAAAAAAAGATTATCTTCTTTTAACGTCGTTCGACCAACCGATTTCGAGAAATTTGAATCTAAAGAAACTAGAGATGGTACGAAAGAACCGAACCTGTTCCTTCGGAACAGGTACAAGCTAACAGTTCCGTGGAACAGTTCACAGATTTCGAAAATACTAGTTCCGACTCCGCTGGACTGTCATGCGTTTGAGCGGAGCACTGAGCACATGATAACGTTGTACCTTCGGACACGGAGCCGGAGTGGAATGAGCAGATCAGACTTGCGGACTTTTGGTATTGGTGGTAGTGGCAGTATTTGTGTGGGATGTATATAATAATAATAAATTCCACAATGATCATAAACTGGCAACTTTCCGAATTGTTAATTTATTATTATGATCTATCGTTTTTATTTGGATTAGGTTTGGCTGTGGAAAATCTGATTGTTGTTGGTATGAATGATACTAAGCGATAGTTTCACTTTGACCCTCACAGTCATTTAAAAGAAAAATGAATCCTCTTCTAAAAATGTGGCTAAAAATTATGAAATAAAATTTCACCCTGTCGCACAGTTTTATTTTTGGACCTTTTTGAGACAATAATGTACCTACTCAACAAATCTTATGGGTTTTGAGAATATACAAGGTGATTCAGGTATGCAGTCATTAATTTCTAGTGGTGATTCTACATAAAAAAATATGAAAGAAAGTTAATATAAACATGGGTCCGGAAATCCCTCCTAACGGCGCTGCGGGTCTCTGAAGGGGGCACCCAAAATTAACATTTTATTTAATATCTCAGGAACATTTTGAGCTACAGTGACTAGTTTTTGCACGTGATTCAATATCAATAAGGTCATTATCTGAGATGTTATCGACCAAGGGTAAATTCAATCGGTGCACAAAATTGGAAAGGGTACTTCTTCCACCAAATTTTTTAGTGACAATTTTCTGTGATTGTCTCATCGGAATATGATTCCTTAGCTAAAAATGCACAAAAAAAAAGATTATCTTCTTTTAACGTCGTTCGACCAACCGATTTCGAGAAATTTGAATCTAAAGAAACTAGAGATGGTACGAAAGAACCGAACCTGTTCCTTCGGAACAGGTACAAGCTAACAGTTCCGTGGAACAGTTCACAGATTTCGAAAATACTAGTTCCGACTCCGCTGGACTGTCATGCGTTTGAGCGGAGCACTGAGCACATGATAACGTTGTACCTTCGGACACGGAGCCGGAGTGGAATGAGCAGATCAGACTTGCGGACTTTTGGTATTGGTGGTAGTGGCAGTATTTGTGTGGGATGTATATAATAATAATAAATTCCACAATGATCATAAACTGGCAACTTTCCGAATTGTTAATTTATTATTATGATCTATCGTTTTTATTTGGATTAGGTTTGGCTGTGGAAAATCTGATTGTTGTTGGTATGAATGACACTAAGCGACAGTTTCACATTGACCCTCACAGTCATTTAAAAGAAAAATGAATCCTCTTCTAAAAATGTGGCTAAAAATTATGAAATAAAATTTCACCCTGTCGCACAGTTTTATTTTTGGACCTTTTTGAGACAATAATGTACCTACTCAACAAATCTTATGGGTTTTGAGAATATACAAGGTGATTCAGGTATGCAGTCATTAATTTCTAGTGGTGATTCTACATCAAAAAATATGAAAGAAAGTTAATATAAACATGGGTCCGGAAATCCCTCCTAACGGCGCTGCGGGTCTCTGAAGGGGGCACCCAAAATTAACATTTTATTTAATATCTCAGGAACCTTTTGAGCTACAGTGACTAGTTTTTGCACGTGATTCAATATCAATAAGGTCATTATCTGAGATGTTATCGACCAAGGGTAAATTCAATCGGTGCACAAAATTGGAAAGGGTACTTCTTCCACCAAATTTTTTAGTGACAATTTTCTGTGATTGTCTCATCGGAATATGATTCCTTAGCTAAAAATGCACAAAAAAAAAGATTATCTTCTTTTAACGTCGTTCGACCAACCGATTTCGAGAAATTTGAATCTAAAGAAACTAGAGATGGTACGAAAGAACCGAACCTGTTCATTCGGAACAGGTACAAGCTAACAGTTCCGTGGAACAGTTCACAGATTTCGAAAATACTAGTTCCGACTCCGCTGGACTGTCATGCGTTTGAGCGGAGCACTGAGCACATGATAACGTTGTACCTTCGGACACGGAGCCGGAGTGGAATGAGCAGATCAGACTTGCGAACTTTTTGGTATTGGTGGTAGTGGCAGTATTTGTGTGGGATGTATATAATAATAATAAACTCTGTTTAATTAGTGTTAAGTGTTAAGTAATGTAGCTCTAGCATTTTTTAATTCGAGGAGTTTTAGGAATAGTTAGAAGCATTAGGTGAATATTTTGATTTATTTCCATGTAACAATAAAATGAATTGAAGAAATGGTAAAACTTAGAAATGAAATACTCACGGTGTTCTAAATCGCATTACAAAACAAATTAAAAGTATATTAATTTATAAGACACCCTCTACTCTTATTCAGAGTTCAAATACTAGTTCATATCGGTTTTGGTATACAGGACGTATTTTGTATTGACCGCTTTCTTTTCAAGAGCTTGGAGCTCTGGAGATTTCAAAATCAAAACTTTGAATGGAGCACAATTGACATGTCAGTTTTTAACCTTCATCAACCAATCAGCATTCTTGTTTCAAAAAAATCAGGACTCCAAGCACTTGAAAAGGAAGCGGTGTCATTATGGAGCATATAAAGCTGCGAGTGCGAAAGAACGGGCAATCACTAATGCCGGACTCGGAGCAAGTCGGAATCGGAACAGGCTTTTAGAACAGGTATACTTTTTTATCCGGAACAGTTCCGACCTGTTCCGAGAAAAATCCACTCAGTACCATCTCTAAAAGAAACGCATGCATTGCCTAGATATCAAAAATAAGGATAATGATTTCTCGCTCTTCTGATCAGCATAATTTAACAATAATAAAAACCGTGGGCAGTCAATTTTCTAAAATAACAAATCTGTATTGCGTGACACAGAGATGTACGAATAGGGTTGGCTGTCATCGTAATAAAAAAGAACAAATTAGTGAAACTGCATGTATTATTCTCTTGAATAAACCAAGGAAAAATAACAAATTAATACTGAATT
This sequence comes from Rutpela maculata, assembly GCA_936432065.2. Lineage (NCBI taxonomy): Eukaryota > Metazoa > Arthropoda > Insecta > Coleoptera > Cerambycidae > Rutpela > Rutpela maculata. The sequence goes on from OW386293.2 coordinate 10,115,273, forward strand.
AATAACATATCTTAAAGATTAACAAATTAAATTAAATGTTCAAAATGGGCGCCATTCATTTCCACACAAGCTTCTAGATGACGATTCATTGAAGCAAAGACCCGTGAAAAGTTCCTGGCATGTTCCTGATAGTTTCGCACCCCATTGCTACACGTTCACGTAACTCTTCAAGATTTGTCATAGGAGTTGAGTAGACAAGGCTTTCCAAATAACCCCAGATAAAATAGTCAAGAGAATTTAGGTCGAGAGATCGGGTGGCCAAGCTACTGGTCCGTATCTGCCAATCCATCTATTGGGATTTAAATAACTTCGAACAACTATTCTAAAATGGGGAGGTGCACTACATCGTCCTTCTGATCTTATACGGCACATCCTCCAAGAGATCTCCTAAATTGTTTCTTAAAAAAAATATGTTTACATATTTCAGAAAGACATTATACACGCGCGAAGTGATATACATAGGTAGTGAAACATTTTTTTGTAAGTCTTATATATAACATTTTAACTTGTGCAAAAGGTCTAAAAGTTTAATTTATCATATTTCTTTCAATATAGAAATTTCAGAATTATTGGATCTTTTCTGGTCGTCGTATATAGCGTGTGTAAAAAGTATTGAAACACGACCGTAACTTTTAAAATATTGATTGTGTAGAAAACCCTTGGATTTTTATTTTCAATTACGCAACCTTTGGTGCAGTTTATAATTTTTAGTTTTATAAACCTACCTTTGTGATACATCAAAAGAAAGGTATTTTAATAGGCTATTTAACGGCCTAAAGAAAATCGAAATACGGCAATGTCATTTGCTTCCCTACCGCATGAAATTTATTTTTTTTTTCAAAATTTTAAGGAAGCCATGCATGTAAAGTGTCGGGAAATAATTGTGCGATAATCATTGTGTGAATCTTACATTATGGAGCGTTTAAGCGAACAACAACGAATTGAAATTTTAATCTTTGGAGGACATGGTGATCGTAAAAGAACCCAAGATGGGTAATAAACGTTATCCAAATAGAAATGGAATAAGTAGTCGGGTGATTAAAAAATTTCGACAAACTGGCAACATTAAAAATTTACCAAAATTTGGAAGACCTATCCCAGCAACTGATGGTGAACAGGCAAGTAACATTTTGCTGTCTGTGGAGGAGAATCCAAGGCAGTCTTTATGGAAACTTGCTGATGATTTTGATATTTCTCCAAAATTAGTGAACAACCTTTTCAAAAAAGAGAAACTGTATCCATATAAGGTTCATTTTTATCAGGAATTATCCGAAGACGACTTTGATCATAGGGTGGAATTTTGCGAAATTATGTAGAAAGGATGTGACATTGATTCAACATTATCTTCTAACATTGCTTTTAGTGACGAATTGACATTTTATCTAAATGGATCGGATCATAGACATAATTATCACCATTGGTCCTGGAACAACCTTCATTACACAAAGGCCGCAAAAAATTAATGTGTGGTTGGGTATGATTGAACATCATTTTATTGGATCATTCCTTATAGAGGGTAATTTAACATCCGTAATTTACCTGGACTTATAGCAAACCAAAATTGTTAATATTAGACAGTACTTAAAAATGAACAAGCTACACTGAACTATGGAATTGTCAAATATTAACTTCAATAAACTTATACTTGTTATCACCACCGACGCACTTAAAAGAATAATGCCATTGTGACGAGACCGCCGACGAGATAGCCTTTTTTATTTTTTAATTAAAAATGCCAATTTTCGTATGTAATATCACTAGTGCTTAAAATTTTATCGAAATTTTTTTCGAAAGCGTGTTGCCCGGTAATATAAAGAGTGCAAATTGACAATTTATTATCTGATTAAATCCCGACCGCTTTAGCGGGAGGGATTTAATCTTTGATAATAAACTGCCAATTTGCACGAGTTATATTAACTAGGGGCAACTTAGCTTGAGAAAAAATTTTTAGATAAAATTTAAAGCACGAGTGGTATTTGTGGAGAATATTTCACGAATAAATAATTCATTAAGTATATATTCAATATTATGTTCAGTAATTAATTGCCTTCAGACGTTTCCTTGTTGCTTTTTAGAGATTACTCACCTTCATCTTCAATTTCATCATTTACGTCACATAAAAATGCATTTCCAAAGCGACTCATCTAATAAAAAACAAAGTAGGTTTAAATTATGACAATCAAGAAAAACAATATACGTTAAACCATAGGTACTGTAACTTATAAGACTAGTCATCACAACAAAGCACGCTTCGACCAATCACATTACGGGTGAAATTACACAAATTGCATATTACCAATCTATCCCTTTTACGTTCTAAGGCTGCCGGCTCAGATGGTATGGTACCGCCATCTAGTAACGCTAGCTTAACTTAGTTACTAGCCGAAACAATGATAATAATTCAATTATATTAAAGTGTTTATTAATATATATTTGTGTATTTAATCCTTGTTTCTAATTTGAGAAGTTTGATAGTTAAGTTAAGGTTTACTTGTTTAAGTAGAGAGACTTTAAGTACAACGAATTATAATATATATAGTGATACTGCAGAGTTTTGATTTTCCAAATAAGTGTTAGCTGCTTTATAATGATTGATGAATTACCATAAGTAAGTACCTACATTTGTGTATTTATCATGAAATAACTGATTTGTCTGCTTTGTAGATATTCATATTTAATTTTAGTTGGGAAAATTATTTTGTAATTATGTTAGGTATTAAGCCATTGAAAGCTGTGTACCTATAACTTGTCCCGAACCTATATAAGTTCCACACAGCAATGGCTTTTTAGGTTATTAATACAGTACTACAATTTACAATTTACGTTAACAATTAGTAATAAGCTAGAGAAGATATTTATAGATAACATTTAAAAGCACGATTTGTCTTATTTGCCGAAAACATGTCACGACACAAAACGTCAAAAAATTTTCGCAATATTTTCCGCTGCAGCGACCTAAAAAATTAGAGCGATAAATTTTGCATGTTGATCCTGTCAAAAGCAGATCTAGCTTGAATTACCACTAATAATGACGTTTGATTGGTGCCATGTTGTGAAAATACAGGCTCTCATTGGCTATAGCGTTAATGAGTGAAATAATCTGGTTAGTTTCTTCGGAATAAAGGATTACAAATGTTTTCTTTAGCTTTTAGGCAAAACAGCAAATACGAAATGTAAATTGCATGGTGATTTTAGCCAAAGAAAAAATCGACAAGTATTAGATTAATTGGGTATTTAATTTTCAATTTTCTGTTACACTCACAGCCACTCTTAGATTCACCGCCCTGGAGAAGGGTCCGGGTTGTCCGCCCCTACAGCGGACGCTGCTTCCAGCTTTACAATTTATAAACTGAGAAAGCAAATCTGAATAATTCACGTTGTACACAAAATACGTTTCTGGAATTGCAACCTGATGTAGAAGCTCTGATTATAACAGCACAATTTTTTGTTTCCAAGGAAACAAATTACTGAATAGAAAATTCAACTTACATGATCCATCAACAATAGCGGTAAGAATACGCAAAATCGTACTGAAGAGAACGGAAAAACACTATTCGATAGTGACAGGTGTTCGTTTTCTTCAGATATAACTCGCCTCCGATCTCTATGCCCAAGATTATTTGACCACCACTATGGTTTTATTAATACTGTTAAATTCGACCCTCGTTGTTTGTTGTAGCTTGTAAATAATAGCGAATACTGTGGCCATGACGAGAGAATAATGCCCGCGATGCCTCGACGGGTGACCGCAAGTCCTCGTGTGCCTGTTCTTGATTAGATATGGTAATGTAGTGCCCAGTGAGAATGATAAACTCGACATGCCGCATATTGCTGCTGCTTTGTCACAGACAAACCGCGATTAAAGGCACAGTAATTTATAAATGTATGACACGTGAATATGGGCCGCTTTTGTTCTTATTTTATCTCTTTGATTTTGGGACTGCCGATGTCGTGTCGTCCTTTCCATATTGGAAAATTTAATTGGATCTGTTGATACGTCCACGGTATTAGGAATTTTAATTAAATTTAATTAAAAATTATATATCTCGTATCAGTAGTTAATAATTAATTCCAGATGTAAAAATAACCCAATAATATGTATTGTGGTGCAGGCTCACATACCGGTCGGGTCAAGTTATTAAGTGAAATAAATTAACTGTAGGTGTATATTTGGTTGGTAGAGGAGACGTATATAATTTTTATTCTAGTTACATACCAAAAGTTCTCAGCTAGCTTCTTTATCTTTCAAAATTACCACTAAGCCTGGATGGTTTTTTGAAAATATCACGCAACGAAGTTGAAGACGATAAAAGAGAAATCAAGACAGCTAGATCAGCGGGGAGCAATGCGCCAAATAAACAGAGATATTCCTAATAAACCAATTTTTAGCTAATAATTTTCTGCAGCAATCCCGTAATATTCATTTGTTTACAAGGAAATGTTTTTTAAGTTTAATAACATCAACCAATTTGCTAAAATTAGCTTATTATTAATCACCCTTTTAATATAGTGCTCTTTTACTAGATGGAGTCACCGTCTCTATACAATTTTCATGACATAAGAGATTTTTAGACTTTTTATTTGTTTATGGCGTTACCATATTATTAAAAATTTGACCCTTTTTTGTTTTAACATAGTTTTTTGCGGTTTTCGGGTCTTATATATCATTTGGGACAATTTTCGTGATATGAATCTTTTTTGTGAAGACATTTTCAATAAAAAAAAAGAAATTCATTTTTTTTATATAGAACGACCGCTGATTTTCTTATTTAATTGTAGTCATTATAAGAGATGTTATCGGAAAAAAATAGTTTTGCATTATAATTTGAGGTTTTTGTATATAATATTAATAATAAAATATTAATAATATTAATTAACATGATATGTCGAATAGTTTTAATATTAGTCTTTAATTTTTGTTAAGTCTATTGAAATAATTTTATAAACAATCGAAACAATAATCTTATGTTCTTAGGATATGTCGCCTACTCCTATTATCATCATTATCAGGATGAACTGGAAGCTGTAGATGATCTCATCTCCGGTCCCATCTTTCCTGGACAACAAAGCAACCGAGAAGAAAAGAGCAAAAGAGAAAAGGACGAAACTCTAACCGAATTCATAGATGCTGAAGACTAAATTAGTCCCTTGAGGTAAAGATTTTACTTCCAGCTGATTTTCGTTGTTTTCGTGGCATTTCGTTGGGGGTAGTTTCAACCCCCAGAGGTGGGTTAGGTAACTTGTGGTCAATATTTACTTATTTTATTCCAAAAAAAAAAAAAACCGATCCGACAAACCCTTGCAAGCCTCTAGCACCGGAAAATCAGAAAAGGAGGTGGTTTATCTGGTTTAGGGGTACTGGGTGAAGGGTAGGTCAGAAAATATCGTCATCATCGTATTCTTCGCCCTCGAAAACGGGCGTATACCACTTTCCAGCTGATTTTTGTAGTATTTTTTGTAGTATTTCGTTATTGTAGTTTCAACCCCCGGAGTGAGTTAGGTCACCTGTGGTCAATATTTATCTATTTTGTTCGAATTAATAAAAAAATAGATCCAACAAGCCCTCGCACGTCTAGCACCTGAAAATCGGAAAAGGGTCAGGTTTTCAGGTTTTGGGGTAGTGGTTGGAGGATAGTCCAGAAAATATTGTTACCATCGTGTTCCCCGAGATGTCTTGTGGTCCGGTCGCAGAACTTTTGGGCGTTTTGCCTTTTTCTGGTTTACCTCAAGGGACTAGATTTAGAATAGGTAGATTCAGATTATTAATTATAATAATAATAATAATCTTTATTAAATCCTTATTTGCCAAATACAAAGAAATGGAATAGGTACGTCAAGAAAGGCCAATTCCTAAGTTATTTTGTAAAAAAGACATATAGAACATTTACAAAACAATAGAAATCCAAAGTTCTGTAAAAATATGGTAATATAACAATTAGGTATACTAGAAATGAGGCACATTTACAAAAAGAAATGGTTGTACAAACGAGATACAAAAATAGATCATACCTAAAATATAACTAAGCAAGATTTATAAATCTTTGATTCTTACGTATTACTTTGAGTAAGATACAATTCAAATTCATTCAAATTATAGAAAAAGTTTTCTAATAAGGATTTTAGCGAGTTTTTTAACCTAAACAAAGGGCATCAATTTCTAACTTTTCCAGATAACATGTTGAAGTAATTAAATCTGGGGTAATCCGGAAATTTGTTATAAAATGTGTGCATAAAGCATAAAACTATCAATATGTATGCTGTCCTTTTTGCGTGTTAGAAATGAAGTTTAAAAATGTATACTCTCGTAAGAGGTAGATTTTTTTACTTTTAAATGTACCCCCCCCCCCCACATGTTTCATTATACGATAAACCAAATATGAGACGAATGATCCATTTTTGTAGGATAAAGACCCGTAGTGCATCTGTAACTCCCGTGATACAATATTATAGGAAATTGAAGAGTAACACAGTGGCATAATAGTAATTCAGAAGAGAGTTTTCGTCAAGAGACTTTTTAAAGTAGCTAAAGCAAAATAAGTTTATCACAAACGGAGTCAATTTGGTTACCCCAGCCACTGCCGTTGTATTAACTATGTAAGGTTAATACAACGAATTAATGAATTTCGAGCTATTTTCCATCATAACTCATAAATTCGTCCAGGAAGGTCCTATTCTGACATCAGATTCGTGTTCAGCGAGTGAAAATACATGGGTGGGTCTAGTCACTAGCCCAGGATTTTTTGTTTTTGTGGGTATGTGATTATATTAATATATTATTATTATTATCATATTTAGTACAAATCTTTAGAAAGGGTTGTAAATGTCGATTCACCTTTGTATAGCTGATGAAGTAAGTGAGGAGAAGAATACTAAAAGTAGCGACCAATAAATTTTAAGTGTGGACGTGAATTATCTCGCATGTAATTAAATAATTTTTCAGGAAATCAAAACCTGAGACGCTGACTGCAAAATAAAATATGTCGTGTGAAAGATAATGATACCCTCATAAATCTTGCCAAATGCAAAAACGAATATGTTGTGATGGCAAAACGTATGCAAATTCAAAGGCATTTAGCGTATCAGATAAGACGTTTACTGGAAAATTTATATTACCTCTGACAAAAAGGTTATGCATGGTTGTCAAAGTCGCTTATTATTTTACTCAGTTACATCTTGCGTCATTTGTTTCGATAACTGTGATCAACGCGTGATATCTGATTAATTCAAGTATATAATTTAATGGACTTGATAGTTATAATAATAATAATAATAATATTCTTTATTTAGCATATGAGCTATTTACAAAACATACAGAGCATACAATATATATAATAGTTAATTATTACAATATGACACATAATAACGTATTTGTCTTATAAATAAAAAGTTTCTTGCTTCTTTTATGTGGGAAGGCAAATATACAAGGTGTTCATTAATGAAAAATGTTTCAGGGTGATTCCTCAGGTCATTTTATGAAGAAAAGTTCATATGAACATATGTCCGCAATGGCTTAAATTTTTTGCTACAGGGTGTTGATTTTTTTAAATTGTTATTTTTTTATATCTCCGAAAGTACTTTAGATATTATTTTCAATTGTGGTATGTCTTAATTGGATATAAAACCACATATTTCAGTCAGAAAAGTTATTTTATCGCTCCACCAGTGGCGTCCCTGCAAACATGTCCTCTGATATTTTTTACCAAAAAAGTGGTACGCCACTGACATTTTTCCATGTGGATATTTCTTCTTATTAGTCTGATTAATTCTACATGAAAACGGTCTCTTGCGTTTTTCTCGTTCTTGATTAAAATAATTAAATTCAAATTGCTTCATTTAGCAGTAATAACTCGGCAAAATTTTTGAGAAATACCAAAGGCATATAAAAATAAAAAAATATTATTAGTATGTACTATCAGAACATTTTTAATTTATTTGAGAACGTTTTTTATTTTAACTAGACTAGAGTTTCCTATTATAGTCAACTGTACAGGGAGGTCGCGCGAACGTTAGAGCCTCGTTTAACTTTGTTATTTTTGGAGTTACGTAAAAAAGTTCGAGAAATCACATGTATTTTCCAAAGATTATTTCAGAAAAACAATTAAAAGTTGAATTTCGAAGATATGAGCTTTATTTTGTTTTTTTTTTAATGGAATACCAAAATGACACATAGTATTTTTCTTAAATACTATACTAGATATTAAGTTTTCTATTTTCTTATATTAAGTCACGGAAAATATATATCAATTATTATACTCTTCGCAAAAACGAAGAGTATATTGTATTTGATCGGCACATTTCTAAATCAGTAAATATCGCTCGTAAAGAAAAAAATTGTATATCGTTATGTTAGTGAACGAATTCTGAACAACTTTCAAAATTTCCGTCTTCCGTCCGTCACGTTTCTTGTAAGCACGATAACTCAAGAAAGAAAAATCCGATAGTATTGAAATTTGGAGAATAACTTAGTGTTAGCTAGAGGAAGAACTCTATTGTTTTTTAACAAAATAGATTGGTAAATAAAAAAGTTATTAGTAATTTAAAATCTAAAAAAACATTTTTTACATTTTTTTATGGTTTGTAATAAATAGAAACCTTGCGAAATGTTATTTCCTATCACTATTTTTTTTTTTTAATACATTTTACTAATGTGTGTTTCCTAATAATGACAATAAATTTTCTAATGGTATATATTACACTCATTAACAATTTTAGTAATAAGAAATGGTGGTGTAGCGGCAAGAGTTTCCAAGAGTCCCGGGTTCGATCCCTCACATCGTGATTTTTTTTTCATATATTTTTTTTCACAACAAAGTTGGTATCACAAAATTTAGAATGTCAAAAATCTAACATTATTTGCAAGAAAAATGCGAAGAGTGTCCTATAGAATGTGTAACAATTATATAAAAAGCTCAGTAAATCGGCGAAGAGTATAATGCTTCCTCTAGTTGAAATTCTCCATTTTATTTAAAATAAAGTGAAATTAGATACTAACAGGTATTTTGACAGAACTAACATATTGTTTATTTTAATTTACATACTTTTGTTTTCCATGGCTAATTTGATAAATTGTAAATTAGACAATATTTTTTTAAGATAAATACCATGTATTATATATAATAAAAAGGTTTTTTATGGCCTTTCAAATGGTGTAAATATATATGGAGTGTTACATTTAAAAAACCAAAGTAAAGTTCATATCTCCGAAATGCGAGTTTCAGTTGCTATTCTAAATTTGAAATTGCCGCCACGATGATCTAACATAACCTCAAACGCCAGAAATCCAGTTTTAATTTGTTGATATTCTTTCGAAATTATCAAAAATTAATCGGATGTTTGATGACGTAGTGTTTCATATGGTCACCGCTCAGATTATTACTATTGGCACAGAATTTCTCTAATTTCGTGCTATTGGCTATGATCAAGGATGAGTTGACAGACATATGATAAGTTACGTTTATTTGTTTACCCGCACTATCACTTCCCGATGAATAATATCTAGCATTTTTTTCTGTTACATTAAAAACGAAAATGATTAAAAAGAAATATACTGTTATTTTTTTACAAATTATGAAATATTTAATAGTTTTAGTTTTATTTTAATAAAATTATGATGAATGTTATGTTGTGTTATAGTAGATGGTTTAATTTATTTTGATATTATTTTCTTGTTATTATTTCTTTGTGTTAAAATTTAAAATTAAATAAACATTTTTTTATTATTTTATTTATTTGTTTTACACTTTTAATTCAATATAACTATGATATGATACCTATTTAGATGTTATTTCTGTCTTGCCTTCTACATTTCCGTTTCTGCACAAAATAGGAGTTACGACTTACTTATGACATTTACATAAATTTTTAATTTTATAATCCTCATATTTATCACATTCTATAAATTATTTTATTTATATTTAATTATTTAATAATTCAAATAAAACAAATTACTGGGTAACCACCCAATTGCTCCATATTCTTCATATAGCACAGGGCACATATAGCGGGTGTCATATAATATCAGTTATTTGGTAAAAGTCTGTAAAAGTAATGTAAATAATACATTTATATGCACTTATTTGGTATCAAAATGAAGCTTAAATCATCACGAATCAGATTTCACCATAAAATAGACTCTGAATATTCCCAATGGAAAGTTTCCAGGAAAGTTTCCTGAAAACTTTCGAAGTAATCAAAACTCCGGGAGTTTACCCATCTCTGATAATTACCAAAGTTTATTTCAAATTTTATTTTGTTCTCGTTCTTATATGATAAAATAATAGTATTTTATATAACAAGTTGCTAAAATGGTATTTTTTTTTACAAGTGGGGCGTTTATAGTACGAGCCGAAGGCGAGTGCTATAAACCACATGAGTAAAAAAAAACACATTTTAGTCTCGAGTTATATACAAATTTTTTTGCGTCGCCATTCGAAATTAGAAAGCAATATAATTTTAATTTAAGTGTACGATAGCGCCTAGGCTGCAGAAGTATAAATCCACCACTGTATTAACTGATAATTGTTGAACACATAAATCTAGTTATCCAGGAATAAATGACGTTTTTACAAACATCATTTTCAAAACAATATTTGTTGACATAAAGTAAGTTGTTGGTGTTCAAAACCATCTCATCGTATTATTCCTTCGATTTTTAGTGTTTCACTGAATTTATTTTATTTTCTCGCCATTTTTATTCGAATATCTCAGTTGTTGAATCATATGAATGTGGAAATGGTAACAATGCATTACGTATATGGTCTTGCAGGTGGTAATGCAACAAAAGTCAGAAGTATCAGGAAAGATATTCTGATCTTGCCTTACCAGACAGCAGGTTCTTTTCGATTAGTCATCGTCGTCTTTGTGAAACTGGTAATTTCCAAAAAGGTATTTCGGAAGGTAGATCTCGAACTGTCAGAAAACCCGAAATTGAGGAAGCGGTGTCGCAGGAAATCGACGAATATCCTGCGATGAGTAAAAGGAAAATTGTTAGAGCTCTGAATATTTGTCATCAAATTTTCCACAGCGTGTGAAATTCTGTCAGTGGTATCTTCAGAATGATACACTAAATCAGAATGATTTATCCAGTGACCTGAGGCGCGCTGAGCGGGAATACAGTACACACCCAGAGTGTGCAATACCGTTAATTCTTTGACAAGGCGAAAACTATTTTTATCTATGGGAATAAACAACAATAATTTAATTTTCTAAAATTGTCCCACAAAATTTTTAATGTCAGAAGCACTGGACATCTCTGATTGAAATTTCCTCTCACTACCAGACGAATACCGTTCTCAAAAAATTCTGAAACTTCGAAGGTTGGTTTATAACAAAACTGTCCTTGTATAGAAGGAATATTATTACCCACTAAACATTTCATGTCAGACAGCAACAAGTACAATAAACATTTTTATAACTACTAGTACAAACTTACATACTCATTGAATTCTAGACCTAACAATGTGCACCGAGCTTTTTATATTAACGTTATTGTTGCCAATACGTGTCATTCCATAATCTAAGGTATTAACTTTCTCTGAAGTCATATAATAAATACTTCTCACTATTTCAATATTTTGATATTTTATTTACTTGTAGAAGGAAGGAAAAATTCAATGTACTTACATTTATCTCGGAAACAATTCTGTACGGTAGCGTTCGTTTTGGGGGCCTCGTAATCTGTAAAATTATTTGATGATAATTTCAACATTCATTCGTATTTAAAATATACAGTTTCACTTCTAGTGGAATGCAATTAATTTTTACTTTAAAACACGTTATTTCTTAGTTTGTTGGGTATTTTGCCACCGTAAAAATATTTAAAAAGGACCCCGCAATAATCTTATGGAAATTGGGTTTTGGTCAAATCGTCTGAATTTTTGATATATTTTAGGTTTCGTCATCCCAAGGAAAAGTCTCAATGGGTAGAAAGCTCGAAAATCAATACTTTGGCTGTTACGGAGCTTGAAAGCTCCAAAGCTCCACCACAGATTTATTTATTCGTGCCTGAGTTAAGTAACGAAGTAACTGAGTTACCTAAAAAGCATAAAGTCATAACAAAAAAATAAGATTTGCACTTTGTTATTGCACTTTGACAGCTAGCTGACAGCCTGTTGAAAGCTGCCAATTGTCGAATTATTGTATTCACATCATGTATGAACTGAGTTACCTAAAAAGCATAAAGTCATAACAAAAAAATAAGATTTGCACTTTGTTATTGCACTTTGACAGCTAGCTGACAGCCTGTTGACAGCCGCCAATTATAGAATTATTGTATTAACATCATGTATGAACTGAGTTACCTAAAAAGCATAAAGTCATAACAAAAAAATAAGATTTGCACTTTGCTAATGCACTTTGACAGCTAGCTGACAGCCTGTTGACAGCTGCCAATTGTCGAATTATTGTATTCACATCACACATGAACTGAGTTACCTAAACAGCATAAACTCATAATATAAAAATAAGATTTGCACATTGTTAAGACACTTTGACAGCTAATTGACAGCTGTCAAGTGTCAATTTGGACAATTTGACATCCGATTTGAATTCAGCAACCTCAAAAACATAAACCTAGACATTAAAATCGAAAAAATAAGTTATTTAAAAATCTATAGACTGCACGAATAAATAAATCTGTGGTGGAGCTTTGGAGCTTTCAAGCTCCGTAGCAGCCAAAGTATTGATTTTCGAGCTTTGTGCCCATTGAGACTTTTGCTTGGGATGACGAAACCTAAAACATATCCAAAATTCAGACGATTTGACCGAAACCCAATTTCCATAAGATTATTGCGGGGTCCTTTTGATGAAATAAACCTCTGCGCCAAAAGGATCAGACAGAGGCTGGTTTTTATACTTCTAGTACAAAATGTCTCACACCTAAAAATATATAAACTGAAACAAAATTGTTAAATGATAAATTGAAAAATTAAAACGAAGGCAGTTGACGTTTCGGAAAATAGTTCTTTTTCCGTTATCAAAACTTTCACTTTTGAGAATGTCAAACCAGAGAGTTTGTTGTTTATGTATTTTCCGAAACGTCAACTGCCTCCATTTTAATTTTTCAATTTATCATTTAACAATTTTGTTTCAGTTTATATATTTTTAGGTGTGAGACATTTTGTAATAGAAGTATAAAAGCAGAAGTACTAGTATCAAAACTACAAACAGTAAGGCATCCACCTGACGAATTCTTGAACAAAAACATTAATAAAACATTTAAATTTCGTGAAGTAACATTCAATGAAGTAAGGGAGGCAATTAATAATTTAAAGAATAAAAACTCTCTGGATATTTATGGTATAAATGTAAAAATCATAAAACAAATAAAAAACATGATAATATCACCTTTAACGCACTTAGTAAATTTATCCATAAAGACAGGTGAATTTCCAGACTCTAAAAATTGCTAAAGTGATCCCAATCTTTAAAGGAGGAAACCGCGATGACCCAGGTAACTATAGACCGATATCTTTAGTTCCTATCATTGCCAAGATAGTGGAAGGGCTTTTAGCCAAGCAAATAGCAGAGTACTTCGAAAGTAATAGTTTATTTATTGATGAACAATTTGGTTTCAGACAAAATCGTAATACGGAAATGGCAATTTTAACACTTGTAGATAAGATCTCCAAGGGATTTGATGAGGCAACATATATAGGTGGAACATTCTGTGACCTGAGTAAGGCTTTTGATTGTGTAGCACATGATAAATTAATTCAAAAACTAAATTTTTATGGATTTATTAAGTACTAAAATTATTCAATCATATCTAACCAACAGACAACAAATGGTCCACTATAATGACATGAATTCTAGCTTAAATTCTATCAAATATGGAGTGCCACAAGGGTCAATACTGGGGCCGTTGCTGTTTCTCATCTACGTAAACGATATAACTAACTCCCTTCCAAATAGTGATCTAGTTTTATACGCAGATACAACTACTCTGGATGAACATAACAACTTAGAACAGCTTTTAAATTTAATGAATAAAACACAATCAGAGGCCTCCACATGGTTTACAGTAAATCAACTACACCTCAATGAAAGTAAAACTATGAAATGCATATTTACACTAAAACACTGTGATTTTGATAACCCGGCATCAGTTAAGTTTCTTGGAATACACCTAGACTCTAGGCTTTCTTGGGAAACACATATAGATCAACTGTCAAAAAAACTCTCCAAAAATATTTACGTTTTGAGAAATTTATACCCTGTTTTAGACAATTCAGTTATACTAACTGCTTACTACGGTCTATTCCACTCCAATATGTGTTATGCAATATTAGCTTGGGGACATTCACCCCATGCCGAGCAAATCTGTAAACTTCAACGGCGTGCAATTAGAGGTTCAGGATATCGTGTAGATATAAAACAAAAATTTATCGAACTAAAAATTCCCCCTTTCTCTTGTGTGTATGCGCTGAAATGTTTACTATGGACAAGAGACAATATGCATCTATTCAACTATCATAATAATATTCACCACCACGATACGAGAAATAATACAATGATTGAAATAGAGTTTCATCGAGTAAACAAAAGCAAATTCTCTACAAACTATTATGCACCTAAACTATATAATAAACTTCCAAACCTTATTAAGTACTTACCCGCTAATCAATACAAAGAGAGAATACAAACATACCTTACCAAAAGAGCATTCTATTCTTTGAATGATATATTAAATGATGATTTCCACGTTGATTAACGCACTTATTTTATTTTATATACTTTATGTCTGTAGATTTTTTAAACTGTAGTTTGTTCTGTGTTTAGTATTGTTAATATATTTTCCATTTAGAGTTTTAATCAACATATTGTGTAGTTCTAACTAATAATTTTAAATATAAATATTAAGTAATGTCTCTGTTGTTGTTGACGAATGTAAACGATTTGTGTATTAACATGATCAAAAAAAAAAAAAAAAAAAAAAAAAACAGCCTCTGTCTGATCCTTTTGGCGCAGAGGTTTATTTCACCAAAATTTTTAAATATTTTTACAGTGGCAAAATACCCCACAAACTAAGAAATCATAAATATGCCACAAATAATAAATTATAACCAATATCTAAAACACGTTAGTTAAAGCTCAATTTTTCCAAGTTGTAGAAATAATTGCTCTAACAGTTTATCACTTTAACATTCTTTTTCTCTTATCTCTTTAGAAAATGGGGCGCAAAAACGCGTTTTTTGTACCAGAGTATCTCATTTAAAACTCCTAGTACCATTTTCTATAACTAAAAGAGACGTCGATCTCGACGTTGAATAAGGCTAGTGCGACGTTCGCGGCGAACCGCGATCGCCTAGTAAAATAACATTGTTTTGAGCCTTTCGACTCCCGGAACTCCAAGAGATATCGTTGCCATCTTCGACTAGAAAGAATACGGCCTTAGAGGCGTTCAGGCATAATTCCATGGATGGTAGCTTCGCATCACCGCCCGCTCGAGCGAGTGCGTGAACCAAATACCTGGACCTGCGGTTCCTCTCGTGCTGAGCAGGATTACTATCGCAACAACGAGTCTAAGCCCAGCTCACGTTCCCTATTAGCACATTTGACAGAATCGTTGTTATTTCTTTATACATATTTGCATTCTTTAGGTATATGTTTATACTGTTTTCATCAGGCGTTTTAGTATAGGGAAAGATTGAAAAAAATAACTGTAGCTCGAAAAAAATTTGTGCAGACTTTAAATTTTGGTTATAAGTTTAAAATGGGGTTTTACGGATCCGCGGGAACCTACAGGGGGTAAAAAGAGGTATTTTTAATAACAAAAAAATATTTTTCTTTATTTTCTCGGGAAATATGGCATTTACAAAAAAATAGTTCAGATAAAAATTGTTTCTGGCTAAAGTATCTTTAATTTGGTGTTTTTAAATTAATTTTATAGCGATAATTAACCGAAATGAAATACGGCCATTTTTCGATGACGGGATGGCGGATGAATTTCTTTTCTAGAACAAGTGTTTTAAATGGACAAAATAAAATGAGCATCTAGGTGATGCTATATATTAACGAAAAACAGCATTTTTGAAAGAAAAATTAATTACTGAGCAATTACAATAACAAAATGCCGTCATTTTGTTAACAAAAATGTGAAAACGCAAATTGAATCGGCCATAACTTCTTTATTTTCTGTGATGTTGAAACAAACAAAAAACCATTTTAAACATACCTTTAATTTTCTTTCTTAGAACTTTTGATGTAAGTCTCCCAGTTTCTAAGATATTCAACATTTTAAACTAAATACTTCATCCTAAAAACGGTCGGATGCCATATTTAAATTAAATATCTCTGAGACAATCAACCCTACACAAATATATAAACAAAATAAATTTATTATCAGTTTATAAGCTTAATTTTTGATGTCCACCATATTTTCTCTTAAACTAATACTTATTGAGATATTGGCAGAGAAGCAAGAATGTTACGCTTTTTCTAAAATTCCTTTACAGTTTAAAATGATTTTTTTTTTTGTAAAGCAAGCGCTGTAAGCCGATGAAAAAATTTGAGCGTCTAGCTCACACTATACCCAAGCAGCATTCAAAGTGATGGGAACTGACATCTGAGGCATCGGAACTTTAATATAGTAGGAATAGTAGGAATACATACCTCTTACTAATTTTGCGACTTCAGGGTAATATTCACTTTGTGGTATGCATTTGTAGTGACAATTATGTAGATTCTACTGAATTTAGGCATTGTATAGTTATAACACTTTCAAGTAACTGCTGGAGAATCTGCAACGTCGCGGATACTACTCTGCATTACTTTGAAGCATCCTCAACTGCAAAGTGAAAATTGGTAGTAATGTCGACTGCACAGCTTTACCAAAGGACCACTTCAAAGTAACGATAACTTCAAGTGTGCAATTTTAATCCCCCGGTACGTTGTTGGGAAATTTTCTGGAACTTCAAAGTTGTCTAACTTATTAGTGACATCTCGAGTAAAAATGAGGTTATTTCTACGAACATACGGGCTTTGAAGTTATTTTTACTACTCCCCACTAATTGAAAATGACTTAAAAGTTACATATACCTTGAAAACCTACTATAAAGTAATATTAACTCTTAACACAATTTATATAATTATTGGCGTTGAATAAAATGGCGGCATCTGAAATGCTCAGTAAAAGCGAAATACAGTTTATCGGCACTCATCCACGTTTTATAGAAAACTGAAGAAACAGTTAAACAGTAGTAGAAATGAGTGATTCTTCAGAATATGATGCAAACATGAAAGATTATTTCGCCACAGCAAAACCATCATCTTTGGCAACAAGTGCAAAAGTGTTCCCATCAACACAAGGAGAAAAGTAATCGAAAACTATAACAGTCTGCAGTGATATTAGTGATACTGTGTACTGCACGAAAGTTAGAACTTGTCTTTAAAACACAGATTGACCTGTAGTTCAGTTAGTGATCCACTGAGCATATTAAATGAATTTGCCGATTAAAAACTCCAAATTTAATAAATTTTGTCGATGGGGAACGGACAATTTCGGTATAAACGGCATAACACATTGTTTGTGTACAATAAATTGAACTGAATATATATACAAAAAAAAATAGCAAAAAAACTATATTTCTTTTCTAGAATATCTCCAAAGTTATCATTGACGACAAAAATAACAGTTTACAACACCATTATCCAACCTCATTTCGATTACTGTGCCGGTCTATTATATTCCTTCGATTTAAATAAAATAACTTCCCTTCAAAAACTACAGAATAGAGGAATGAGAGTGATTTTGAAATGCAGCCGATATAGGTACCTCAATCCAACTTATGCTTTCTTCTTTTCAGTGGCTGTCTGTAAAAGATTTCCATGGCTATGGTATTTATTTTCAAAATTTTAAATAACTTAATACCCAAGTATTTAAATAAGTTTATATTTTATGCAAACCAAATACATCAACACCTCACAAGAAATAACAACAAATTTTATATACCAAGGCAAAATCTAAGTCAAATTAGGAAAATTATGTTATATAAAGCCCTCGATCAATATAACAAGTTGCCAGAGGATGAAAGGAATCTATCTCTCTACCTGTATTCAAACGTAAAATTGTAAGCTATATAAAGTCGATTGATTAACTCCACATGTTTTATATATTTTTTCCTCGTTATTTTTTAATTTATTTGTATATGTATTAGTCTGAGTGTGTAAGTGCGTGTATTATTTATTTATGTATAAATTATGATTCTTTGTAATTACATTAGAAAAGTGAATTTGTATATTAGGATTTTCCTATTCAAATAAATACTTACTATGATTAGAGAATATTATTTAGGATTATGCAAATCACAACTTACACACTTTTTTATTTATTATGAAAATACCTACTTTCTGTATATTGTCGCCCTAATCTGGGAACGCTAATATACTAGTTAGGTAAATACTTTAAAACACTTATTATTGCAGAACCAATCAAAACAACTACTCTCCTAGCTAATACTGACGAAGTATTGAATTACATGATAGGATTCTTAGCACTTTAAAGAAAAAAAAAATATTGAAATTACTTAAATCATTTATTTACATTTAGTCATTCACACTTTTTTTTTATTTAATATGAAATTATCTACTTTCTGTATATTGGTACCTTAACTGGGTCACGCTAATATACTACTTAGGAAAACACTTTAAAACACTCATTATTGGAAAACCAATCAAAACAACTACTCTTCTAGCTAATACTGGCGAAGTATTGAATTACATGATAGGATTCCTGGCATTTTAAGGCAAAAAAATATATTGAAAATACTTAAATTATTTATTGAAATTCAGTCATTCACAACAATTATTACTGAACCTTACATTCTATTTCAACTCTAGAAAAGTTGTACAAGTTTTTTCGAACTCGTTAGTTCTCATCAGTAGAGTATAGAAACATTCATTCATTATTTACAAGCCTATTCTTGATTTATTTTTTACAATTAATTATTTTTTATTTATTTGCTTTTATCATGATTAGAGAATATTATTTAGGTATTATGCAAATCACAACTTACACACTTTTTTATTTAGTATATTAGCGTGCCCAGATTAGGGCGACAATATACAGAAAGTAGGTATTTTCATAATAAATAAAAAAGTGTGTAAGTTGTGATTTGCATAATACCTAAATAATATTCTCTAATCATGATAAAAGCAAATAAATAAAAAATAATTAATTGTAAAAAATAAATCAAGAATAGGCTTGTAAATAATGAATGAATGTTTCTATACTCTACTGATGAGAACTAACGAGTTCGAAAAAACTTGTACAACTTTTCTAGAGTTGAAATAGAATGTAAGGTTCAGTAATAATTGTTGTGAATGACTGAATTTCAATAAATAATTTAAGTATTTTCAATATATTTTTTTGCCTTAAAATGCCAGGAATCCTATCATGTAATTCAATACTTCTCCAGTATTAGCTAGAAGAGTAGTTGTTTTGATTGGTTTTCCAATAATGAGTGTTTTAAAGTGTTTTCCTAAGTAGTATATTAGCGTGACCCAGTTAAGGTACCAATATACAGAAAGTAGATAATTTCATATTAAATAAAAAAAAAAGTGTGAATGACTAAATGTAAATAAATGATTTAAGTAATTTCAATATTTTTTTTTTCTTTAAAGTGCTAAGAATCCTATCATGTAATTCAATACTTCGTCAGTATTAGCTAGGAGAGTAGTTGTTTTGATTGGTTCTGCAATAATAAGTGTTTTAAAGTATTTACCTAACTAGTATATTAGCGTGCCCAGATTAGGGCGACAATATACAGAAAGTAGGTATTTTCATAATAAATAAAAAAGTGTGTAAGTTGTGATTTGCATAATACCTAAATAATATTCTCTAATCATGATAAAAGCAAATAAATAAAAAATAATTAATTGTAAAGAATACTTACTATTTTTTGAATGAAATTAAATGTAAACTGATCACTAAAATATGAAAACTCACGTATTTTTCCATTATTATTATTACACACCTTACGTTAATAAATATATTTACAAGACATACATTGTACATCGTTTTCAGTAAAAAAACAAATATTTTATTTGCACAAATTTATTAACAATTTAATTAATATCAGATAATAAAAAGTGCTTGGTAAAAATATAATAATTGTTATTTTTAATCCACATTCGTGTCCTTGTTCACATCACACACAGTGAAACTTTAACAGTTATTACCGTGTTGCCAATTAAAAAAAAAATATTACTTATCTCGTATCTGCCAATTGTACCAACATGAAAATAAGTTGATGACAATAGTTACCAAGATCTTATACCGTCATTGGTCCCATTTGCTACATCCAGGTAAATATAACTACACGGTGAAATTGTTGTAGTTCCCGTCACCACTTTTAAAGTAGCAACAACTATAACGTTGGTGGCATCTGCTACTTTATGGGAAATGTAACTTGTAGGGAAATAATTTTGGTTTTTGCAATCTCTAAGTTACTGCAATTAAAATCGCCATTTTTCTGTTATTGATTGAAGACGCCATATTAACACAGATAAAAATATAATTCAATAAAAAATTTCTTTTTATTATGGTCATTTACAAATATGTTTTATAAATAGATTATTACTTTATAGTATATAAAATTAAAAAAAAAACGTTTTCCATAAAAAAATTTGCAGTTTTGCTTGTACACATAATAGGTTCCCGCGGATCCGTAAAACTCCTCAACTTTTTTGTTTCCTAAACTTTGGCCTATTTTGAACCTATAACCAAAGTTTAAGGTCTGCACAATTTTTGTTAGAGTTAAAGTAAAGTTTTTCTGTATCATTTCGGAAAAATTGTATTATCGTCTCAGATAATTAAGAACATAGATTCAGACAGACAGTGTAAGTAACTCCAGAGAAGCCCGGTATAAAATAACGGTGCTATAACCATATACAGGGCCCGTATGGGGGGGGGCTATTGGGTACTGAGTTTAGGGGCCTGCCGGACATGTTGACAAACATTTTTTTTCACATTTCTCCCCCCTGCTCATCAACTATTAAGCGCTGGTGCACATCAGAGATAATTTTTTTCACATGTCTCCCCCCCGCTCAAGAATTATTAAGCGCGGGGGCCCACCAGAGATGTTGACATTTTTTTTCACATCCCCCCCCCCCCCGTCTCATCAATTATTAAAGTACAGAGGCCCGCCAGAGATTTAACAATTTTTTTTTCACATTTCTGCCGCCGCTCATCAATTATTAAGCCCGGGGGACCGCCAGAAAATTTGGTACCGGGGCCCATGATTTGATGTGGGGGGGCCTGACCATGTAATATAGATATTTGTAGTCGACAACGCCCGAGTACAACTTTTATTGAATAACTTTAAATTTCAGTTAATATATCAAAGTGTATAAAACAATATTAAGAGAGTCTTTCGCATTACTCTAATAATTTAAACGAGAAATCAGTCAGAACAAGTTAGAAATGAACTATATAATTTCCAGGGTGACTGCCCATGTAAGCTCACGTACATAACAGTTCAAATATTAATCTTTCTGGTCTGCTAACTACTAAGCAAGAAGTATAAATGTTTATAAGTTTCTAAATAAAAGCAACGTACAACTATTATCCATTTAAAAGACCACAGTTATGTACACAACAAATCTTGTGCAATGAGGAATATTTCTCGCGGTTACTAGAGAGATTATTGTGGAACTACATGTGAGGTTAAAATATTACGTACAAGTGAGTTTTTAATAATATGACAGCTTTCTAGCGCGACCATACATTACTAGAGCTTTTATTAATATTTGTTTCTGATGTTCGACATTAATATTTTCAGGGTTCCAAATTTTAAATAATTAATATTATTTTGAAATAAATTATTCATCTAAGTAGTTGGGGACCTGACGGATTCAAAGGCCGCACAGTGGGAAATTTTTCAATTTTTTTGGACAAAAATCCGTCTACAATGCAATTATTAATGGATTTGAAATTTTTTTTTTTTAAATAATTGTTAGGTATCACCCGATGTTTGAGCACTGCCCAAATTTTAAAACCGTTCAACATAACCTCAAAAAATCCTATAAATATATGAAATTCGTGTATTTTACTTAAGTAAAAACCGCTGCCCAAGGAATCACTACTTCCACATCCAGATTATCTATCCAAGTCATTCACAACGAAAAAACTTTTTAT
This sequence comes from Rutpela maculata, assembly GCA_936432065.2. NCBI lineage: Eukaryota > Metazoa > Arthropoda > Insecta > Coleoptera > Cerambycidae > Rutpela > Rutpela maculata. Next base: position 10,137,408 of record OW386293.2, read on the forward strand.
TTGAAAATAATTGTTTATGGAACTTTAATAATATAATATTTGAAATCCTCTACCCCAAAAACCCATAAAACGATACCCCACATCGATAGTGGGGTGGGAGTGGTGATAGGGGGGGGGTGATAGTGGGGGTGGATGAAGTAAAAAAATATTTTGAGGTTTCTGGTTCCTATACATACACTAAATCACATTTTTTTTTCATCCCCTTTAATAAGGAGGTGGGGTGGTAATGGGGGTGGCTAGTGCCAAAAATTTTTTTGAGACCCTAGCTCTCTTGTATATACTAAATACCAATTTCTTGGACTCTTACCTGCTTGATTTACCCATTTACCTCAAATTTACCCCAATTTACCCCCAAACCCTTCGACAGAACAAGATGAAAATATAATCTAGTTCTAGATCTCGTTAAAGTACGTACGTGTACCAAATTTCAAGTCAATATCTTAAACGGTTCCAGAGTAAACGTGCGCACAAAAAAAAGTTACAGACAGACAGACCGACAGACAGACAGACAGACCGACAGACAGACTGAATTTTTTTTTTCGCTCAAACTTAAAATCTCGACGTTTCATGACATTTTAAGCCTATTTGGACAATAAAAATTTTTAAAAATTTTTTTGTCGTTACTATACTTCCACTGGACGTGGAAGTAAATGCGAATTTCTGTTTTTTAAAAGTTTTACTCAGAAAATATCCTTTACTACATGTTTTTCGGGTCGCTGATTAAGAAAAATGGGGTCCCGTTAACCAGAAATTGATATAACACCCTTAAAATACCGAAAAACATCCCCAATAGGGATTTTTTCGAAATATTCTTATTAAAAATGTAAAATAGTCTAGTAAAGTGTATTTTTTATATAATAAATATAAAACCTTAGTTATTCAAATAATAATTCAGTAAACATTTACCGTAAGGGTTAATCAGAGGGGTTGAAACAACCTCTGTTTCGACAAAAAATACAAAAAATATAATTACAATGGTTATTTTTTAGTTTTTGCTTCAAAATAGGGTAAGAGAGTACATTGTGACTATGAGAGTGTATCTCAACCCCCTTTAAGGGTGAAAACCACCCTTAAATGGCTGTTGAATTTGAAAATTTCGAAATTTTTTGAAATTTTAGAATCACGTCTTCTTCGATATTTTCACTAAATTGATAAATAAAAATTATTTTAAAGGTTAAATTAATCATTTCTTATATACTTTGACAATGTGAATAAACAACAATTCAATTTTTTGCCTAATTGTATATTTAAAGCAGATAATTTCCCAGATTTATAGCTCTTGGTTAAATTTAAATATTCCCCATTCTTGTTAGCCTTTTTAGCTAAGTCTCCTTTTTTTGTAAATATTTCTGAATTTTCTTATTATATCTTTTTTAAATGAAGGTATACATTTTTTTAAATTAACGGTTTTACTTAAAAACACCTTGCATATACGATTTTTCATATTTTTTAGAGTATTATCAGACCACAATACGAAGAGGAATATAAAAAATATTACTTTTCCCACAGTTTTCATTGCAAAAAAAATCATTTAGAATAGTCACAAAATTTTCATACATTCTAGTCTATGTAAAACAACTATCCACAGTTAAAAAAAACAGATTTTTTATCAAAAGTAAAGTCATTAGTAAACAATATTATTAAAAATAAGTACATTTATTTCATTAAACTCTACAGCATTAACAATATAAAATATGGATTCAATTATTATTTACAATTATGAGATTTAACAACAACTGCAGATTCGATGCTTTACCGCAGTTTTTTCTTTTTATTATAAAATTTAAATCTTATGATTGTAATATATGAAATAATTGACAAATATTATCAAAGCTTTAGCATTTAATAAGATGATTGATTGTATTTTTTTCAGTAATTTTTTACTACTAAGTATACAATTGATAAAAATTAAAAAAAAAAATGATTAACATCCATTTTAATGTCCAATTTGTTTCATTATTAAATTATCTTGAGACTATCTTAAATTCAGTTTTTTTTTTAACTTTGGATACTTGTTTTACATGGAGTAGAATGTATGAAAAATTTAGACTCTATTTTAAAAGATTTTTTTTTGAAATGTCTAAAATTTAATTTGTTTGAAAGAAATAGAGACATCTGCTGATTTTAAGCTGCTTTTAAGCACCCAATTGTTTTTGAATTTTAGGATGCTTAAAATATGTTTACTAAAAATTGAGTTGTTGTTTCACATTGCATAGAATGGATGAAACATTTTCATTTCATTTTAAATATTTTTTCCTTTCAAATGGAAAAAATGCTATTTCTAACTTACGAGCTTCTTAAAAACGTTGAAGAACTTAGAATTTGTTTCTACTCACATTAAATTGTTGTTTATTCACATTGTCAAAGTATATACGAAATGATTAATTTAACCTTTAAAATAATTTTTATTTATCAAACAAGGTTCGGAGACTGATTTTAGTGAAAATATTTAAGAAGACGTGATTCTAAAATTTCAAAAATTTTCAAATTCTACAGCCATTTAAGGGAGGTTTTCACCCTTAAAGGGGGTTGAGATACACTCTCATAGTCACAATGTACTCTATTTTTGTATTTTTGTCGAAATGGGGGTTGTTTCAACCCCTCTGATTAACCCTTAGGGTAAATGTTTACTGATTTATTATTTGAATAACTAAGGTTTTATATTTATCATATTAAAAAATACACTTTACTAGACTATTTTACATTTTTAATAAGAATATTTCGAAAAAATTCCTATTAGGGGTGTTTTTCGATATTTTAAGTATTTCTGGTTAACGGGACTCCATTATTCTTAATCAGCGACCCAAAAAACATGTAGTAAAGCATATTTTCTGAGTAAAACTTTTAAAAAACAGAAATTCGCATTTTTACTTAAGTAAAATACACGAATTTCATATATTTTATAGGATTTTTTTAGGTTATGTTGAACGTTTTTAAAATTTGAGCAGTGCTCAAACATCGGGTGATACCTAACAATTATTTAAAAAAACAAAATTTTCAAATCCATTAATAATTGCATTGTAGACGCAACTTTGTCTAAAAAAATTGAAAAATTTCCCACTGTGCGCCGTATTAATCTTATGGAAAAGTGGTGTCGGTCAAATTGACTGAATTTTTAATATGTTGTAGATTTCGACTTTCTGATCACAAGCTCTCATCGGACCAACTTCAAAATTCAGTTTTTTTACCGTTACTATACTTCCATGATGTGCGGATTATGATTTAGGGATGTATAATACAGCGCTGAGAGCATAAAACTTGGGGTTTAGTCCGAACAAGTGCGGGAGTTATGAAACTTTGGGAATTTGTAGATCTCGATGCCCTGAATGAAATAAGAAAAAATACAAAATGTGATCTCAGCCGCCGGCGCCGCCATATACAAAAAATGGCGCACAAAAACAATTTCTTTGAAACATCTCGCTTCGGGGGCCTTATACGGCAAAAAATGTTTTTATGAAAATAAAAGAGCATTAAATTTTCTACAAAATATGTCCTATATATTTTTTCGTTAAACTGAATATTTTCGGTGCACCAGCCGAGCGAAGTTAAACATTCTTAACAAAATCATGATATTTTGCAATTTCTCGATTTAGTGCGACTTTTATGAAGGAGTATTTTTGTGTTGAGACAAAATTTGTTTTCATACCTGAAAATCCTCAAATATAGTTGATTTTCCTTGTCTGCTACGCATTTCTCAATGTTCAATACTCGTTTCCACACCACCTTCTGGTAGAGTATATGGTGCGTGTATTTTACGTGGTTGTCCCCTATAGGCCTAATAGTACAGTAACTAGAGGTTTTAACTTCGGAATAATGTCATATTGAACGGATTTCGTCCATTTTCGGTAATATAATAGTAAATGCTTCACAGAAAAGTTTCTATATTGCACGGGGGCTTGCTAATTTATAGGGGATGGATGCCACCCCCTCTCAGGAGGTGCCACTTAAAAAATATATATATCTCTATCAGAGCTGAAAAAGAATCAAATTTTAAGAAGAAAAGGTTCTATGCAATTTTTCACATAAATTGATAGTTTTCAAGTTATAACGACTTCAAAATTGCTATTTTAGCTTAAAAAAAAAGTATTTCCAAACGGCTTTCGTCAAGTATCTCGAAAAGTATTGCTTTATCGAAAAAATGTTACAGAAGAATTGCAGAAAGTACAAACTGGGAACTAATTATATTTTTTGTTTATTGATGTAGGATTAATAATTTCGGAGATAGTTAAGTTTATATTTGGTATCCAAGTGTTTCTAAATTACCTTTAAAGTTTAAAATGCATTTTTTAATAAAGCAAGTGCTTTAAATGAGCAAGAAAATTGAGCATCTAGGTAATGTTACATCTTAACAGAAAACTGTATTCGAGATAATTTTTTTAAATTACTGGCTAATTAGAGTAACAAAATGGCGACCTTTTTATATAAAAAATATAAATACGCACATTTTTCCGTCATAGCTTCTTTATTTCTTATGCTACAGGAACGAGTAAAAATAATTTGAAAGCGCCATTAATTGTCTTAAATTTCATTTGTTAGCATGCGTGACGTAGGTGTCACAATTTCTGGGATATTTAACATTTAAACTGCATTTTTCGTCTTATAAAAGTTTGGACGCCATTTGTAAACTTTCACATCTCCGAAACTATTAAATCTATGTAAATAAATAAACAAGCGAAGTTCATTATCAGTTTATGAGCTTTATTTTTGGTTTCTACTCATTTTTCAATAAAACTAATATTTATTGAGATACTTGAAAAAGGAAAAAAAAATAGTGACGAGACGAGACATTTCTCGGTCTCGTCTCATCTCGTCTCGACTTCTCGAGACGAGGGGCCAAATTTTTTTCTCGAGACGAAATTTTTAAGTCGAGATCTCGCCGAGACGAGACGAGATCGAGAATTTCTCGACTTTTTTTTATTGAAAATTGTTCTGCATTTGACCTTCGAATGAATAATATAAACTTGAATTAAATTGAGAATACAAATACTAATAATACAGATTCATCAATCATGTCTGTATCGTATTACGCCCTGCCATTTTTTACTGGTGCTACACGTCTTGGAAATGAATATAATTTAGTGTAATGTTGCCGACTTCCGTATATCTTAAGCTGAGTTCGGCTTGCACACGCGGTACTAGAGTGGAGTAAGAGTGGATTTTCATCACGTGATCACAGGGTAAAAATTGCGAGTTGTATTTATTCGAGCGCGAAATACTCCAACTACTGTCAAAAGGTATTTTCTCACCAAACCTTCAATATCTATGATTTAGATTTATTTGTAACTTATTGTGATCAGTTACATAAATAATTATGAATAATATAATTTTGCATGTGATTCATTTTGCATGGGAAATGTATTTCGAGAATGATTCTTCTTCAGAAGAAAATATTTTTAAAAAATTAGACAATTATGCAGAGCTGACTGTTCCAGATATGACTGACTATCAGTTTAAAATGCATTTTCGGATTCCCCAAACACATTCGAAGATTTACTTCTTAAAGTTAATAATTTAAATATGCATCATAGTAATACGTATAATAATAATATAATAATAAATAGGCTGACGTTAAATAAAAAGATAAAAAAAATAAAGAAAAAAAAATACAATAATAACGCCTCCATGAAGTCAATCTAAACTCACTGGTATTATTTTGTAATAATATTAAATTGTTATGTTTGATAACAACACCTTTATCTGTGACTGGAGAATGGGCATTTGATGAAATACTTTCCAGCAAGCATTAATTAACAATTCGCACACGTACTCCCAACATTCGCCAAACCAAAAAACGTTAATTAAATGTCAAATTCTACTTTATTTTTCGAACTTTGGTTTCACGAGGTGGGACTTAAGGAGTGAACTCTTCACTACACTCCGTAATGCCAGAACGCTAAAATATTGCAAATTTCACTCCAAATGCCAAAAGCTGAACGGAAATAGTACTCTTGGAGTGAAAAGAGTTAAAAGAGTGCGTAAGTCGAACTCAGCTTTAGAAATGGTTGTTCGAAATGCAATGCAATTTTGCAATTAATCTTATATATTTACTTACTATAGAAACTAGCAACAACGTATATATTTTTAGTATAATACGAACTTAATTTAAATTATTAAATCTCATATCTTCTTAGAGTATACGGTATAGAGGCAAAAAAAAATTAAAATATGGAGAAAATTAAAATTCACAATATTTCAAATAGGTCTTTTAGTTAAAGGTAGGTTTAAAAATAAACAAACGTCAAATACTCATTAAATTGAAGTGTAACTTTATAAATTAAATAAATAGAGATATTTCACTTGTGAAAAAAAAAAGGAAAAATGGGAAATTTCATTTGTCGAGACGAGACGAGATCTCGACCTCGAGACGAGAATATGTCGAGACGAGATGGCTGAAAAATCTCGTCCCGACAATGTCGAGACGAGACGAGAAAAACCAATTTCTCGACGAGATGAGTCTCGCGGTATACAAACCAAAAAATTTGAGCATCTACGTCATGCTATAAATTAACGAGAAATAATGTTTAAAATTCCTTTTTTTTAATTACTTTCTAATTACAGTAACAAAATGGCGACGTTGTTATTAAAAAAATGTGTATACGCACATTGCTTCGGTCATAACTTCTTTGTTTTTTATGCTACAGAAACAAATAACAAAATAGTTGAAAGCTTAATTAACAACCTATTATTCTACTTATTAGCAACCTTGACGTAGATGTCACAGTTTCTGAGATATTTAACTCTCGCTCTAATTTATTATCTTATGAACACTTGGATGCCAAATGTAAACTTAAATATCTCCGAAATTATTAATTCTACATCAATAAACAAACAATATAATTAATTCCCAGTTTGTACTTTTTGTAATTGATCTGTAACAGTTTTTTGATAAAGTAATACTTTTCGAGATACTTGACGAAAGCCGTTTGGAAATGCCTTTTTTTAAGAAAAAATCTATCAATTTATATAAAAAATTGCATAGAACCTTTTCTTCTTAAAATTTGATTGTACTTCAGCTCCAATAAATATATATATTTTTAAGTGCCACCCCCTGATAGGGGGTGGCATCCCCGTACAATATAGAAACTTTTCTGTGAAGCATTTACTATTATACTTCCAAAAATGAACGAAATCCATTCAATATGACATTATTCCGAAGTTTTGCATATTTTTTATTTCTAGGTACTGTACTATAATCCACGACTAGACGACTAGCCTCCTTCCTGAGGAAATAGAGCAAAGCTGGGCTTACACAAGTAACAATGCTAAAAGATCCTGCTTCTGAAAAGCTATAAAAATTTCTTTACTGTAAATGCAAGAAAGGGTGCAGTGCAGCATATGGTTGTAGAAATGTAGAAAGGCAGAGTTAAAATGTTCTGTAATTTGCAAATTTTGTAACGGACAAAGCTGCGACAATGCACCAGCAACAGTCGACGAGCTTCATGAGGACGAGGAAGACGACTCTCCAGTCGAAACATTTCTCGCAAGCATGGAGAACAATCAATATGTAGAATCAGTGAACAGCGAAAGGAAGCAATTTCCGAAGAAAGTATTGTTGAAGACTATAACGAACCTGGACATTCGACATCAAGCACCTGAAACGCCTCCAGAAGCAGGCTAGTTATGGATTAGACCTATAGGGGACAACCACGTGTGGAAACGAGTATTGAACATTGAGCTATGCGTAGCACAAAAGTAAAATTAACCTATATTTGAGGATTTTCAGGTATGAAAACAAATTTTGTCTCAACACAAAAATGCTCCTTCATAAAAGTCGCAGTAAATCGAGAAATTGCAAAATATCATAATTTTGTTAAGAATGCTTAACTTCGCTCGGCAGCTGCACCGAAACTATTCAGTTTATCAAAAAAATATATATACCATATTTTATAGATTGTATGCTCTTTTATTTTCATATGAGGATTTTTTGCCGTATACGGCACCCGAAGCGAGATATTTCAAAAGAACTGTTTTTGTGCACCATTTTTTCAATATAGCGGCGTCGGCGGCTGAAATCACATTTTGCATTTTTTTCTTATTTCATTCAAGGCATCGAGATATACAAATTCCCAAAGTTTTCAAAACTCCCGCACTTATTCGGTCTAAGAATCTACCTATCGACTGTACTAGTATAACTGTAAAGTAACTGCTACATTGCCGTCTGCCGCAGCTGAGACTCGAACTCAGGAGAGGAGAGCGGCTAGACGTATTTCACACACAACCGCGATCTAGTCCACTGCTGCCAATTAAAGATATTTTATGTTATTTGCTATTGTACAGTATGTCAGTATACAAGCATTTATTTCATTAGTATACAAAACCGCTGCCCAAGGAATCACTACTTCCACATCCAGATTTGCTACCAAGTCTCTCACAACGAACAAATTTTGTATGTGGAAATAATTGTTTATGGAACTTTATTAATATAATATTTGAAATCGTCTACCCCAAAAACCCATAAAACGATATCCCACATAGGTAGTGGAGTGGAGGTAGTGATAGGGAGGTGGTAGTGGGGGTGTATGAAGTAAAAAAATATTTTCAGGTCTTTGGTTCTTGTACACAAACTAAATCACAATTTTTTTCACCCCCTTTTATAATGGGGTGGGGGGTAGTAATGGGGGTGGCTAGTGCCAAAATTTTGTTTGACACATTAGCGTCCCTTTTATACACTAAATACCAATTTTTGTGGACTTTAACCTGCTTGATTTACCTATTTACTCCCATTTACCCCAATTTGCCTCCCAACCCTTCAACGAAATGAGATGAAAATATAATCTAGTTCTAGATCTCGTTAAAATACAGGTATGAATACAAATTTTGTCTCAACACAAACATGCTCAAGTCAATATCTTAAACGGTTCCAGAGTAATCGTGCGCACAAAGAAGTTACAGACAGATGACCGACAGAACGAGAGACAGACATTTTTTTTGCTCATTTTTGATTTTATAAAAAAACCAAAGAGTTATTTTAATCTGTTTATAACTTCAATTTCGAAAATAATAAACAACTGCAATAAAAAGGGTTTAAATTTTGGAAAAAAGAATTCTCTTTTCGTGACCTTAAAGTCCTTATAAAAAGATACAATTTGAGCCGTCGTACACATTTCTCGGATTTGATGGCAGGATTTCACAAGGGTGCAAAGTTTTAGCAACAATTGTATATTTGAGCTGTTTTAATAAATCATTTTGATTATCCCACATATGTATGTCCTGTACTCCTTTTTGTTTGATCTAAATGAAGAGAGTTTTTATATAAACAGTGTAGTTTGTTGAAGAATAACTTTGTTGCATAAATATATTATTCAAAATGTAGAGTTGAAAACTGTCTAATTATGTATTATAATCTTATGGGGAAATTCAAGTAATGCCATAAAAATATTTCGGCTACAAAAAAGAGCGGTTAGAACAATTGCTGGAATTAATAACAATAGCGAACACTGTCAGCCACTATTCTTAAAATTTGGCATAACCATCTTTATATATATTTTTTTCCCTTATCGAAATACATAAAAACATTGGTAGTTTTGATACTCCTTCTGATATCCACAGTTACAGAACAAGATCTGCAGATTTACTAAGGAACCCTCGTTTTAGGCTAAAAAAATCAGAAAACGATTCACTAAACCTTAATCTGTATAATAAACTACCACCTGAAGTTAAATTACAAAATTTAAATCCCTTTAAAAACGCTGTTAAAAGAATTATACTGAATCACTGTTTTTATTCAGTTGATGATTATTTAAAGTCATCACTTTAACAAAAACCGCTGCCCAAGGAATCACTACTTCCACATCCAGATTATCTATCCAAGTCACTCACAACGAAAAAACTGTGTATGTGGAAATAATTTTTTATGGAACTTCAATAATATAATATTTGAAATCCTCTACCCCAAAAACCCATAAAACGATACCTCACATCGGTAGTGGGGTGGGGGTGGTGATAGGGGGGTGGTAGTGGGTAGTGGGGGTGGATGAAGTGAAAAAATATTTTGAGGTTTCTGGTTCTTGTACATACACTAAATCACATTTTTTTTTCATCCCCTTTAATAAGGGGGTGGGGGTGGTAATGTGGGTGGCTAATGCCAAACATTTTTTTCAGACCTTAGTTTCTCTTGTATATAATAAATACCAATTTTATGGACCCCTACCTGCTTGATTTACCCATTTACCCCAAATTTACCCCAATTTACCCCCCAACCCTTCGTCGGAACAACATGAAAATATAATCTAGTTCCAGATCTCGTTAAAGTACATACGTGTACCAAATTTCAAGTCAATATCTTAAACGGTTCCAGAGTAAACGTGCGCACAAAAAAAAAGATACAGACAGACCGACAGACAGAAAATTTTTTTCGCTCAAACTTAAAATCTCGACGTTTTCTGACATTTTAAGCCCATTTGAACAATAAAAATTTTTAAAAAATTTTTTGTCGTTACTATACTTCCACTGGATGTGGAAGTAATATTAATTTATAAGTATCTACAGTCAAGCATTTTATATTGATGTTTAGGAGACTTAGTCTTACAGACTTTTATTATTATTATTATTATTTACTACTTATTACTTTTTTCTTATTTATTACTATATGATAATTAATGTACTGTAAGATAGCTTTCGTTCTATACCGTACTGATTACAAAATCTGTGATATTTACCCTTTTTTTTCTTTTTTTGTTATTATTGTTTTTGTCTTGTTGACTTGCTACAAATGGACAGACATGTATATAACGTGGTTAAATAAACGCTATCTATCTATCTATCTATTACACAATATTTACCATACAATGAATGTTATATATCGGGAAATCTTTTTCTCATACTTGTCATTTAATTTTGTATTTTGTTAATATTGACATATTATTATTATTATGATTATTATTATTGTTTTAGTTCGAAAATTAAACATTCATAAATAATAAAATTTAAGCCAACATTCTAGGTTAAATTCGTCAAAGCAGACATTATCTGCATATGAACACAGACAACATTTAATGTCACTACACACCTACCTTAAAGCTTGAGCCAAAGTATTAATGAGTTGATGCACAATCACATAATTTAACAGTTTTTGAATATCTATAGTTAAGGAAAAAACACTTTAAAAGTTGTAAACTGCAACGTTATTGCTTTACAATCACTAAACTGAACATGGCACATCACAGGCGAAACAAAAGACGATCGGGACGTAATATTTGATTGTTGCCTCTTAGTTCATGACTATCTTTGTTTTAAGTGTTGCAATTCTGTTCTATTAGATTTGAAAGAAATATTTGTTATGTACTTTTTATGATTTTCGTGTTTACGTTTGAATATTTTGACTCGATTATATTTGTTTACAATATGAAAGTTATAAATATGGATATGAAGTAGGCATATTATGTTGATAACTTTAATTTTAATATTTTATAGTTTATACTGAAACATCTCATACCGTCTCGTATTATTGGTCTCTATTTTGATTGAGACAGAAAAATAGTAGGACCCAAATTTACGCTGTGATAACTTTATTGAACAGATTTTTTTAATAAAGTTTGATATTACCCACTTGTTTCTGTTCATTGATTAAATTTATTAATTGCTTCTGCTTTTGGTACCATTTTATTTGTCTACACTTGATTTAATAATAATTTCAATGTGATTACATACTTTCTTAGCCCTCGATTTAGTTTTTCTAAAAATTGTATATTTAATCTCACTATTTCCCGAAAAAGTGAAATATTGAAGAAAAGAAAATGACAGAAAATGTTTTAATATATTTATTATAGCTATTTGATTTAATCAAATAGTTATTTTATAACTATTTGATGTAATCAAATAGTTATTTTATAACGGGACAAAATGTTTTAATAATCATTGTAGAAAATTTTTTTTATACAGAAATCCGCTTCATAACAGACTGAATTCAAATATCAATAAAAATGTCTGTGTGTATAGGTGTGTGTATGTGTGCAGACCATTTCTTGTAAACACGATAACTTCTGTTAGACTTAAAATTTTTGCTTGATATTTGGCACGAATGTAAAATAGTATGTTAGAATACTCCCTATTTGTCTTTGTTTGTCATACAGGGCGATCTCCAGAGGCGTGTAAACTGATGATTTATATAAACTGTATTATAGTATAATTTTAGAGCAAAATGTTACTAAAGTGTTTGGTTGATCACACAAAAATATTAAGATATAAAAGACATCAAAACTTTATATAATATACAGTGTGGTACGTTATTAAGATATTTTTTCTAATTTCGACATATGAAATGAAACTTTTCAAAACTGACGTAAGTGTCAAAACGTCCAACTTTTCATAACCAGTTATGACAAGTAAAATTTTACCTAACTGGTGAGAAAAAGTTCGTTATGTCATTAATTATGAAAAATAAACAACACTCAAAAACAAAAAGAAACAATGTTTATTCAACACAAAATTGAATACTGAGTCCATAAAGTGAAAGCTTTTAAATTCTTCTTTCCTTCAAAATATGCTATCAAAACTTTTTCATTAACACGATTTACCTTATGCTATCAAATTACGATTTCAAACGAGCTAAAAACGTACTCTTCGCCTGTTCACGAAACTTTTTATATCATTCTATAGGATACTCTTCGCAGTTTTTATTGTTCAAATAGGCTAAAAATGTCATGAAACGTCGAGATTTTAAGTTTGAGCGAAAAAAACAATTCTGTCTGTCTATCGGTCTGTCTGTAACTTTTCTTATGCGCAAGTTTACTCTGGAACCGTGCAAGATATTGACTTGAAATTTGGTACACATATGTGCTTTAACGAGATCTGGAACTAGATTATATTTTCATCTTGTCCGTCGAAGGGTTGGGGAGTAAATTGGGGTAAATTGGGGGTAAATTGGGGTAAATTTGGGGTAAATGGGTAAATCAAGCATGTAAGAGTCCATAAAATTGGTATTTAATATATATGAGAAGCTAAGGTCTCAAAAAAAATTTTTTTTTACAACACAATGTTATATTATGTTTTAGTCGCTAGATGGCCCAGTGGGTCAGGGGACTAGAGCTATTTATTCAGGATGCGGACGTCTCGGGTTCAAATCCTGCTCGCGAAATATATTTTTTTATTTTATAAGTTATGTTAGAAGTTTTACAAAGCTGTATATATGAACATACCCTATACTAGAAATGCGACAAATATGCATAGATGTCAATGGAAGAAAATTCTAACATTTATTATATTTTAGTTTTTCCTATTTTTGGCAAAATTATTTTGTATTATAAGAAGTGTTGTTGTTAAGAGTTTTCCATGGCCTCCTCACAAATATATTAAATTTTTCGAAAATTAACCACGTTTTCTAGAGATAAATATGACATATGATATATCGTTGTATAGCTAATTTAAGTTATGATCGAATAATGAAATAATTCATAGAGTGTTCCATTATTAAATTAAGTTATGTCTATATCTCGAAAACTGAGGCATGCATAATTTTCTTCTTATCAGCAACGGATTCTACTCAAAAAAGTGTTACTCGATTTTCGATTCGACACATGGTAATTGAGATGCAGAGGTCATCCAAAAATGCCAATTTTCCAAAAACTCTCTGTAGCACGGTAGTCGAAAAAGACTATCGCGCTTTGCGCCATCATTTGTTTCTCGAAAATCGAACTCAGGACTTGGTTTTTGTCTATCTGCCATAGTTTTAGAGAAAACTCAAATCCCATCTAATTTGGTCCACTCTGTACAAGAACCAAGCACCGCAAAATTTTTTTAGCATTAGCCATTAGCCATTACCACCCTCAGTAGCCCCAGCACCGTCCCCACTACCGTGTGGAATTTCGTTTTATGGGTTTTTGTGGATAGACGATTTCAAATACAGGTAAAATGGCCATAATTTAAAAATGCTGTACCTCAGCCAATTTTATCAAAAATGGACGTAACAAATAACAAATTGTATAATCTCAAAAATATCTTAAATTTTTCGCTACAGCGCTTAATGACATATTTGTAAAAAATATTATTATTAATGTTATTTCCATTTTTAAATATTCTCTTGGTATCGGGTGTATTATGTACAAATCCTTCTTTTCTTAGTAAGTCAAATATACAATTAATAATATTTATTATTGATAAATAATAAAATATTATTATTAGTATTAAAATAATTATACTATAAGTGATTGATACAAACTCATATTCAATTACAATACATATTCAAAGAAATTAAAACTCAATCACTTTCTTCGTTTAATGTTATACAAATAACCTCAAGTTCAACGACTTTAATAATGAAATTAACACCTACTATAGATACGTAGAAATATTTTTGTCAGAATGAAACTACCAACTACAAGTAGTTTCTCCTTGTATAAATTATAGTGGCGGGCTCTCAAAGGGCCTGAATGAAACTAGGGTGTATTGTGTTTACCTACACACCAAATATTTAGGATGGATGGTATGCATAATGAATAAATATGTTGTTTAGAAAATAAACATGTCTATGTATGCATGGATTTATTACTCTAATTTGATATCAAGCGTACAAATAAAACTTTACAGAGCTTTTCCAAATTTTAAAAACCTGACAAAGATTGTTAAAATATGAAGATATAACTACATAAATTTGGGTGTAGTCCCGTGTGGTTGGTAATTGTCTGAACGACGTTTCGACAGAAATGATCTGAGATTTGTTTTCTTTTTTTGTAAACATTTGGTCTATTATGCTTATGCTTATTTATTATGCTATTATGCTTAATAAACGGTAAATCATACATTGTAAACAAGTAGTCGGGGAGCAACCTTAGTTGTACGTGCCCCACCCCCCTCCCACCGATCCAAGGGGACAATATTTTTCATAAAGATTAAAGCCAAGGAACAATTTTAGAAATGTCCCCCCAAAAAAACTGACTGTACTTTCAAAATGGCGGCCATGTGTTAAAGAGAATTGTTGTCAATGTTGTTTTTGTCATTTAACACAAAAACTAAAAAACAACGTGCATACAATTTTCTACAATTTTGTTTCTATACAATATCTTGATAGAAGTTACCATTTTAGAGATAAATGACTCCAAAATTAATAAAACATGGAAATTCATGTATCGGTAAATCATTTATAGTCCTGTCAATGAATGGTTTCTAGAGGGAAATGCCGAGATCACAATTTTTTACTTGAGGGCTGTGTTTGGACTATTTAGGAGGTAAACATACCAAAAGTCCCCGAACGTAGGTGGTAGGGAAGTGCAAGGGGGCACGAAGAAAGTCCCGGTTTTTGGTTTTTCGCTCATATCTCGAAAACGGTTAGCCCTAATCAAGAAGTGGCTATATGCAAAATTAAAGCTGACTAAATTGACTGACTACAAAAATGTTCCTATTAATTTTTTTCGTATCTATTATGGTTCAGTAATGAATTGTATATCTTTTGACTGTATTTTAACTTTATTATAAATCTATCATAAATTGAAAAAAAAAATGTAATAATAATCTTAGAAAAAAAATTTCTTGTACAGATATCCGTATCACGGCAGACTGAACTCAAATATCGAATAAAAAATGTCTTTGCGTCTGTAAGTGTGTGTGTGTGCGTGTATATGTATGTGTGCGTGTATACCGTGTCTTGTAAACACGGTAACTTCTGTTAGACTTAAAAATATTTAATTACAATTTGGAACATATGTAAAACAGCATATTACAATGATCCCTAATGAAATTGGGCCATATATGTAATACATGGTGATAACCAGAGGCCTACAAACTCTCACTTCATAATAATCTTATTAAACGTGCAGTTAGGGTGGGCTCCCGTAGTAAAGAGACTCTACTTTTTATAGTTTTAAACAATACATATTATATAATTGACAGATTGACTGACAAGTCAATAAAAACACGAAAAATGTTAAAAAACCGTACTTAATAATTCAATCAATAGGTAACGAAAATGTGTTCGTAATAAAAAAATAGGGTAAGCCAGTTTTTCTTTCTTATAGTGTTTGGGAGTATTTTGTCAAGTTGGGATCGGCTATGGTTGGAGTTAGCCGCCATCATTGCGAAAAGTCAAAGGGAAAATATCACGCGAATCATTAATGCTTTTGGGCATGTGTTAACATGAACTCTTTTTCTTAAAATTACCTATGTGAAATAAGGTTTTTCCATTACTCCAAATTTTGTGTATTTTCTTAAATTAGTGTTTGAAAAAATATGTCTTCTTGTAGGACAAATACACTGAGGCATAAACTACTTGTAAATGTAATGACAATCTTTTGCTATCTTACAAGTATATTATGCCTAAAGTGTATTGGTTCTACAAGAAGACATATTATAATAATAGTGCACGTTTAGAGGGAAGTAAGGAAGTATTTTTTTATTTCAGAAAATACCAAGTCGAAGGCTAAAAGCTGTGATGGAGACCTGCTTCAGTTATTGTAAAATGACGACATAAAAGATATCGCTATTTTGTCTGATGAAAGTTTAGAATGGGAGGAAGCAGACCGAAGAATTGAAAATTTTTATATTCTAAATTTTATAGGTCCAATATGGGTGATAAAAAATCCTAGGATGATCCTGGAGAACGACAAAGAAATCGGCGATGCGCAAAGAGAAGATGACGATGGATGTAATGAATATGATGAAATAAAAAAAACTGATGCAAATTGGAAGCTTGCAAGGAAAAAACACACGTGTTTTGTAAAAAGTGTAAAGTATATCTATGCATTCTAAAACACGAACATTTTTCAGTGCCCTTATAGACCACAAGCCCATGCTAAATTTTTAGGGGGTCATATGATACCGCTTGAAACGGTATAATTTTTGTAGTCCTACAGAAATAAATCACTTTGAGCCTTATGCCGTACATTTTAGGTGGGACATGGGAAAGCCACGGAAAAGTGAAAATCGTAACCCACGGGGTTGCATTTTTTCAAACGATCCTGTACGGCTTACGTTTATTTGGACTGTATTTATATATGTGACTCTTAAAAACAGAATGCCGTACAAAAATAATGGGACAGAAATACAGGAATTATTTTCGTTTTCCGAAAAGTGACCTCTATGTACTATGGTGACAAGATACCGTACGGCTTTTATGAAATTCGATTTTTATATTAACAAAGATGAACTTTTTTGCTATGCCGTACAAATCAGTTGGACCATGGGGTGGCAAACGCGAGATCAACCCCCTTCCTAGACCTCTATTAAGGGTGGTGATTTGATCCTGTACGGCATCAATTCCAAAATATTATACGACATTTAAAATCTTAAAAAAAAAGTGACCCGTTTAAAAAGAATGTGTATTATCAATGTAAATCAAAAAATCACCCCCGAGAAAGGGAAAAAGTCACGTTTTCTAGGGTAAGTTTATTTGATACTGTACGGCTATTTATTTTTTGGATTAATATAGGTTAGAATTTTTATTTTATTTAGTAACCATACAAAAAATAATGGACAATAATAAAATTGGAAAATTGCAAAACAAGTGAAATTTTTTAAAAATTTGTCAATTAAAAAATCCTCCATTTTTTAATACAATGGATAGATTTTCAACTTTACATTGTTTTTCCTTTCCTTAACTATAAAAGAATACAAATGTGCCCATGCCGTACATTTTCGTTGTTGGGATTTTCGACACTAGATTACGTTATTCACGCGATTTACACGACCCTTAATGGTCATTAGATACCGTACGGCGTTTGCAAAATATCACTGAAAATAGCAAAAGTTGATAAACAATCACAATGCCGTACATTTTAGATGGGCCGCAATGAAATACCAAAACCAAATATATATTTCAGAGACGATTTTTTCTTGAAGTAAGAAATTGGTAGGTATATATCACTTTTAAACTTTAAAATACAATGTAACGCAATTAATTATATAAAAATATGTACAAACCACCCAAAATTTTATTTTTTGGGTTAACTTATTTGGAAACTTTATGAAAAATTATGTGTTAGTCTTTGCAATGTAAAAAAATTTGGTATGTTTCATAAGTTTATTTTTAGGCAAACGTTTTTTCCAACATTTTTAATTTTACAACATACTACATTTGGAAACCATAAAAAATGTAATTCATCAGTCGTATGATAAAAAGAATATGCATAAATTAATTACTGATCTATTATAATGGATTTAACAAAAACTTTCAATTTTGCGTGATGGTTTCTTAAACAGTAAATTATAAAATACTATATTTTATACATTTTTATAGTTAATTTCAGGTCGAATCGAAACATACTAGTTTTTTAATGTTTAATTTTCAGCTTTTCTATTTCATCTTTTGACAAATATTAATTTTTATAAAGTATAATTTATTTACGCACTGTTTCGACATAATACAGCGGAAAATTTTCGGAAAATCCTTTTGCGTTTTAGATCCATTAATTTTTAATTATTGGTTTCGAATAATTACAATATCTCTCTCTCTCTCATCAGGAGAGTATAGAAACATTCATTCATTATTTACAAGCCTATTCTTGATTTATTTTTACAATTAATTATTTTTTATTTATTTGCTTTTATCATGATGAGAACTAACGAGTTCGAAAAAACTTGTAAGTACAAATTTTCTAGAGTTGAAATAGAATGTATGGTTCAATAATTGTTGTGAATGACTGAATTTCAATAAATAATTTAAGTATTTTCAATATATTTTTTTGCCTTAAAATGCCAGGAATCCCATCATGTAATTCAATACTTCGTCAGTATTAGCTAGAAGAGTAGTTGTTTTGATTGTTTTTCCAATAACGAGTGTTTTAAAGTGTTTTCCTAAGTAGTATATTAGCGTGACCCGATTAAAGTACCAATATACAGAAAGTAGATAATTTCATATTAAATAAAAAAGTGTGAATGAATAAATTTGAATAAATGATTTAAGTATTTTCAATATATTTTTTGCTTTAAAATGCTAAGAATCCTATGATGTAATTCAATACTTCGTCAGTATTAGCTAGAAGAGTAGTTGTTTTGATTGATTCTCCAATAACGAGTGTTTTAAAGTATTCACCTAACTATAGCGTGCCCAGATTAGGGTAACAATATACAGAAAGTAGGTAATTTCAAAATAAATAAAAAAGTGTGTAAGTTGTGATTTGCATAATACCTAAATAATATTCTCTACTCTGACATAGTTTTAGTCTAACATATGCAGGGTAGTTACTCACTTTAAAACATAAGAAACGACAGAAGAAAATAATATATGATATGTAGTTGTCACTATTGTCGGGAAAAAATCTGATATAATTTAAATTAAAAAATATACAGGGTAGTCATCCAACAGAAAAAAATATCGAGATTTTAAGTTTGAGCGAAAAAAAAATATGTCTGTTTGTCTCTGTAACTTTTTTTGTACACACGGATTACTTTGGAATGACTTATGATATTGACTTGAAATTTGATGTACTTACGTATTATAACTAGATCTGGAACTAGATTATATTTTGATCTTATTCCGAATTTTCGAATTATCGGACAAAATATATTTTCAGATTTTCCAGTCCGACGCGCGAAGAGTGGAAATCGGCTTTTTCATGCCGAGGAGGACGCCGCGTTTACGAAAATTCTCGCAGAGGAAAAAAGTGAAAGACTAGGCGCAATTATGCCGTACAAGAAGTTATACGAGGATATGTATAAATTGCATTTATGTACGCGGGCACCTAGACTATATACATTTTCTTAAATATACCGTAGACTCACATAAAATGAAGACACCCTTATACTTTTTCATTTTGTTTCCGATTTGAATCAAATTTTAGTCAAGTGTAAAACAAATCAGGATATACTTATGACGAGAAAAACATTCGCCTGCTATAAAGGCAAAGCCACCTGCGGTACCAAAATATGCAGAAAAAAAATAAAAAATCATATAGAATAGAATAGAATAGAAAAATATTTATTGTAAGCACATATCATTGGGTCTTGACGAATTTCACGTATCTACCATAAATTGCGGACACTGAGGATCCCATTTGCCAGTTGAGCTTATATATGAGAAATTCCCCATCAACAACCAAATTAAATTTTGGTGTATGTACGTTTATGGCGCCGATCCGATGCATTTTTTAGAATTTTTAACATTCAAAATGTTTTTATTTCTTACCGCATATTTTGGCACCGCAGGTAGCTTTGTTTTGTAGCAGGTGAATGTCGTTCTGGTCATAAGTAGATCTTAATTTGTTCGATACTTTAGTAAAATTTGATTCAAATCGGAAACAAAATAAAAAAGTTATAAGGGTGTCTTCATTTTAAGTAAGTCACACTGTATATTTAAGGAAATGTATAGATTTCGATAAAATATTACGTTAGTAAATACGTCGAGTGTTGTAAAATAAAGCTGGTTTTGTGACTGTGATTTATTAAGAGAGCATGGTAAACCGCTTTGATAGAAAAAATTCAGATACCTAACTAATTTATTTATTGATTATCGTTTTTCGCTGGCGAATATCTCGGAAACTATAACACAGGAAGAAAATGAATATGGACATTGTTGTAGGAAATTTAATTATGTTTAATTTTGCATAGAATATTTTTTTCCGTACGACGCATCGTCTGCGAGTTATAAGCCAAGAATCAAAAAAAAGGACCTTTCCATCCCTCTCCCCGCCTGAAGAGACAGGGTTAGGGCAGGGACTTTTAGTATGTCTACCCCCTAACTACCCCCAACACATTCTGAAGAGGAAAATTATCCCCCATGCATGTCTTCTACCACTTCTTTGTTTACTGGACTAATAAACATGAGTTTTTATTACACTGAATAATATTTAATTTTTTTATAGTCGCTTTTGGACGGGTTAACGTATTTAAGTTACACACTGTCTATTTACTAGCCAATAATTGTTAATTTGTTGGCAGCTTGAAGGTCATTCTATTGAATTTTACTACGAATTTTTAGCATAAATGTCGTCACACTCGATCAGTTTACTAATCAAAGGAACGCGCATTTTCAACAAACGCAACTGGAAGGAATTGATGGAGCAGAACTGCTACTGCTATTAATTCATGTTATCATTAGAACTATCTAGGATCTAGGCCCGAAGTAAAATAAAGCAATTTAGTTAACAAGCTCACGATATCTATCTCCTGTGTAGTGTCGGCGCATAATTTGGCATCATCAAATTAAGAAGGGTAGGCTTAAAACAAAATGAATAGCTGGTTAAGTCGAGTGTCGGTTCCGGCGCCCCTAACTATCAAGAATTCGACTAATAGCCGGTCACAGTCGGAACAATAGCACCCTGGCCTGACACCGTCATGTCAGCACAAAAGAGGGACATTTTTCAAAAATAGACTTATGGCTCTCAATTTGCCAACAAGAGAAGTCGTTTACATGGGACAATCGTTGTATTGTTTAACGTCTAGATAATTAATATGTAGACTGAACTGATCAAAAATCTTTCAGTCCAACAACCAGTTTGATATATACCGGGTGGCTACAAGACTACTATTAGTATTCTGAAATTAGACTGAGAAATAAAAAATAGAAGATAAATAATTTTGGTGACATATTCCGAATGTAGGTAAAATTTAAAAATAGTTATTTTTGATGCTAGATTGCGAAATGCCGTTTTTGCATTCGAGAATACAAAAGAATTTCTCAATCGAGTATCAAACAATATTTTTTGAAAACTGTATCCCACAGGTCAAAAATTACTAAAAATATAAAGAGAAAATTTTGACATTTACAATTAATTTATTTGACATGTATGTCATCTATAATTTGCTGCACATATTTTAATATCAAATTTTCTTCGGCGCGTCAGTAATGATAACAACGCAACAAACAAACTTTATAGTAGAAGAGCTGGCAAACATTATGGTGAACGATAATATTCAAAATTTTCACTGATGGCAGTCCATTCTTTGGTCTTTGGGTATGTCAAAACCGATCGTCTGTCGTTTCAAAGTGGAAGCATTAACTTGGGGAGGGGGGGGGAGGGGGGGGGGGGATATTCAAAAAGAGGTGATTTTAGGTTTTAGTGAACCATATTGTTCAAGAAAAATTTTTGCAGGAGTGACTAATATAGTTAGTTTAGACGGCATTTCTACCTAGGCTGACGATTTTTCTGGTAGCATTATTTTAGCAGACGCAACTCAAAATGGCAAAAAATCACATTTCGGTGAACTATATTGTTCAAAAATAATTTTCACGTCCTTCGATTTGTCTACTTATGGTTTAGTAAATAGCGAAAAAATCGGTAGCATCGCCCTAGCAGACGCTGTCAAAGTGACAGATCCGGTTTTGATGAACGACATTTATCAAGAAAAATTATGTAAGGAATGATAATCAACAACTCAAGATTATATTCTCGCCCGGGCAGACGATTTTTTTCGTAGCTACGTGTATGGCAGACGCCTGTCAAAGAGGCAAAAATCACGTTTCGGTGAACTATAGTGATCAAAAATAATTTTTGCGTCTTTCGATTCGTCTATCTATGGTACAATAAATAACGAATCGGCAGACGAATAAATCGGTACCATTTTCCTAGTAGACGTTGTCAAAGTGAAAAATTTTTATTTTTTTTTCTTATATAAATAGGTTTCGAATGTTGCGACGAAATTTTAAGTTTGAAGAACAAAAATCTATCTGTAGGTCTGTCTGTAACCTTTTTTGTGCACACAATTACTCTGGAACTGTTTAAGATATTGACTTATGGTGTATCTATGTACTATAACGAGATCTGGAACTAGATTATATTTTAAGCTTATTTTGTCGAAGGGTTGGGAGCAAATAGGGTTAAATAGACGTTAGTTTATAATAGATAACCGAGAGAAATTTGATACTTCAAACTATCAGGATGGAAATATATTTAATATCCCGATTTTGGAAAACTTTAAAGATGTATTCCCCACGGATCCCATAATCAGTTTCTATGGTACAGGAGCAAAAGCATATTCCGTGCAATCTGTGGGTAGCGAGTTAAAAAAAGATCACCTTTTTGTTACTTTTTAAATAATATTTATTTGTTTATTGAGATATTACCATATTGTAACACTACCATGTAGTAGTTTATATATCAGAGTTTATGTTTTTTGTTAAGTAAGGATGCTGATTTTTTAAATGAATATTTAAGTTGCTTGTGATATCGTATTTAATCTTCATTTTGGTAATATAAGTTACTGTTATCAATAAGTCATTTGTATGTTACTTACAGTATAGCCTTATATGATAGATTGATATTCTTATGGCTATACATATTATTTGTTACTTTTAGATTATTATGTTCTGAAAATAATGTATTCTAGGCTTCTTGTTATGTTATTTTTTTATTTGTATCGAAGTAATAAATCTGTTGTTTAAAGTCAGATTTTTATTTTTGTTTTATTCGCACAGGAAATATAACGAACTGTCACCGATTTTTTGTATGCAGAGGAATTCTTTGTTTGGAAACTGCTATCTAAGGAATCACTATTTCCACATACCATCAAAGAGGGTAATTTGATGATGGGACGAAGGTAACGGGGTGGCCGTGGCGGTGGTCGATGGCAAAATGTTTTGATAGTTTTGCTTCCCGTACACACACTTGATCACAATTGTATTTCTTTAGTCCATTTAATATGGGGTGGGTGTAGCGGCAGTGGCTGATGTCAAAAAAAAATTGAGACCTTTGGTCCATTTAAATAATAGGGTGGGGATGGCTGATGCCAACAAATTTTTAAGATCTTGGTTTCTCGTACATACACTAAATCCCAATTTTATTAATTCTTACTTGTTTGCTTTGCCTATTTAACCCCATTTGACCCCAACCCTTCGACAAAATAAGCTTGAAATATAATCTAGTTCCAGATCTCGTTACAGTACATAGATATACCATAAGTCAATATCTTAAACAGTTCGAGAGTAATTGCACGCACAAAAAAGATTACAGACAGACATACAGACAGATTTTTGTTGTTCAAACTTAAAATTTCGTCGCAACATTCTAAACCTATTTATATAAGAAAAAAAAATAAAAATTTTTCACTTTGACAGCATCTGCTAGGAAAATGCTACCGATTTTTTCATCTGCCGAATTCGTTATTTATTGTACCATAGATAGACGAATCGAAAGATGCAAAACTTATTTTTGATCCCTATAATTCACCGAAACGTGATTTTTGTCACTTTGACAGGCGTCTGCCATACACATAGCTACTAAAAAATCGTCTGCCCGGACGAGAATGTAATCTGAGTTGTTGTATTTATCATTCCTTAACATAATTTTTCTTGATAAATGTCGTTCATCAAAACCGGATCTGTCAATTTAACAGCGTCTGATAAGGCGATGCTACGGATTTTTTCGTCTGCCGATTCGTTATTTAATAAACCATAAACAGACAAATCGAAGGAGGCGAAAATTATTTTTGAACAAGTTCACCGAAATGTGATTTCTTGCCATTTTGAGTTGCGTCTGCTATGATAATGCTACCAGAAATTACATGATAGGATTCCTAGCATTTTAAGGCAATAAAAATATATTGAAAATACTTAAATCATTTATTGAATTTCTGTCAACAATTATTGAACCTTACATTATATTTCAACTCTAGAAAAGTTTTTTCTTACTCGTTAGTTCTCATCAGCAGAGTATAAGGTACCTCAAGTGGAGTCAGTTTTCACAATTGTACAATTACGACTAAATTTAAACAACCATATCTTAACAATTAAAGTAGTAATTTAACATACCTTTTAAAGTTTTTAAATATGAAAAAGGTATTGGAAAAAATCATATACTTTGAACATGAATGGTTGATATGTGGAGATTTAAAGGTATTAACAATATTGCTGGGGCAGCAGTCAGGTTTCACCTTGTTTTAAATGTCTATGGGATAGCAGAAACCACGAAAATCATTATAAGAAAAAGGTATAGTCGAGTAGATCTTCTCTTGATCCTGACCGATATAACGTTCTTTCAAGTCCTTTAGTTTTTAGTATCCAGAAAAAGCACTACTCACATCAAACTTGGTCTTATGAAACAGTTTGTGAAAGCTTTAAATAAGCAAGGAGAAACATTCAAATACATAGAACAGAAATATCCAAATGTTTCATACGCAAAGTTAAAGGAAGGAATATTTGATGGACCTCAAATACGCACAATGCTCAGAGATGAAATTTTTGTAACAAAAATGAATGATACAGAAAAATCGCTTGGCTTCGTTTAAAAGAAGTTACCAAAAATTTTCTCGGGAATCAAAAAACTAATAACTACAGAGAAATTGTCGCTAATTTGGTGGAAACCTAGGTTGCAATATGAATCTGAAGCTCCACTTCTTAGATTCTCATATTGATGACTTTCCTGAAACCATTGGGGATTATAGTGAAGAACAGGGAGAACGATTCCCTCAGGACATTATGAGTGGCGTTATCAAGGAAGATGCGATATAAAATGATAAAATGATGCTAGATTTTTGTTGGACGTTCAAACGAGAAGCCAAAAAAAAAAAAGTCAAACGAGCGTGAAATCCACTGCATAGAACATTTGATAGTTCGTTACAACAAAAAGGAATAAGATCTTTAACCCCTTGACACCCAAACTCTCTCAACGCTTTTAAAAACTTTAAAAGGTATCTTGAATTACTACTTTACGTTTTAAGATGTAATCGTTTGCATAGGACTTTTTTGTGTGGCTGTGATGTTTTAAAAACTACAATAAATCTAGTTTACACTCGCATGTTGCTCTAAAAATAGGAAATGCAGACCCTTGTAAACTTTTAAATATAAATGAATTATATATTACAAAAAGTCTAACTTGACTGGATTATTGGTATAACTGTTCATGTTGAAGTCATTTTTAATTACAATTATAATCGAGTTCGGTGGAGTATTTTGACAAAATCTGATATTTACTTTCATCACTGCTTTCCTACAATATATATAGTTTTCACACCATTGCACGAGTTTTGCAATATACTATACCATGACATTAGTAAATATACAAACTCAATAACATGAACCGGAATAAGTGAAAAAGCCATATGGTCACCCTGTACGGCGCAACTTGTAAAACAATAAGATTAGTTTATTTGAGTGGCAATATTTTAAAAAGTTCAACTTTCAACATGTAATTTTAAGGCAATGAAATAAGGTAGAATTGTGTAAAGCAATAAAATCTCCTGTTTATAGTTTTCAAATAGTTTATTTTCATTTACATATCTTCATTTTAATGTTACATGGTTATTCATTCACCTCTCAGTAGATTATTTTTATGCCTAAAATGGTAGAATTATAATTTTATATAGTTTGTACTTTTTGTTAACAGCCAACTAAAATAAACTTTTTATTTCTTTAAATCAGTTTATTTTAATGTTTAAGTACCTAAAACATTTGCCCAACATACACTTTATATTTATTATAGTACAGAAAGGACCCCGCTGGTTTCTTATGGAAATTAAATTTAGGTCAAATTGCCTGAATTTTTAATGTGTTGTAGGTTTCTGATCAAGAGCTCTCATGAGCCCAACTCGATCCTGCATCTAGTTTCCATCTACAGCTCAAAAAATGTACAAGCAGTAAATTTTAAAAAATTTCGAATTAATGATTTTTCTTTTCAAACATTTAATATTGGGATACAGTTGTCAAAGCGTTTGCGAGAAAGTCAGTTTAGCTGTGAATTAGAGTGGCCCTTATTTATACTTGACGGAAAAAAAATTATCGAATTTAGTTTGCGGCACCCTCCACAATGGTTCCAATTTCTAAAAAAGTAATCCCTTGAAAATCTGAGTCAAATCGGTCAAGGGGAAAACGTGCCGCAAGCACCCTCAAGATTCTGAATTTCTTGAAATACTCCATATTGAGAAATTGACCCTTTCTAAAAAGTAAACAATAGATAGGTAGGTGTTAATTCATAATAGACAAATATAAAATAGTTTATCAGACCTTTTTCCCAAGAAAGCGGAAAGTCGTTGCTAGAGGGAGCAACAGTGAATCATCTGGAAGGGCTTGTTGTGGTAAAGACAGTACAGTTTTAACAGTATCTCACTGTCTCTTGTACTGTGACGAGTGACTATGAAATTCAGTGATTTTAAAATGAATATTTTCAATTATTTAATTTCGATATGGCGGGAATTACTTTGCATCATGATAATCAAGTTTATCTTATTGGACATTACACTCATGCGACCACTAGTAAACTTTCATCTAATAAACAAGTATATTTCGATAGCACAGTTACAAATACAGGAGTTTTTAATGGTAGCTGTGTTTTACTAGAACAATTCCTAGAGAGAGACCTGCCATATCCACATTTATGAGTTGGTCCTTAGAGTTCAAGAAAAAATTTGGAGTAACGAGCGGTCAATTGGTTCTAATTTTTCAAAGGTTCCAACAGGAATGGTCCCAAATTAATCAAGAATATTTCAAGTGTGAGTTTGAAGACCCTACAAAATACAGGTGAAATTTTTCCACTTTATACAGCGTACTTTCGAAGATTCAGAACGTCAACCCCGAGAAGATTATAGGGAGTTTCTGGAATTAGCATTCATGCTGTTGGGAGAAGTTCCTCCACGAGACATCTTTTCGTGCTCCAGGAGCGATGCATCATGCCCGATGGAAGGCAAAAGCTATTTATATTTTAAAGATTTTTTTGATTCGGGATTAATTCCATTCAGCAGCTTCAGAATGAAAACATATATGAGATATTTCAATTTTTGTTATTAAAGTTTACTTAGAAGCTTGGTTCTTAGCACCTTCAGCTCCATACCAAGATTAGTGTTTAGAAAAAAAACTTGGTGAAGATAAATTCACGGATCCGAGCAACAGTACACAAATTTAAAAATCACTTATGGTACCTTGCCTTATCTTAAGTACAGATAAAAGTTATTTGAAATGTTATGATTTTGTAAAAAAAAAACTGAAAGTCGTCAAAGACATGGCGGAACTAGGTGTTAAATTATTCAGCGATTACAATAGTTTATTGACAAAAGACGACGAGCAAAAATATTATGTGCTCCAAGTAGTGTCTGATTATAGAAAACGATTCCCCGACTTAAAAAAAAGAAACTTTGCCCAACATGTAAGAGACTGATGTTTCCTTTTTAATTAAGTATTCGGTGTTATTTTGTTATTTTTTTTAAATCTGTCGCAAGGAATTGATAAAAAAATCGATTCAACCTGAGCGCGCATTAAACCCATAACAATTCTATTGTCTAAAAAGGGGGCATTGCGGCACCCCTTAACGTAATCCGATCAAGATAAAGTTTGACACAGAGTATTTTTTTATGGAATGGAACCATTCTGGGGGGTGCCGCAAAAAAAAATCTAAATTTGAAAAATAAGGACCACCCTACTGTGAATATGGAGTGATAGTCAAAATTCAGCGTTCTTTTGCGGTTGAAGCTTATTTAAAAAATAACTATTCTCCTAATCGCCCAGCGTTTATTTCGTCGTCACTTTGATTTAAACCCACGAGATACAGTTCATAGTCGAATTGAAATTAAAAAGTGGGTACACAAGTTTCGCAGTACTTCTTCATGTACCAGAGAAAAACCAAAAGGAAGAACTCGTTCTGTACGTACACTAGAAAATGCTGGAAAGGTAAGAGCAGCTGTGCTACGAAGTCCTAAACGATCTGCAATACGACAAGCATTAGCACTTAATATTTCGAGCCGTAGTTATCGCCGCATTCTGAAAGACTCTTTCATCCCTACAAAATTCATGTCGTACAAGTTCTGTCTCGAAATTTTGGAACACGCGTTGACTTTTGCGAACGTTTTGAAGGACAAATTGCTGAAAACCCGAATATCATTGATTGCTTGCTGATGTCAGATGAAGCTCATTTTCATCTTTCTGGATTTGTTAACAAACAGAACTTTCGCTACTGGGCGACGAAAAATCCTCTGCAATTACACGAAGTACAGCTTCATAGCAACAAGTTACTGTGTGGTGTGCAATATCCGCCTTTGGAATTTTTGGGCCGTTTTTGACGGTTACTGTTACATCACAACGTTATCAACATGTATTACGTAACTTTGTACAACAACTTCGTAATGTTGGTGTGGATATTCGAAGATTATGGTTTCAGCAGGATGGAGCCACTTCCCACACTGCTAAGAATTCTATGATAATTTTGCGAAGAATGTTTCCTGGTCATGTCATTTCGAAATATGAGGACATCAACTGGCCGGCACGGTACCCGGATCTCTCAACTTGTGATTTCTTTTTATGGGGCTACTTAAAGTCAAAAGTGTTTTCTAATCGACCGCAAACTTTGGAACAACCAAAATATAATATTCGGACAGAGATTAACGCAATTCCAATTAAAATTTAGGAGTTTTGATGAATAACATTCGTGCTAGGCTTCAAGAGTGTCAGCAGCGAGGAGGAGGTCATCTGACTGATGTAATACTTAAACAATAAAATTGCCGTGTTTCCTTTTTGAATAAAAATTTACCCATTAACAAAAACAACTTAATTTAAAATGGATACTTCATTCTGCTGGGCCTGTTAGTAAAAGCTCATTAAATTCTTTATAACTGGAGTATTTTTGCGACTAAAAATATTATTACCCCACCAAAGACATAATTCTAATGAAAATCTGAGATATACGTAACTTTCAGAAATAAATTTGTAACTCTCAGCTCATCTTAAATTGTCCAACATGTTAAAATTTACGACTCCAATAGTACTTCACAAAAATATCGGTAAAAATTATGTTATACATAGTTTTGAATGTATGCTCTTCGATTGCATTGTTAGTAATATGTGACCCTAAAAGTTTTTGACGTTGTAAACATCGTGAGTTATTAATCCCTCTTATATAAATTGTTTGGTTGTAATGGATTTATATTTTGAACGTTACATTCATAGATGTTATTTTACAGTTTTCTCTTGTCTTTATAGCTGGAGAGATGGTGGCAATACGGTTATATGATTTCATTGTAATTAACAACAATATGGAAAGAAGGTATTGATATAACAGATCGATTAGAGCAGCTGCCTAGCTTGGTTGCTGTTGATTTTCTAAATAAATTAATTGCAAATTTACAGCCATTACTGAGATTGTTCATGTATCAAAAATATCAATAAAAAAATGGTTGGCTGAAATCCATGACTGATTTATTTTATAAAACTAATTGCTAATTTGCAAAAAAGCGCTATTATTTCATTGTACTTCGCATAGGTTTTAATTTGTTTGTTTTTATATCCATAAGTAGAGAAAAACGTTGGCTGACGTGTACGTTGCTGATTTTCAGAAATATTGTCAATTTAATCCAAAAAATGTCAAAGTAGGAAAATAGTCCAATCAGTGAGGGATTTCCTGCAAAAGGTGGAGTAGTAATGATTTTGATATATGTTGTTTAAGTCAAGGCCTTGATAAAAACAGTTTTTGACCTTGGGGGTAGGTTGACTATGTTTTAACATAGATCTAATTTAAGATTATTCTTGAAGTTAAGACGCAAAAAACTGTTTTTCAAAATAATTCGGCAACGCTCGATTCTACGAGAAAAATTTTCAAGACAAAATTTTCTATTTGTATATACATTTCTATTGTAAGTCTAATAATGTTTAAAGAGATACAGCGTCAGAAAAATGGATACAAGAAACATTTTTTTTTTTTATTAAAAAATGTACGTTTACAACATATCATATTACGGGCCACCCTGTATACACATACAAGCAAAGGAAAAATAAAATAATTGTAAAAAACATTAGAATATTTCTTGGGACTACCTAGGTAAAAGCTTTTTAAAAATAACCTCCGATTAAAGAACTTATATCTAGATACATAATGGCATTGATTTATTTGTCGCTGAAAGACTCACAATCTAAGGCACTTCTTCCCATAAGTTGCTGATTGGCCCATCGGCGTATTCGCGGCCGCTCGTGCACGATCGGCTTCAGTTCGATTATCATAATCTCAATTGACAGTTCGGCCATTAATGTCAATAAATGTTTTTCGTGTTCTCCGACCAAAAACTGATGAAAAAGTAATTTTATTTTAAGTTGTGATTTGCTTAATACCTAATATTCTCTATTCATATTTACACAGTTTAGTGACAATATATTTTGTGCAAATAAATAGTGGTGCTGTGCCGTTTGCAGAAAGCAGTTTAGAAAAGAAGAAAATCGATCGTTCCATAGTCGTAACATGATGAAGTTCAGTTTACAGTTATAAAGTAAATAGCAATTAAATTTTAATATTCTTTCAATACATATTTATCTTACTGTTTTATCTTACTGTAATATCGTATGCCTACATCACGTTATATAAAGAGTCGGTAATAGAGGAATTGCAATAATAATTCATTTTAATGAAAATATTTACCATTCTACACATTTTCTACACACACAACGCCACTGTTGCCTATGGGATGTGATGTTCATCTATCCATTTTAATGGACATATAATGTGACTATGTTAGGAGCAAACAAGGTATATAGTGAAAAGATAGCCTGTTATGTATCTAGATATAAGTTCTTTAACCGGAGAAAATAACACAGGCCGACAAAAAAAAGGGGCCGTTGTTTTGATCAGAATCGTCTTTTCCTATGTTTCTGGACACGTTGAGACTGATTCTGATATTAAAAAATAATCCAGCGCATCAATTTTTCATTCCCTAAAAATGGCAAAAAAGGTCTTGTCCTAAGGTTCTGACCTAACTTTTTTTGAAGTATTTTTGATGTGCTGGAGCTAATCTTGGGCAAAAATAAATTCTATCGTGTCAGTTTCCCTCTGCCACCTCTAAGAGATAAAAGAGGATTGTAGAGGGTAACTGGCACGATAGAATTTTTTTGTCCAAAATTGGCTTCAGCGCGTCAAAATACTTCAGAAAAGTTTGATCAGAACCTTAGAACAACACCTTTTTTGTCCTTCTTGGGGTATTAAAGGGGTGGTAGAGAAACTGATATGGTAGATTTTTTTTTAATATCAGAATTGGTTTCAGCATGTCAAAAAACATGGGATAAGAAGGTTCTGATCAAAAGAACAGCCCCCCCCCCCCCCCCCCTTCTTTTTATGTTCTTTACAAAGAAACAAAGCTTCATGCAAAGTGGCTGACACGGTAAAATAATATAGAAGCGTTTTTTTACCCCATTTTTGAAAATTCACTCCCTTTAAACGCAGCAATAAAATCACTTAATTTTTAGTATGTCATAAATTAATTAAAAAAATTTAATTGCAAAAAACGCAGACACAAATATTTCAGCCGACCGCATTTATATCAATGTCATATTGAGAAGCAACGTTTAAAACAAGTGGCTGACCAGGCTGACATAATAAAGTCATATAGGAACGTTTTTTTTGTTGTTAATTAAAAAATCAGCAACGCTGTAATGACTGAAATGGTTTTTCCGGCTTTTTATTGACGTCTTTACACTTTTCAACTTCAGTTACACAATAAGATCATATAAAAATTTCGGCCACTAGCTCCCTAGCTATTAATTCCAACTCGAAAATGTGAATCATAGGAAAAATAACAGTTTTTGTGTATACAGGGTGTATACCTGGAGATAGGAAAACACCGATCATCCTCTGATTTAGTGATGACCTGATCTCTTCAGGTACACCTAGAGCCTTTGTATTCCACACTATCTTCTTAAATATTCTGTTTGCTGCTTTCCTGACTTCTACCAAAGAAGAATTAACATCTGCCTTGTATTTATTATTCGTTTTTGAAAAGTTTGCCTGCATCTCCCAAAAAAATTAAAAATAAATGAATATCCCGTAAAAGTTCTTGATGCGAAATATGTTACATATAATAATTATTGTAGAAAGGAAATAGCAAATGAATGTATCTGAAGAGGCACCGTCGTTGACTATGTTCTAACATAGATCTAATTTAAGATTATTACGGTTTTGTCACTAAGAGGTTTTTTCTTACTCTCTTTAACCCTACACTCAAACAAATGTGAAGAAGGTATGAACGTATCGCTTTAACATCTTATATTTCTTTAGACCGCTGGGCAAAAGGTGGTAATGAGACTTTCGGTACGATCCAGTGCAGCCCCGCTGGGTATTTTGGTATATTATGTATATGATTGTACAGGGTTATTCATTATATATTGATTCATTATATATTGATTACAGCTCTCTGTGTGGCCTCCGATCTGGGCGCCGGCACACGATCGGTGAAGTTAAGCAACGTCGATCGCCTCCGGCGCACAGTGTGGAATTTTCATAATCTAGGCGGACAAAATACCATTTTGGTAAGTGTACGATATTTGAATAAACATTAAAGTAAAATGATCAAACTTCATAAGCATATATATATTTTTTTATCAGCAACATTCAAAACATCCAAACTGTCGGAAACTGTCGTGTTTTCTTGTTCTCGCTTTACCAAGTAGGGATAAACTGAATGGACACGCTTCAACTTTTTAGTTGAGTACAAGTGTTCTGCGGTTTATGTGGATTTTAGTGACAATATTATTTTAAGGGTATTTGAAGGTAAGTGGCCATATCATTTTTTTTTCGAAAAATTATTCTATAAGACTAAAAAAGAAGATAAAAGTTTACGCTTGAGATAACATGGAAAAATTATATTTTATAAATAAATAACTAAGTTTTTAATTCATACCTCCGCAGACTACCCTCAACTTCTTATATTCAAAAAAAAAAAAAGGTTAGTTTGTGTATTTCTAATATCAGAAAGAAAAAGTTGCGCGAGCTTGCGCTCTCATTAGTTTTTTCTTAATTTCAGAATTTTAAAAGTGGATTTCCAATCCCAGGCAAAGCATAATGTCTTATATTTTATAAAAGTTAGTATTCTGAGCAGCATTTGTAAGTCAGTGGACCTTGTTTGCAGCAAGATAGGGCAAAGATGGGCTAAATCGGATAGAGATCAGAAGCGATTTTTAAAACATAATGGTTCTTGGCTTGATGGTAGTTTGTTGCTGCCTGACATGGCTTACTTCGCCTATTTTATTAATGTGCCCTACTTTGCTGGGACGCTAGAGAGTTTTTTAACTATCGACGCTGAATCCCTTTTACATACTTTATGCAACTTTATTGCACTTGCAAGCGACAGTTCTTCGTGAGAAGCAGAATTAACGAGATGAAGAATTTTACGTTTCTTACTTTTGTATCTGGACTCTTCAAATCTTTTTTGCGGCCTACAGCATGTAACCGGGGCAATATTTTCCTTTGAAATACAGGAATTGATAAACAATGTCAGGCAGCAACAAACAAGCCAAGAACCATTATGTTTTAAAAATCGCTCATAATGTCTATCCGACTTAGCCATCTTTGCCCTATCTTGTTGCAAACAAGGTCCACTGACTTACGAATGCTGCTCAGAATACTATTTGAGAATGAGTGGTTACCTAACTTTTATAAAATATAAGACATTATGGCATCTGACTTGCTTTGCCTGAGATTGGAGACCCATATTTCAAAAATCGACCATCGAGAAATTTCAATACTCGTTCTGGAATTTAAAAAAAAAAAAACTAGTGAGAGCGCAAGCTCGCGCAACTTTTTCTTTCTGTTATTAGAAGTACATAAACTAACCTTTTTTTTTTTGAATATAAGAAGTTGAGGATAGTCTGCGAAGGTATGAATTAAAAGTTTAGGTATTTATTTATAAAATATAATTTTCCGTGTTATCTCAAGCTTAAACTTTTATCTTCTTTTTTAGTCTCATAGAATAATTTGTCAAAAAAAAAACTTATATGGTCACTTACCTTCAAATACCCTTAAAATAATATTGTCACTAAAACACATTAAACCGCAGACACACTTGTATTCAACTAAGAAGTTGAAGCGTGTCCATTCAGTTTATCCCTACTTGGTATAGCGTGAACCAGAAAGCAGTACAGTTTATGACACTTGTTTGGATGTTTTGAATGTTGCTGATAAAGAAATGCTTATGAAGTTTGATCATTTTACTTTCAGGAATTAAGATGTTTATTAATAGTATATTACGTAATGAGAATTGTAAGAAGCATATTACGCACGAATGGAAAAGTTACGCACGATGCCGCATAGCGGCGAGTGCGTATTTCCATGAGTGCGTAATTGCTTTACAACTCGAATTATGTACTATACTTTACCTACGATCATATTTATTTATTTATATAGTAAAATCTGGATTTAGTTTACTAGTCAACAATGTCATTCAACAGATATTATGTCAGTTTTAACAGCGTTTGGAAATTACGTAGGCGCATTTGTTTACCGTGCGATTTGTTTACAATGCGTAAAATTCAACTTACATGGATGGCAGGTAGTGCGCTTTTTACTATTTACAGTAGTGATCGTAGGTAAAATATCGTACACTTGCCGAAATGGTATTTTGTCCGCCTAGATTACGAAAATTCCACAGTGTGCGGCGCTTGGATTGGTGACCCAAGTTCTCGTTGGAGATCTCAGTCCATATGCTGAGCTGTAAAAGCCTGACTGGACTGAGGCGGCTCGGCGAGAGAAAGACAGAGGCTGATAACCGTACCTGGGGGTCCTTATCAACAGACCCGAAGTCTAGGAAGACCTTTTTTCCCTTTCGAATATATAAAAAAATAATAAACAAAAAATAAAAAAATAATAATTAAAAAATCCGGCAGACCAATTCCATGGCCACCAAACAACCCTGATTTAACACCTTTAGATGTATTTTGGTTGGGGTATTTAAAGAACAAAGTGAATTATAGCCATAAAATAGTTATGAAATATTGTTCATCTCAGGATTTTATTTTTATTCTTATAATATATCAAACTTTTAATCCGATATGTCAAGAAATATTGCAGCCCTTATATATTTGAAAACACAATATAAAATGTATGAAAAAAATCATGAATTCGAAATTTTTTTATTTGTACAAGAGGTTATTCTTGTACATTTCTTGAACTGTATCTTGGAAACTAGAAATAGTATCGTGTTGAACCCATCGAGTTTTTGATCAGAAAGTCGAAATTTACGACATATTAAACATTCAGACAATTTGCCCGAAAGTAATTTCCCATATAGAATATAGAATGTTCTTTATACGAGAATGGGTCGACTGTTAAGACTTTATGCTTCTAGTATAAATACGGAGTTTTTGTTTTATTTTAAGCTCCTCTACTTACTGTAAGAGTTTTGCCACATAATTTTCGATCAGCCTGGATATTATTATCTAGCTCATTTAAAAATTATCTCAGTTAATAATTAAACGCAATTTGCAGATGCGAGGCAGGTGGTAATTGAAACATGGCGCCATTTAATTTATGCAAAAAATGATAAATCAAGTGGAGATGGGGCCACGAAAGGTGTGATGCTAGTGGGCGAGCAACAATGCCTCCCGCGCATACGGGCCAGATTTCAAGACGCGCCCTGTGAGTCGTATATGGGCAACCCTGGGCCACAGGGCCCTACCCCAACCTCGTGTGCTACGCTTCACATATGAGTAAGACAACAATACCTATTGTTAGATATCAGATCGTAATCTGATGTAATGATAGGTCTTCATTACCGCATGTGATAATACCCATTTTAAACTCCTAATCATTACTTTTATTTTTTTAAACTATGCAATTAAGTAAAAAAAACTGGGCTTTGTTGAGTGGACGTCTCTAACAGAGCATACGAGCATACAAGTGTCAATGAAGTGGCGTGTGAGTTCCAGGAAATACTTAATTCTATTCTTATTAAGCACGTACTTAAAAAAATGTTAACTAATAGAAGTTATCCATCGTGGGATGACAGTTAATTAGTATTACATGCAAAAGAATAAAAGCGATCCTGGAAAATGCTTCTCGGATGTCGGTCATCTTGTACTACGAACAATTAATATCAACTGTACAGTCGTGTGCAAATAAAGGACCCCGCACATTTTTTATGGAAAATAATGCCCGGTAGATTTGGTTGAAATTGAAACAAGTTATTTATGAAATCATCCTGAATAAAAGTCTCCATGGGAGCAAGGCCGAGAAATTAATAGTTTTTAAGTTATGGAGCTTTGAAGTTGTCTATCCGTGGTATATCAAGTGTGACACGAATTTTCAAAATTAGAAATCCAACAAACTAATTAGCCTCCTCCCTAGATATGGACCACAATACGAACCGGAAGTTGCATGATTAAGTCCATTATTTAGAGTTAAAACTTTTTCTTTTTCACTCTCAGTATAGACCTGCGTGTTAAGTACGTATAAAGGGTAAATACATGGATATCAGGCCTCCTAGCTAGATATGGACCACAATAACACGGGGCTGAAGTCCGAACCGGAAGTTGCATAATTAAGTCCATTTTTAAAGGTGAAAACTTTTTTAGTCTCAGTATAGACTTGCGCATTAAGTTGGTATAAATGGTAAATAAATGAATTTCAGGCCTCCTCACTAGAAATAGACCACAATAACACAGGACTGAAGTCTGAACCAGAAGTGGCATTAATTATGCCACTCCATTTGAAAGGTGAAGAGTATTTCAGCGTATATTTAGACTGCGTAATAATTACGTATATTCGTGGTAAATGAACGGGTTTCAGGCATCCTCCCTAGATATGGACCACAATAACACAGCGCTGAAGTACGAACCGGAAGTTGCATGATTAAGTCCATTTCGAAGGGTGAAAACTTATGCATTCTGTATATAGACCTGGATAATAACTTCCGGTTTGCACTTCAGCGCTGTGTTATTGTGGTCCATATCTAGCGAGGAAGCCTGAAACCTGTTCATTTACCATGAATACGTAATTATTACGCAGGTCTATATATACGCTGAAAAAGTTTTCACCCTTAAAAATGGACTTAATTATGCAACTTCCAGTTCGGACTTCAGCCCGGGCTGCCTCCTCTAGCGAGGAGGCCTGAAATCCATTTATTTATCCTTTATACTTACTTAACATGCAAGTCTATACTGAGGCTGAAAAAGAAAAAGTTTTCAATCTAAAAAAAAGGACTTAATCATGCAACTTCCGGTTCGTATTGTGGTTCATATCTAGGGAGGGGGCTAATTAGTTTGTTGGATTTCTAATTTTGAAAATTCGTTCCGAATTTGATATGCCACGGATAGACAACTTCAAAGCTCCATAACTTAAAACCTATAGCCTTGCTCCTATGGAGACTTTTATTCAGAATGATTTCATAAATAACATATTTCAATTTCAACCAAATCTACCGTGCATTATTTTACATAAGAAACGTGCGGTCCTCTGGGATAAGTCTTGTGGGAGTTTTGTATTTTTATTGCTATTGTAAACATACCGGAAAAGCACAACGCAACAGGTCTTCATGATAGTTAACTATATCAAGGCGCAATACAACCTCGGGTAATACACCACGAAAAAGCTATCGATACAGTCTGGATCCCGGGCTTCATATACAAACTACACACTTACAACTTGTCAAGTCACATCATCAAACTGATTCGGCTAACATGTTACTTAACGCACACATGGCTCAAGATACGGCATATTATGATCAGGGGAAAATTAGAGTCAACGAAGAGAAGTCGGAGGACATGATTTTTCAAAGAACTTCACAAAGAACCAAATTATTACATCAATTTCGATCAAGGGGATCAAAGTCAGAATAAAAGAATCTGTGAAGTACCTGGAAGGTCACTTAGACACTCGGCTGATCTTCAAGACATAAACGAGACTATACGCAAAGTCTATTCTATGTCTAGGAGTCTGTACCTGATGCCAAGGAATAGTATACCAAACAGAAAAAATAAAAATTTAATAAACACTACTGTCGTGACGCCGGCCCTAACATACGCGGCGTCAGTGTGGTGCAGTTTGTCAGCCACGACAATTAAAAAACTGTGTATTCTAGAATGGAAATTTCTTCATTTATTTCAAATTTATGCAGATATAC
Source organism: Rutpela maculata (assembly GCA_936432065.2). Classification (NCBI taxonomy): domain Eukaryota; kingdom Metazoa; phylum Arthropoda; class Insecta; order Coleoptera; family Cerambycidae; genus Rutpela; species Rutpela maculata. Next base: position 10,176,060 of record OW386293.2, read on the forward strand.
TTCCCTCAGAGAGTTAAACGTCCGTTTTCACGAAGTTCCGTTAGCGTATTACGTCAAAGATATTTCTAAGAAAACAGCTACCTAAGGAATCACCATCAGCACATGCATTTTTTTTTTTTTTTGGTTTGGGCACACAAATAAAAAAATACAAAAAAGAGAACTTGAACGATTTTCACATAATATTTTAAATGAGGTACAATTATTGTTTAAGTATTAGAAATTCAATTTCATATAATAAAGAGTTATTATTACTGATAATCTCATTATAGACTAGTTCACACGTTCAAAGCCGTGTTAATTCTTGATAAAGCTAGTTAAAATATGACTAGATTCGGAATGATGTCTAGAAAAATGTGCAAAAGTTTCAAACCCGCACATAAACAATTACAAAAAAGTTATAAACAAATGAAGATTGAAAAAATAACGAGTTTCGTATTTTTGCAAGTAAGTCGAAAACTATATTTAAGAAATTTTAAAGAAATATTCTTAAAGAGCAAGAAATTTCCAATAAAAAAGTCCCAACTCTACTATTAATAATTTTAATTTAATATTGAAAGTAGAGCTCCGCGCGGCGAACACTAAGCCGTTACGATGAACTGAAACTGGCCGTAATGAGTAAAAATATCTTTTTCTACAAACACCATTAAAATCTAAATTTTTAACACGGCATACTTGAATTAAAAATGTAATATATAAACTCGCGTTAAAAATGATCACATGATTTACTTTTAACACTAGTGCAAAAAGTAAAATGACAAGTTGTCTGTCATAATGACATTTATTAACAAAAAATTAATATTGGAACTCATCATATAGCAATAGTTTTTCACATTTGACAAGCATGTGCCAAACAACGAGCAAACTTGATTTATTTATTTCATAAATCCTACAAACTACTAGAATTACGAGGTAACCATTATAAGGATTTGAAATTTTTTTAAAGAAACTTTATTGTTCTTTTTATGTTTGTAGAAAAAACATTGTATGATACACGTGTTAGAAATGACTTTATTTTGTTCGTGGAGTTGCTCCACTCGCTTACGCTCGTTTAGCAAACTTCTCCACTCACAAAATAAAAAGTCATTTTTAACACTTGTATCATAAATAACTATTTTACGTTATTAAGTATTAATTTAATTTTTTTTAAATTATGGTATTGTTTAGACACTCAAAGGAACAATATCCTGTTGGAAAAAAAAATTTTCACCAATTTTTCATAAAATGAGCCTATTGTTAATTAACAATTTTTTTTAGAGTTTGCGTTTACATTTCAAGTCGGATTATTGTTAAGCAAAAGCCACTAAAATGATTTCGCTTCCTTTTTAATTGTTATAGTCTATTAGTTATTAATTTTTTAACCTAACAATAAACTAAAAAATGAAAAAGAGGTTTTTTTTATTAATTTTAATTATTATTACTGTTTTTATATTCAAAAATACTATAAGATTACATCAACTTAAAATTTTTATTGCTATTTATTTAAACAAACTTTATAAACAAATAGGTAGATAAATTAAGTATTTTTTATTTTTTTTGCCATTTTATTTCTTATAAAATATGATAAAAAAAAATTCTTAAAAAAATTTCTTAATTGTTTATAATATTTCTTTTCCTTTTTTCATTATTTAAACAAATTATTAAATAAAAAAAATTATTTTGAAAATGTATTATTTGCTATTCTCTACAAGGTGGAAAAAATATTTTTTTGTTGTTAATTTATTTGTTTATTTAATAAATTAAATAAACTTAAGCAATTTAAAGTTAATCGTCGCATCTCTAATAGTTTAAAAGATATAGTTGTTTATAACTTTGGCAATAAAATAGTCGCTTTTACTTAAAATTTAAAATTCTATGAAAAATATTAATTTTTTTTTACATATTTATGTATATTTTTTTTTTCTATCTAAAAAAAATATAAACACATTCGGCGATTATTAATAACAAATTGCGTATTAAATAAACAAATAAATGAACAACAACAAAAAAAAATCTTTTTTGCACCTTGTGGAGAATTGCAAATAATAAATTTTAAGAATAAATATTTTTCTTAATAATCTGTTTAAATAACGAAAAAAGGAAAAAAATGATTGTAAACAATTAAAAAAATTTTTCAAAAATACTTAATTTATATATTTGTTTATAAAATTTGTTTAAACAAATAGCAATAAAAATTTAAAGTGTATGTAATCTTATAGTATTTTTGAATATTAAAATATAAAAATTATTCTATGTAAACAGTAATAACAATTAAAATTAATAAAAAAAATTTCAATCTCTCTTTTTCATTTTTGGTTTATTGTTAGGTTAAATAATTAATAACTAATAGACTATAACAATTAAAAATATCGCAATGTCATAATCCCATAAAGTATAATTGACATAAGGTCTCCACGAAGCGAAATAATTTTAGTGGCTTTTGTTTTGCAATTATCCGACTTGAAATATAAACGCAAACTCAAAAAAAATTTTGATAATTAACAATAGGCTCATTTTATGAAAAATCGGTGAAAAATTTTTTTCCAATCGGATATTGTTCCTTTGAGTTTCTAAATCATACCATGATTTTTTAAAATTTGTAAATTAATATGTAATAACATAAAAAAAAGAGTTTTACTTATTACGGTCGGTTTCAATGCATCGTAACGGCTTAGTGCTCGTCGCACGAAGCTCTATTTTCAACATTAAATTAAAATTATTAATAACGGAGATTGAGCTTCGGGAGGGGACTTCTTTATTAGAAATGTCTTCCTCTTTAAGAATTTTTCTTTAAAATTTCTTAAATATTAATAGTTTTACGAATTTTATCAAGAATTAACACGGCTTTGAACTTGTGAACTAGTCTAATTAATTCAATTTCCCACACATTACTATATCACTCTTAGCATTCAACATATCAGACTCCGGATAGCCCAGTGGGTAGATCTTATAACAGTTACCGAAGATTACACAGAGGTTGCAGGTTCGATCCCTATCGACGGCAATTGGTAAAAACGTAAGTAAAAATAAATTTAATAATATAATAAATTCTTGTGAGAGTAAATTGGAGCGTGGTAAACAAACAGACTCCGGATAGCCCAGTGGGTAGATCTTATAACACTTACCGAAGATGACGCAGGTGTTGCAGGTTCGATTCCTACCGACGCCAATTGGTAAAAAGATAGGTAAAAATAAATTTAATAATTTAATAAATCCTTGTGAGAGTAAATTGGAGCGTGGTAAACAATATTAGATATGTTAATGTAAATAGAACATATTATGGAACTACCCCCGCATATTCTTTATTTTCCTTTTACTTCTACTACTATTCTTATGCATACTTTATACTTTTTACATGCGCTATGCATATACAAAGATCATGTAAAGTACCAATGAATTGAAAACATTTGCAACTTAATTCCATGTAAAAAGTCAAGAAAGTTCTTTAAAGAAAGTATAAACTAAAGTATATACTTTGCATGAGTACGTACTTTTAGATTTGTTCTATCATCATACTTTGAATATAATTGTTATGTGGGTATATAATAGTGCAAGCAGTACATTTTTATCTTTCAGTGTTCCAAGGGACACGTTTCTAGACGACTTTTTCGAATTCTGAACCTCTACTATAAACGTAAACGGCTTACGCCACACAAATAAAACAACATCTCTTAATTTAATACAAGTATATCTCAAGTAGTAAACTCCTCCAATCATAAATATTTCGAAACCGTCTATTTGGGGAATTAAAAATAGATGGTATCAAGGTGCAGACAGTGGTGATGTGCGTGAGAACGCAGCGCAAATAAGAAACCACCCGCTGTATAATGATTTTGCAGTTCGTTTTAATTTACGACACAATATCTCGACGGGAAGCTGGAACTTTTAAATACCTGGGTATAAATATTACCATCTATATGGGTCGAGACGAGAACCTAATAAAATTAAGTTAAGTTCAGTTAAAGGCACATTAAAGTCTCCTGCTTCCGACGAAAACAATACTTAAGTTGATAAATGTCCAGGGCGATTGGACTAACGACTGGATACTGAACATTTTTACAATAAATATTGCGATTTAAACGCTGTTATCTCGTCTGTGAGGTTCACTAAACTTTCTAAAGATTCAATTTCGTTGCATGCACGAATTCCTGAAATTTGTCCGTATCTCTATTGCAATTTTATTTTTTACATTCTCTCGATAATTATGAATGTCTAATATCTATTAAAAATGTTAAGTAAACCATCCTTTCGTGTTCTTTGTTAGTAATTCCAAAACGTTGGTAAAAATAAAAATGCACACCTCGACAGTTGTTTTATCCATTACATGTTCTGCCTATAACGTATAGACCACAAGCCCATGCTAAATTTTTAGGGGGGGTCATATGATACCGCTTGAAAAGGTATAATTTTTGTAGTCCTACAGAAATAAATCACTTTGAGCTTTATGCCATACATTTTAGGTGGGACATGGGAAAGCCGCAGAAAAGTGAAACTCGTAACCCACGGGGGTTGCATTTTTTCAAACGATCCTGCACGGCTTACGTTTATGTAGACCGTATTTATATTTCTCTTAAAAAGAGAATGCCGTACAAAAATAATGGGACAGAAGTACAGGAATAATTTTCGTTTTCCGAAAAGTGACCCCAATGTACTAAGGTGATACGACACCGTACGGCTTTTATGAAATTCGATTTTTATATTAACAAGGATGAACTTTTTTGCTATGCCATACAAATCAGTTGGACCATAGGTGGCAAACGCGAGATCAACCCCCTTCCTAGTCCTCTATTAAGAGTGGTGATTTGATCCTGTACGGCATCAATTCCAAAATATTGTACGACATTTAAAATCTTTAAAAAAATAATCCGTCCGAAAAGAATGGGTAGTATCAATGTAAATAAAAAACCCGAGAAAGGGAAAAACTTACGTTTTCTAGGGTAAGTTTATTTGATTCTGTATGGCTATTTATTTTTTGGATTAATATAGGTAGGTTAGAATTTTTATTTTATTTAGTAGCCGTACAAAAAATAATGGACAATAATAAAATTAAAAAATTGCAAAATAAGTGAAATTTTTTAAAAATTATGCAAATTAAAAAATCCTCTATTTTTTAATACAATGGATAGATTTTCAACTTTACAACTTTCCCTTCCATAACTATAAAAGAATACAAATGTGTCCATGCCGTACATTTTCATTGTTGGGACTTAAGACACTAGATTACGTTATTCATGCGATTTACACGACCCTTAATGGTCATTAGATACTATACGGCGTTTGCAAAATATCACTGAAAATAGCAAAAGTTGATAAACAATCACAATGCCGTACATTTTGGATGGGCCGCAATGAAATACCAGAACCAAATATATATTTCAGAGACGATTTTTTCTTGAAGTAAAGTAAGAAATTGGTATATATCACTTTTAAACTTTAAAATACAATGTAACGTAATTAATTATAAAAAAATGTGTACAAATTACCCATAATTGTCTTTTTTGGAAACTTTATAAAAAAATTATGTGTTACAGTCTTTGCAATGTAAAAAATTTTAGTATGTTTCATAAGTTTATTTTTAGGCAAACGTTTTTTCCAACATTTTTTCATCCATTTTACAACATACTACATTTGGAAAACTTACAAAATGTAATTCATCATTCATATGATAAAAAGAATATGCATAAATTAATTACTGATCTATTATAATGGATTTAACAAAAACTTTCAATTTCGCGTCATGGTTTCTTAAACAGTAAATTATAAAATACTATATTTTATACATTTTTATAGTTAATTTCAGGTGAAATCGAGACATACTAGTTTTTTAATGTTTAATATTAATAAGGGTGTGAGTGGTTATAATAAAAGAACACAAGTTTCTATAATTGCGCTATTTTATTTTGAAAAATTTATGAAATTTTTACTTCATTTTGAAGATTATCTTGTAATTTGTAAATGATTAGAAAAAAGTAAATAAATTGCAAATATTTATAAAGATGCCCTTCTTTTTTACTGAATCACCTTTGTTCCAAGTACATAGAAAATAATATTTTTCAGCTTTTCTATTTCATCTCTTGATAAATATTAATTTTTATAAAGTATAATTTATTTAGCGGAAAATTTTCGGAAAATCCTTTTGCGTTTCAGATCCATTAATTTTGAATTATTGATTTCGAATAATTACAAAATCAAGTATTGCTCGAATGTAATAAAATCTTACAATAATTTCTTATTCAGAAAAGCTCACTCTGGGACGGAAAATTCCATTTTCCAGACACATGCACCAACTAAAATGTACGGCATGGTAATAAAAATTATTATTATATAAAATGGTATTAAAATAATCAAGTTTTATGTGGTACCAAATCATCACCCTTAATAGAGGTCTAGGAAGGGGGTTAATCTCGCGTTTGCCACCCTATGGTCCAACTGATTTGTATGGCATAGCAAAAAAGTTCATCCTTGTTAATATAAAAATCGAATTTCATAAAAGCTGTACGGTATCGTATCACCTTAGTACATGGGGGTCACTTTTCGGAAAACGAAAATTATTCCTTAACTTCTGTCCCATTATTTTTGCACGGCATTCTCTTTTTAAGAGACACAGATATAAATACAGTCCAAATAAACGTAAGCCGTACCGGATCGTTTGAAAAAATGTAACCCCCATGGGTTACGATTTTCATTACTCTAGGTATTCCATTAGATAGTTCACTAGGCTGGAGTAACCAAATTGACTCCGTCTGTGCTAAACTTAACAGCGCTTTTTTTGCTTTAGCTACTTTAAAAAAGTCTCTTGACGAGAAATCTCTTATGAATTTATATTATGCTACGGTGTATTCATCAATCTCCTATAATATTGTATCATGGGGCAAGCTACGGACGTGCTTCAGGTCTTTATCCTACAAAAAAGAATAATTTGTCTCATATTTGGTTTATCCTATAATGAGGCATTAAAAGTAAAAAATCCTAGCTCTTACGGGAATATATATATTTAAATTATTACAGCATACTTATAAAAATATTGATAACTTTTTGAAAAATTGTAACCTCCATCCCTATCCAACGCGCAAAAAGGACAACATACATATTTTATAAGAAATCTCCGGATTACGCGGGACCCAATTATTTCAACATGTTATCTGGAAAAGTCAGAAATGTATGCCCCTTGTTTAGATTTAAAAACTGGTTAAAATACTTATTGTTAGAAAACTGTTTCTACAATTTAAATGAATTTGAATTGTATCTTACTCAAAGTAATACGTAGGAATTAATTATTTTCAAACATATCCTAATTATATAGTGATCTATGTATGTTTCTCGTTTGGATAACTATTTTGAATTTTTACTAAATGTGCCTCATTTGATGAATACCTAATTGTATGTTACCATATTTTTTACAGCACATTGTATTTTTATTGTTCATTTATTTTAATTGTTATGCAAATGTTCTATTTTTTGTGTAAACGTTCTGTGTTTTTTTTTACAAAATAACTTAGGCACTGGCCTCTTTTGACGTACCTTATCCATTTCTTTGTATTTGGCAAACAAGGGTTTAATAAAGATTATTATTATTATTATTATAAAAAAAAACAAGTTAAAAAGTGTTAAAATTAAATTTTATATAGAATGCAACATACCAAAAAAGTCATAGGCGTACCATTAAAAGGAGGAAAGGATTGTTTACCCCCAAATCAGCCTTTTAGAAAACTTGGTTTTAAACAGTTTTTACTTTAAACTATTGCCCTTTAATTGACATACACTTCAGTTCAGTATACCCGGAATTGAAAAAAATATCTGCAGCCATTTGCCCAATATTAAAAAATTTAATATTTCTAATTCTAACTTTAGAGGACTGTCTTCATAGACGTGCCATTTTGAATAGTAATAAATTAGGTTGAATCAACTTTTTTTGCTGAGTATGTGGCACAGTAATTGACATGCTTTTAAAAAACACCTTGTATTACATCTAACGACTGGATACTAAACATTTTCACAATAAATATTGCAATTTAAAGGCTGTTATCTCGTATGTGAGGTTCATTAAACTTTCTAAAGATACAATTTCGTTGCATGCACGAATTCCTGAAATTTTTCCGTATCAATATCGCAAATGTATTCCTGGTACATTCTCTCGATAATCGCGAATGCCTATTATCTATTAAAAATGTCAAGCAAACCATTAATTATACGTAAATGCCAATTTGCTCTTACAACAAGTAATTAAATAGGGGTATACATAAAATTATCCGCAACTGCCTGCTTGTTAGTTTTCTATTACGGAAAAGTAAAATACCTTCGATAGATTACGATTAAAGTAAACTTGATTTATATAACAGGCTATTTACAATGTATTGGCTATTAGATGACACATCATTATGCAAAAAGTTAATAATAATTAAAGTAGACTTGTAGACTAGCGTGAATACTCTACAACAAATACAAACCGCTTTCGGCTTTGTTTGTGCGTCTTCAACTAATGAAAAAACTAAATTAATAAAATGTCAAGTGGTCAGGGCCGCGCCCTGTCCATAAGGGCGAGTCGTGCGGTGCACGACGGCGCCACGTAACTAAAGGTGCCGTGAGGCACCGCGAGTTTCGCAATTTAATTTTTTTTCCAAATAAAAACGGTTAGTTAGAATATAGCATTACTAGAGCCGGATTATCGAATAGGCAGGGGCGGCTTAAGGGCCGGGCAACCCGAATAGCACCCTCCCCATGAGGCGATAAATTTTTTTTCCCCCACCCCCATGAGGCGAGGTGATAAAAAATTTTTTCCGATTTCTAATAGCACCTCCTCCCATGAGGCGATAACATTTTTTATACGGATTTCCATTTGCACCCCCCCCCAATGAGGCGAGGCGATAACAATTTTTTCCCGATTTCTAATAGCACCCCCTCCCATGAGGCGATAAAATTTTTTTTTCGGATTTCTATTTGCACCCTCCCCCATGAGGCGATAAAAAGTAGTGATCGCGGAGTCCGAAGGGATATCCTTGTACTTTAGTATGAAGTACGTCCGTGATTACCTCAGAAAAGGGCGCCAAAAAGTACTCCCGCCCGGGTGGAAAATTTACCTTGAGCCGCCCCTGCGAATAGGCAATCTAGCCAATTGACAGCGGCACATCAGATCAAGTTTTGGCGCTTTGTGTACCTTTTTTTTATGATTTTCCAATTGACTAGCAAGAGTCTACAAGGAAATTATTTGTTTGTTATTTGATTATATTATTTTTATAGAATTGTCGAATTTATTAGCTTCTTAGTGGATTTTGTGAGTCGGACGAGAACCCGACTATTGTCTGATTTAAAGAGATTGATTCTCCCCCCTGTTTTCGAGGATGCTCAACACCGTGGTGGTGGCAGAATTTCTCGTTGGAGTGACCCACCCCCGCAAACGGCCAAAAACCAACTCCAAACGGGGTCAAACGCGTATTATAATTGTTTGAGGGACTCTCACTTGGTGATCCCCATGATTTTCGAGGATGCTGAACACCGTGGTGGTGACAGAATTTCTCGTTGGAGTGACCCACCCCCGTAAATGGCCAAAAACCACCTCCAAATGGGACCAAACACGTATTATAATTGTTTGAGGGGCTTTTACTTGATGATCCCCCGTTTTCGAGGATGCTGAACACCGTGATTGTGGCAGAATTTCTCGCTGGGGTGACCCACAAACGCAAACGGCCGAAAACCACCCCCAAACGGGGTCAAACGCGTATTATAATTGTTTGAGGGACTCTCACTTGGCGATCCCCATGATTTTTGAGGATGCTGAACACCGTGGTGGTGGTGACTGAATTTCTCGTAGGGGTGACCCACCCCCGCAAACGGCCAAAAACCAGTCCCAAACGGGGTTAAACGCGTATTGATCATGTTTCATGGAATATAACTTATTGATCCCCGTATTCGAGCATGCCAATTATAGGGAGGATCCTGGGACGCGTGTCTGACACCTGCCCATCCCCACAACTACCGTCCAAAGGGGGAGAGAGCGCTCTTATCATACCACTGGACAAAAAGATTTCCTTCCCATTTTTCGAGTATGCTGAACACGGAGAGGACCACGAATCAAGTGCTTGACGCCCGTTCACCCCCTCAATGGCAAAAAAATACCTCTTTGCATTTTCATAATGGGTGTAATTGCACGGGTTCAAAGAACGTAAAAAATAAATTTAAAATAAAAAATAAATAAATAAATTTATTGTTTTTTTATTTATTATAGTCATAGTATTTTATAATGTAAGAAAAGCCAGCGTAACAATATATATACAGTAATTGTTTGCGTCAATAAAAATATTTTATTTAATATATTATGATTAAATAATTGTTTCGGTTATTATATAAACCCATTTTTTCAAAAAAATATGTACAAGAAATACACAATCATCTTTTTTCAGCTCCACAGTAAATGAAGATGACTACTTTGTTGACGAGATCGAGGTGATATCTTAATGTCTTTTACCTGTGTAGCATCCTCAAAAACGGGGGGGGAGCGGGGCCCGGGGGTATGCTGAGAACGCACTCTCGCCCTTTTGGAGAGTTGTTATTGACCATTTACGGGGTGGGTCACCCCGAAGAGGAATTCCACTATCGGTGTTCAGCATCCTCGAAAACGGAGGATCACCAAGTAAGAGTCCCTCAAACAATTGTAATACGCGTTAACCCCCGTTCGAGGATGGTTTTTGGCCGTTTCCGGGGGTGGGTGAGTTACCCCAACGAGAAATTCTGCCACCACCACGGTGTGTTCAGTATCCTCGAAAACGGGGGATCACCAAGTAGGAGTCCCTCAAACCATTGTAATACGCGATTGACCCCGTTTGGTGGTGGTTCTTGGACGCTTGCGGGGGTGGGTCACCCCAACGAGAAATTCTGTCACCTCAGAAACGGGGGGGGGGGAGAACTAATCTCGTTAAATCAGACAATAGTCGGGTTTTCGCGTTATTTTCCGACTCACACAATCCACTACCTGTACTGTGGCAATATTTCACAGAACTATTTATTATATTATAGCGAAGTTCGCAAGCAAGAAGTCACGAAAAAGGATATAAGTTTTGTTTTTCAATCTATTATTATTATTATATTTAATATTTGTATTTAGTTCAGGGGAAAAAATATGGGTAGGTACTGCAATTATTTATAATAAAACATTTTTTATTGGTATTTTATATTTTCATGACTTACACCCACGAAACCCACTTTTCGAAAACAATATATTATAATTTTGAGTCGAATTTCTAATTTTTTGACAGTGAAAAATTCAAAAATTTCGCTTGCGGCGCATTCCGTAATCCCGTAACCCCGCCTATAAATAAGAGGACGCAAATATTTCATTTACCTAAAGGCACGCCAATCCTTAATCCGACCCTGGCATGAACTGGAAAATTTTGAATTTTTATATTCAATTGTTTAGCGTGATTTTAGATACTTTTTTCCTGAGACCTCCTTTTCATCTGAATTTTAGATAATATGCTACTGGGGGGACTATGGTCGTATTTGCACGACCTCGCACAAAAGGCTTGGCGCAGCGCTGCAAGTGGTGCCAATATTTTTTTGATACTTCGGCTAAATGTGAAATTAGTCCTAGTCAGTCGTTCTCAGGGTGATTGTTTACAAATCAAGCACGATACTTAGTGAAAATAAATAAAAAAAACCGCTGCCCAAGGAATCACTACTTCCACATCCAGATTCTCTATCCAAGTCACTCACAACGAAAAAACTTTATATGTGAAAATAATTGTTTATGGAACTTTAATAATATAATATTTGAAATCTTCTACCCCAAAAACCCATAAAACGATACCCCACATCGGTAGTGGGGTGGGGGTGGTGATAGGGGGGTGGTAGTGGGGGGTGGATGAAGTAAAAAATATTTTGAGGTTTCTGGTTTCTGTACATACACTAAATCACAATTTTTTTTTCATCCCCTTTAATAAGAGGGTGGGGGTGGTAATGGGGGTGGCTAATGTCAAAATTTTTTTTTGAGACCTTAGCTTCTCTTATATATACTAAATACCAATTTCGTGGACTCTTACCTGCTTGATTTACCCATTTACCCCAAATTTACCCCAATTTACACCCCAACCCTTCGACGGAACAAGATGAAAATATAATCTAGTTCTAGATCTCGTTAAAGTATATATGTGTACCAAATTTCAAGTCAATATCTTAAACGGTTCCAGAGTAAACGTGCGCACAAAAAAAGTTACAGACAGACAGACCGACAGACAGACAGACAGACCGACAGACAGACAGAAATTTTTTTTTCGTTCATACTTAAAATCTCGACGTTTCATGACATTTTAAGCCTATTTGGACAATAAAAATTTTTAAAATTTTTTTTGTCGTCACTATACTTCCACTGGACGTGGAAGTAATTAATGATTTCAGAAACATTGGTTAGTCGTAGATACAAAACAAATATCATGTTTACATTTTTATGTTATCGGTTTGGTCCTTTCGATTGATTTTAGTGCATTTAGTTATTGCACTCTAGATGCAAAAATAAAAATGGTCCTAAAACATCAAATGGTCTCAAATTTTGTTTTAAAACTGTGCAATCATACTTAAAATCGTCCCCGAAATCTAAAGATTTAAAAAGATACACTCGAATATACAGGATATTCCACATAAAATTTCAAGGAAAAGCGGAAGCAATAAAAAAATATCAAATAATAAAAACATTGCCAATTTTTGTTTACATGGTGTTTCACCTAAAACGAATCAACATCTTTCAAAACAAAGGTAATATTTAAAATCTGCATTTTGAGGCCCCTATATACGTAAGTTATACCCAAAAAAAACAAAAGATATATATTTTTTTTAATCGAACCGAACCACCTTCAAAAAATATCTCTAAAAAGTAAGAATTAAAATTTTAGTCAGTTTTACTAATATCTGTTTACCTATTAGTGGAAAGTGGCAAGAAACTGTACCTTATTACTTAATATCAATTTCAAATCGGTGCAAAAACATCTAATTTCAAAAATATATTTTGCACAGACACTACTTTTAGTAGCCTCTATTATTTATTTAACTTCTGCATAGCTATTGTGAAATTCTTTTTATGTTGGGCACTATGTGAATGTTATCAGGAAAATAATACCCTGTTGTTTGTGATTAATTGAAATTACTCTTCAAATATGGAAAATGTACTCCACCATTCATATATAGAGACTGATACAAGTGACACGACAGAAAGCAAAATTGATTCTGATTAATCCGCTTCGACCGTGCCCCGCGATGCACTCGAGAAGTTCCGAGTTGGTATATACAGTAGAAACCACACCGCTGCGAATGCAAACACAACGTGATATTAATATTTTGTGGGACCCGGGGCTAAAGGCTGGGACCCCGGGCAACTGCCCAAATTGTCCCTGCATAGCTACGCCTTCCATAGATAATACCTAGTCAAAGTGTTAGTCGTGATGCACTAAATTGTTTTGTGATTTTTTTTTGCCGAAACGGTTTAGGTGTGCCATCAAGCTTGAATCGCTATTCTGATAGCATTCTTTCTGTACTTTCCATCCGCTAATAGCTTTCAAAGTCTGGCCCTAGATTTTTCAAAACCAAGTATGCCATTTTGACAAGTCCCAGCTGAGAAATGTTACTGATAAATTTCATTCGATTACATTTAACCGTTGCGATATATCTCCTTGAATTTTTAGACCACATGCATAAAACATCCCGTATCCTATTAACCAGTGGTGATCTAGACTCACATTGAAGTGCTCTATAAGCCATTTAATACAGTAAGTGAAGCTTTTAAATCCCAGCTCGAAAACGATGTAATGAATTTCCAAATTTTTTTTCTTCAACATGCTTATAAAGTACGTACATAAGAATCTATATTATCATTTTTCCTGCTTTTTGCATATTTTTCGAGATATTGCGAACTGAAAATTGCAATTTTCACCTCCTAAAATCAGTATTTCTAGACTTTTTTTTAATTACTCGAAAAATGTGGGCTTTAATAAAAATATGCAAATAAGAAAAGTCCAGAAAAAAATATACGGCGTTAAAATCTAAAATTACTCAAATGGCAAAAATTTTTATTCTTGTAAAAATTAAAGGTATTAAGATTTTCTTTCACTTGAGACGTATTACGACCTTTTATAATTAGTCCCGTGAGGTAAAGCTTTTACCCCAAAAGTTTTGCGACCGGACCGCAAGAATTGTACCCCCCGTTTTCGGGGGCGGGGAATACGATGGTGACAATATTTTCCGATCTAGCCTCCAATCTAAATCGAAAAAACCACCCCCATTTCCGAGTTTCCGGTTCTCGGCATTTTTTTATCGGAAAATTTTATTAACAAAAGTTGTTTAGAATTGTTAAACCCAATATTTCATCAAAATAAAAAAAATTAAAAATATAAAAAAGCCAATTACTTAACAACTACCTGACAGTTTAGTTTAATTTCAAACAAAATTGTCATGAATTTTTTAAACAAAAAAAATCCATTTAAATGATATTTTTTCTTTAATTTCAATATTTTTCAATTTTGATTAAATTTTGGATTTAAGTTTTTTGCACAATTCTGAACAACTTTCGCTAATAAAATTTTCCGATAAAAAAATGCCTAGCATCGGAAAATCGTAAAAGGGTGGTATTTCCGCTTTAGGGGTAGTTCTGGAAGGGTAGGTCGAAAAATATTGTCACCATCGTGTTCCCCGCCTTCGAAAACGGGGGGGGGGGGCGAGATGTCTTGCACGCCGGTCGCGTTTTTACTAAATATAAACTATTTACTAATTACTAGTTACTAACATGCTCAATTTTTTTAGGATTTTTAAAATGATTATTTTCCATTCCGTACCCATTTTCAATAATAAAAATTTTCATAATTTTTTGAAAAAAATCGGGTTTTTGGAAATTGCTCAGAAAATATTTTTTTATAAAGAATGGTAAGAGTACAAAAACGATGCTTATAAAAAAACGAGTAGTTTGGGTTTTTTTTTAATTTTCCTACGACAAACTGTTCTAGAGATATAAAGGTTTAAAGATGGCGCTTGAGCGTATACGCAAGAAAATTATGTATTTAAAATTGAAATATCTCAAGAACTATACGATTGATAAAAACATGATTAAGAATGAAATAAAGCTTATAAAAAAACGAAGAGTTTGGGTTTTTATTTTTTTTTCCTACGACAAACTGTTCCAGAGATATGACAGTTTGAAATAATGCTACAGTTTGTACGCGCATTTTAAATGTCTATGGTAGGTAGAGAAACAAGCAATAGCCGTCTATTTTTTCGAAGAATACGCAGAAAAAGCGGGTTGCATTGCACTTTAGCATGTTTTAGAGTGCAGATTAAAATGTTATTTAATTAGTTTACGTAATTGTATTAATTTGATTTATTTATAACAATCAGTATTTTTATATTTGGAGTTCGAATTGTGCTTTCCGAGCGAACGGACGCGTCCGAAAAACGCTGCCATTAAAACGTGAAAACGCCCGCTAAAAGTCCACTAAATTTGATAAAAATTAGGTGAATTTGTAGAGTAAAGAATTCCGCGCAAATCGATATATCACTACAAAAGAACAAAATTGAAATAGAATTAATATTTGAAAATAACTAATACAGAGTATTTAGTGACAGAACCGATAGTGCAGTGCTATGCATAAAGAAACAAGATTAAAGGACCAGGTAATACAGAAGAGGAATAGATAAGCTAAGTATCTTCTCATTTTTAAAGTACCACCCAAGTTTATTTATCTAAGTTTATTTATGTCTTAATGATTAACAAGTGTCTGCCGCATAAAACCATTGCAATGCTTTTTAGGTCCAAGCCCTAGCTAAATACAAAGTGTAAGAAATATAACTTTTGAGGTGTCAAGTGAATAAATAGATAATTTCGTACATAATTTATATTTGTATCAAAAAGAATGTGTTTTGTGGTGTGGTATGTTTTTTATGCAAATTTTTAAGGTGTCAAAAGTGAGTGATAGGTTTGGGGAATAATGCATACCTGGGACGTGCGATTAGTGAAGAAAAACAGAGTTTCTTAGATAAACAAGCGTTGACTTGGGTAATAAATGGACAATCTGATCAGTGTCGTACTATTGGCTTAATACGCCGAGGGTTGAATTTCTTGCAGTTCAATGGAAATGCATAGTTTTTCTCAGGAAATGGTATCTATACACAAGAATGATGAATCGAATACAGAACATAGGACCACAAAATCAAAGAAACGGGGGAACGAGTTAGGAGCAGCAAAGCGGCGACAGGGGGCATACAGAAAAAATGATAACACAAACACGAGAAGAGGTATACCACGGCAATAGTGGAGATAAACTGGAGGAAGAAGAGAAAGCAAAAAATGAATGAATCAAATACAAGAAGACCCTTCAATAAGCCACCATCCAAGGAATAAATGCTAGAAATCACGGTAGTGATAATAATTACAATTAAACTCGAAATAATCAATGAGGTATTGCTGATATACTGCGTCAAGGCTGAGTTCGCACATCACTTCAGCGGAGGTATGCCCAGTGAATGTTTCTTTCAGAAAAAGGGTGTTCTCTAAGAAAACACACACATACGTCGATAATCTTCTAATCGATGCAGAAGAAGAAGAAGAGTTGGACCAGCGGAGAGGAACACAAAATAGATGAATATTCCCTAAGAATACCGAACAAATTGAAGTACCTAGGAACAGACCGGACGAACCAGCTGGAGCGGAGAGAAACAGTAAAGGAGAGAATCAAAACGGCACAAGGGTAACATACCGTTCATTGAGAAAAATAAACTATCATGGGACCTTACCAAATGTATGTACATAGCCGTCATACGGACAACGATGATATATGGAGTCAAAAACGCGACAACAACAAAAGTCAACAGAAGAAGTTTTTGAGAAGAGCAGAAAGGGCATCGTCCAACTAAAACAACAAGACGAAAACAGCGACACAAAACATCAACATAATAGAAATATACGCAATGAAGTGGGGACATACACAAGGAAGGGACCCAACACATTTACTGAAGAAAGCGCTAGCACCGCACAGCAACAACTAAAAATAGGGAGACCATGCTACAGTGGAGAACGACAATTGAAAGGATCAGGATCAACAAATGAACACCACTAACAAATCGCAAGGATATATACTCTACCACAATCGGAAACCTAGGAATCAGAAGATTCAGAAAAAAGAAGATTCGAAGAAGCAAAAACGCAAAAAGAGGAGCAAAAACACTCCATATTACGACACAACACGGCAACATATTTCACAAGAAGAGTCAGAATAGGCAGAAGTCCAGAACCAAACACACAAAAAAGGGAGCTTAAACGCTCCCTCACGACACAATGTGGTAACGCATCTCACAAATACCTACACCTCCCATCCCACATTCCTTTACCATGCGCCATGTGGCTCTCGCTGTTGGCAACAAGCATGACCTTAGTTCAACCCAGCGTGGACGTAGCAGGCCCAGCTGTATACCTGGCAGTGACAGCAATGCCTACCGCACGCTGGTAAATCAATCAATCAATCAATCAATCAATCAACAATCAGTATTTTTATATTTATATTACTATACTCTTTTGTGACCATTTTTTAAATAAATTTAGACCTATTCAGCGACCTAAAAAACATAAGTGTATGGATTTTCGTGAATTTATTTGTAACATTAGAAGAATTATTAATTTTTCAGTATTTGAGAGTGGTTTCAACTCTTAACATTTTCGTTTTTCCTATGTTTTGATCTCATAGTCATATTCAGCGAACCAAAAACATAAATATATGGATTTTTGTGATTTTATTCGTAAAATTAGAAGACATTAATTTTCCAGCATTTAAGGCTGATTTTCGTCTCACAAGTTTTGACCTCACAGTCATATTCAGCGACCTCAAAAACATAAATATATGGATTTTGGTTAATTTATTCGTAAAATTAGAAGAGTTATTCATTTTTCAGTTTTCCAGAGGTAGTTTCCACCCTAAAAACTAAAAAGCAGGTAATGCGACAATATAGATTTTGATGTATTTTATATAAAGCATATTGCAAAAAAAATTAAGGACATTCTTTCATCGTTTTCGGGCCGGGAATTTTACCATTTTTACTGCTTAGCTTACTGTACTAATTAGGCTGTGTGACATCCCTCGCGAATCAACCTATATATACTATTTTTTAGCGCCGTAAATAGCTATACATTTAACACAAGTAAAGTTGTCAAAAAATAATTACAGTTTTCACGCTGATATCAACAAAAAAATCCGACTTTTTTCCGGGTGCTAGAAAAAACATACCTCTGCATCTCGCATTAATGAGTTTTTAAATCGCAACGTGAAAAGTGGAAAGTACGCTGCACAATGGCGTGTGAATATTATCTAAATTTTCAAACAATTGCCGTGAATTGTCAGTTCCGAGAATACCTCGCCCGCTGTAAACTCAAGTCAGTTCAACTTGATTTTACGAGGTGCGATAAGCATCCAAAGGCGCCATTCCCCGACACTGGTAGGCTGTTGAAAATCACTGTTTCACGCGCTATCTCTCCATCTGAAACCGATAAATCGTCTTAGTTTTCTTCGGGATGTGCTTGATGAAGTTGATGTTTCCAAAAAAAACTCTTTTTAGTTCTTAATTAGTATCTACCGTTACGGGAGCTTGAATTCCCCGTTTAAACGCAATAAATAAATACCTTGATTTCATTTTCGATTTATTAAACGGCTTATGCTACATTTTAATGTTACATATTAACATATGAATATGATATTTCCAGATGGATCCGACCGAGTATCTTCATGAGGTATTTAAATTATTCAGAATATGGAAATAGCTGAGTAATCTTATCAGATATCGAGTCTGATAGCTAATAAATGTGACAGGAGCTCGTTTCATATATCCTTTAAATTGTCATTAGATAGGTATACGCAATGAGTCAATAAAATGTTGCACAAATTCAATTTTATTGAAAAATCCAGAGACAGGACAATTTTAGTACAGTCGAATTGATTTAACTTAATTTTTTTCGGGGACAACATTCCACCTGAAACTTTATTGTTGAGTCTTATGTATTATGACCTCCTGATTACGAAAAAAATCGCTGCCCAACGAATCACTACTCCCACATCCAGATTCTCTATCCAAGTCACTCACAACGAAAAAACTTTGTATGTGAAAATAATTGTTTATAATATAATATAATATTTGAAATACTCTACCCCAAAAACCCATAAAACGATACCCCACATCGGTAGTGGGGTAGGGGTGGTGATAGGGGGGTGGTAGTGAGGGGTGGATGAAGTAAAAAAATATTTTGAGGTTTCTGGTTCCTGTACATACAGTAAATCACAATTTTTTTTCATCTCCTTTAACAAGGAGGTGGGGGTGGTAATGGGGGTGGCTAATGCCAAAAAATTTTTTGAGACCTTAGCTTCTCTTGTATATATTAAATACCAATTTCATGGACTCTTACCTGCTTGATTTACCCATTTACTCCAAATTTACCCCAATTTACCCCCCAACCCTTCGACGGAACAAGATGAAAATATAATCTAGTTCTATATCTCGTTAAAGTACATATGTGTATCAAATTTCAAGTCAATATCTTAAACGGTTCCAGAGTAAACGTGCGCACAAAAAAAAGTTACAGACAGACAGACAGACCGACAGACCGACAGACCGACAGACCGACAGACCGACAGACAGACAGACAGACCGACAGACAGACAGACCGACAGACAGACAGAAATTTTTTGTTCGCTCAAACTTAAAATCTCGACGTTTCATGACATTTTAAGCCTATTTGGACAATAAAAATTTTTAAAAAATTTTTTGTCGTTACTATACTTCCACTGGACGTAGAAGTAAAATATTAGCGCCCAAAAATTCCTTGTGCGTCAAAAGTTATATGCACTTTTTGACGCGCTTTCACGCATTTTCAACTTATCTGCTTAATATATCTTGTACTAGTAATCGGATGGGATTTTTAAAAATATTAGCTTATTTGAAATAAAATTCTGTCCGATATGTATTGGTCAATCCGCTATCTTGGAAAAAAATAAAAAGCACCAAAAATAGCCAAAAAATCTAAATTGAATGTCTTTTCTATAAGAAGGACTCATTTCACCAAAGTTGGCAAAAATAAAACTCATTTAAGGCCAAATTTAATGCACCAATCCCGGACACCGTATGTCAAATAGATGGGTCAAAGATATAAAATAAATAAAAAACCGCTGCCCAAAGAATCACTACTTTCACATCCAGATTTGCTACCAAGTCTCTCACAACGAAAAAATTTTGTATATGGAAATAATTGTTTATGGAACCTTAATAATATAATATTTGAAATCGTCAACCCCAAAAACCCATAAAACGATATCCCACATAGGTAGTGGAGTGAAGGTAGTGATAGGGGGGGTGGTAGTGGGGGTGGATGAAGTAAAACAATATTTTGAGGTCTTTTGTTCTTGTACACACACTAAATCACAATTTTTTTTCACCCCCTTCTATAATGGGGTGGGGGGTAGTAATGGGGGTGGCTAGTGCCAAAATTTTTTTTGACACATTAGCTTCCCTTTTATACACTAAATACCAATTTTTGTGGACTCTAACCTGCTTGATTTACCTATTTACCCCAATTTGCCTCCCAACCCTTCAACGAAATGAGATGAAAATATAATCTAGTTCTAGATCTCGTTAAAATACAGGTATGAAAACAAATTTTGTCTCAACACAAAAATGCTCAAGTCAATATCTTAAACGGTTCCAGAGTGATCGTGCGCACATAGAAGTTACAGACAGACGACCGACAGAACGACAGACAGACATTTTTTTGCTCATTTTTGATTTTATAAAAAAAACCAAAGAGTTATTTGAATCTGTTTATAACTTCAATTTCGAAAATAATAAACAACTGCAATAAGAAGGGTTTAAATTTTGAAAAAAAGAATTCTCTTTTCGTGACCTTAAAGTCCTTATAAAAAGATACAATTTGAGCCATCGTACACATTTCTGGCAGGATTTCACAAGGGTGCAAAGTTTTAGCAACAATTGTATATTTGAGCTGTTTTAATAAATCATTTTGATTATCCCACATATGTATGTCCTACACTCCTTTTTGTTTGATCTTAATGGAGAGAGTTTTTATATAAACAGTGTAGTTTGTTGAAGAATAACTTTGTTGCATAAATATATTATTCAAAATGTAGAGTTGAAAACTGTCTAATTATGTATTACACAATATTTGCCATACAATGAATGCTTTATATCGGGAAATCTTTTTCTCATACTTGTCATTTAATTTTGTATTTTGTTAATATTGACATATTTGTTTTTTTTTGTTTTTTTTTTTTGTTAAAAATTAGTCACCCTTCTCTGTGGCTCCGACCCTCACAGAGGGGAGCTGGTAGTGCTGGTAGCCACCCCCAACTCCGTGGGGTAAGTGACTACTGGGTCCGGAAATCGTGTGCCCTGAGCAGACGTAATGAACCGAGGATGACGGCCTTCTGCATTCTGCCGGCTAAGACCTCTGCCGAGTTTCGGCATGCCGGTATGATCTTCAGTTCTGAAAGCAGTGTGTGACTCGTTCCACCGAGGGCTCCTATAATCAGTACCACTATCTTAACAGTATGGTCTGGGTAGAGTCTGCGGAGTTCGAAGAGCAAATCTCGATATTTTGTCCGTTTTTCCTCCTCCTTCAAGACAATGTTGTTCTCCGCGGGAGCCGAGAACTCCACGACGAACATTTCAATATTGACATATTATTATTATTATGATTATTATTATCGTTTTAGTTCGAAAATTAAACATTCATAAATAATAAAATGAAGCCAACATTCTAGGTTAAATTCGTCAAAGTAGACATTATCTGCATATGAACACAGAGAACATTTAATATCACTACACACCTACCTTAAAGCTTGAGCCAAAGTATTAATGAGTTGATGCACAATCTGTAACGTGCACAGTGCCGTTACCATTTTTATCGAAAACCAAATGCCTAACAACGATAATAAAAATAAGTTAAAGTGTAAAAAGGAGCATAGATGTCAAGTATATTATGTTTGATTTAATTTAATTGGAATACTTGTCGTATCGCAAATCTTACGTCAAATTACAATTTTGAGAAAAGAGTGGAAAGTGATTACTTAGAGGTTAGGACATTGATTTTTAGATCATAATATTTATTATTTGGGCTACTTTGTATATAATGATGAGTGAATAAAAATTAGAGTCAATATAATAATTAAACTGAGAATTCAAGATACTTTATGAGAGGAATATTAATTAGAAATGGTCAGCTTCACTGTTTAAATTTTGCCTCCAGGAAGTGGGAGAGTGTTGCCAACAAATGTAATATTAGATAGGATTACTCTAGAAGTTTTTATTCGAATCTGATAAAAAATAAAATAAAAAATTACTTGGAAAGGAAAAGCAATGAGACTGTCCATTTTGCTGCTGATTTTGTGACTGGCCACACGCTGCTTATAGTAATCAAATAATTTTAAATAAGTTTTGAATTTGATTTTCAACATGTTTCAAGTCACCCGTTAAGGTTGGTACATTATTTTATAATGTTTTGAATTTAATATATGTTGTTGGGGATAATAAATAATTAATAAGAAATTAAAGTATATAACAAAATTTTTTTTTAACGTACCTCATGGTAATCAATTTTTTTTTCTCTTCTCTCAAATATAGCTTGCCAGTTTAAAGAACTGCATAATTAGAAAAGGAATAATAATATTACCACATCTCAGTACATAAATCAAAGCATTTATTCAATTTTTGGAAAAAGGCGGCGTAGTCCCCCGCTACCAGGGAAATTCATAAGATCCCATCTTTCAAAGCTCCTAGGAGGGTTTATCACTGCACCTGCTATGAATTATATCCAGGCAGACTACATATAATCAGGAAAGTCCTTTTGTACACAGACAAGATAACCAAGTATTCCAATTACAAGGGAAGGGTTGAAATTCTGAGGCCCACCGCAGAAAAAGAAAGAAATCCTGGTTTCCACTGTTAATTAGACAAGAGAAGGATCCCGAATCCATCGAGCCCACCTTAGGACTGGTAAAAATCATATATTTTCTCGTATCTATTAGACATAACTTCACCTCCAGTATTTAATAACCTGAAAACAAAATATTGAACCTGGTCATGGTTATACTTTATTTATAATATTGCAAATTTACTTACCATAATATAATCTATATTATATCTGATTTCATTGTATGATAAAATGTTGATGAAATAATCTCGAAAATCTTTATTCATTTTTTATAATTGTCAAAATATTTTTTTTACTGTCAAAATTGTAGTCTGGGTCACATTTCATGTTATAACCGCCGATAGGCAATTTCCATTGTTTTCACTGCCTTAACCGACAAGGAACGGTGTATGTGTGATAACCACGGGGCACGTGGTAAATTTTAAAGAGTTTATTATTTTCAAATCAGGGTAATCAAAAATGTGTATTTATATGTAAATGTTTATTATGATAAATTAAAAAAAAAAAAAAATCAAATTGCAATGAACTAATAAAATCAGAAATTCCAGGTTTAGGTCTGTAGTATTATTTAATATTACCCCAAAAATCTCTTACTATCTCGACCTCAACTAAAGGAGGCATTTGTTCACGTGATTAAAGTCTAGCTTATTAGCACTTTAGTTGGCGCTCACCCAATAACTTTAAACTTTTGGTCAGGGAATAAAACTCATTTTTCAAGAAGTTCAATCTCACAATAATTATCCACGTCCCAGCCAAGACTGTTGCATAGCCGGCGCAGTAGTTAACCCCGAGGGCAACTTAGGGTTATAAATCACATAATTTAACAGTTTTTGAATATCTATAGTTAAGGAAAAAACACTTCAAAAGTTGTAAAATGCAACGCTATTGTTTTACAATCACTAAACTAAACATGGCACACCACAGGCGAAACAAAAGACGATCGGAACGTAATATTTGATTGTTGCCTCTTAGTTCATGACTATCTTTGTTTTAAGTGTTGCAATTCTATTCTATTAGATTTGAAAGAAATATTTGTTATGTACTTTTTATGATTTTCGTGTTTACGTTTGAATATTTGGACTCGGTTATATTTACTTACAATATGAAAGTTATAAATATGGATATGAAGTAGGCATATTATGTTGATAACTTTAATTTTAATATTTTATAGTTTATACTGAAACATCTCATACCGTCTCGTATTATTTGTCTCTATTTTGATTGAGACAGAAAAAAACTGCTGCCCAAGGAATCACTACTTCCACATCCAGATTCTCTATCCAAGTCACACACAACGAAAAAACTTTGTTTGTGGAAATAATTGTTTATGGAACTTTAATAATACTATATTTGAAATCCTCTATCCCAAAAACCTATAAAACGATACCCCACATCAGTAGTGGGGTGGGGGTGACAGGGGGTGGTAGTAGGGGTGGATGAAGTAAAAAAATATTTTGAAGTTTCTGGTTCTTGTACATACACTAAATCACATTTTTTTTTTATCCTCTTCAATAATGGGGTGGTGGTGGTAATGGGAGTGGCTAATGCCAAAAATTTTTTTGAGACCTTAGCTTCTCTTGTATATACTAAATACCAATTTTATAGACTCTTACCTGTTTGATTTACCCATTTACCCCAAATTTACCCCAATTTACCCGCAACCTTTCGAAGGAACAAGATGAAAATATAATCTAGTTCCAGATCTCGTTAAAGTACATATGTGTACCAAATTTCAAGTCAATATCTTAAACGGTTCCAGAGTAAACGTGCGCACAAAAAAAGTTACAGACAGACCGACAGACAGACAGAAATTATTTTTTCGCTCAAACTTAAAATCTCGACGTTTCATGGCATTTTAAGCCTATTTGAACAAAAAAATATTTTTAAAATTTTTTTGTCGTTACTATACTTCCACTGGATGTGGAAGTAAAAGGAAAAAGGGAAAAAATTGTCCCAATATGCTTCTTCTATCTTTGATGAATCGGCTATCGATGAGGAATGCGGTGAAATTATGGCATATGAGGTGAATGAAACTAATATTAGCCCAGTTGACGAAGGTATCTACCCACAAAAAGTTGCAAACTGTGTAAACTTTTTTTTAATGAGTTCGTGAAAGTGTGTAGAATAATATCCTGAAAAGTTTACATTTCGCTCTGGTGCAGAACATAAAAAAAAGTGAAAAAAAATGTTTTATCCATTTTTCAAAATTTTGAAATTAAATCAAGCTAGAAAAAAATAAAAAATACAGATGGATAGATCACGTATTTATGAACAAAAAATATCCTAACAAAATGTATCGTTAAAGCCACGGTTTTCCCGGAAAAAAATAGTCAAGTGTAACGTTATAACTCGAGATCCATGCGTGCACGCGCTTGAATACGCATGACTGTGACACCGACGCACTGAATTACATGTCACTAATAATCAGAATTTGTTCAATCTATATGAGTGTTGGTTCATTTAAAACATGGAAATTGTAGCTTTATGATGCTTTTTTGTTTCAAAGAATACAAGCAAAGGATGGATGGGAAAAATATCAACTCAATCGTCGCAATAAAAAATATAGAAAAAAATAAAAGCTCTTCAAAAAAATTCTTTCTTAATTGAGAACTGTTAAAAAGTATGTCCACTTCATGATTATTATGGTGTATTAAGTTGTAGTAACGTGGATTCAAAAAAAAGTACATATCAAATAATTTTAATTTAATTGCTTGATGATTTTCTTAATAAATATATATATTGGAGGTTGTAACTTGACGAGAAATTGACTCATTGGAAAAAATAAAATATCACCATTTCGGAAAAAATTTATACTTTTCGAATGTTCAAACATAAATTCGTTTACTTTTATGCATTTTTTCGAAAATATGATTAATCAAATCATGATAAGAAATTGCGATTGTCACGATCTTATCCTTATAACTATGAAAATGTCTTTGATTGTTTTGAATATAAATTCTGGAACTTTTCCAATACATTAGAAAATGTATAAGGAATCCATTGGATATAGCTGAAATGTGGATAGGTGTACCTGTAATAAATACAATACAGTAAAGCAGGGCTGCGTCTAACGGGGGGCCATTTCGTGGGACGAAAAATACCCCCCCCCCCCCCCCCCAAGCTCAAGGTCCAGATCCGCCCTTGTTTCGACTGAGCGGTGCCCACCAAAAAAAGGGCGCCAAAAAATGCTCTCGCACGAAGGCGTCTCATGACCTAGAAGCGGCACTGCAGTAAAGGCACGTAAAAATTCATGCGAGCGATTCAGCGGCTATGTGAGGTGTCTGTATGCTTTCATAATTATATATTTTCCCTCCAGACTCATTATTTATTCTCTTATTCACTAACAAAAATGCTCTTTTTCTATGTTTTTTCAAGCAACACTAAACAGTGTTTTTACTAGTAATTAGAAAAAGAAAAAGCTATATTTTACTTGTTAGAACTACTAAGAATTTTTAGAGGTTCCGGAGATGCATTTAACTATGCGCTTGGCCGAGCAGAGTGACATAGTTACTTCACTATTTTTTTTCGGGAAAACCGTGGCTTTAGCGATAAATTTTATTAGGACATTTTTTTGTTCAGAAAGACGTGGTACCCACCTGTATTTTTTGTTTTTTCTAGCCTGACTTAATTTAAAAATTATGAAAAAATTGATACAAATTTTTTTTTTTACTTTTTTTTATGTTCTACATCCGAGCGGAAAGTAAACTTTTCTGGGTATTATTCTATACACTTTCACGAACTCATTAAAAAAAAATTATTCAGTTTGCAACTTTTTGTGGGTTTCACTATAAAATGATCTCTGTCGTCTGGGCTATATAGTTTTTTATTTATTATCATTTTATTTCGATGAAAATTGAGTGAAAAAAAGGAGGGTCAAAGAAAATACATTTTTGAAAATGTTAAAAATGCACTTTTTTGAAATTAAAAAAAAAATTAACTCTAAAAGTATACAAAATAACGTACAATCGAAAAAAGTGACATAATGCTTCCTTGATAATTCACGAAGAATTAAAAATTTTATTTCGTCCGCCATTTGTGATCCTTCTATTTGACATATGGTGTCCGGGATGGGTGCATTATATTTGACCATAAATGAATTTTATTTTTGCCAACTTTGGTGAAACTACTCCTTCTTGTAGAAAATGTATTCAATTTTGATTTTTTTTTGGCTATTATTGGTGTTTTCTGTTTTTTTCCAAGATGGCGAATTGACCAATACATATCGGACAGGTCAATATTTTTTAAGAATTGTATTTCAAATAAGCCAGTATTTTTACAATTCCCATCCGATTACTAGTACAAGATATATTAAGCAGATAAGTTAAAAATCCGTGAAAGCGCGGCATATGACTTTTGACGCCCAAGGAATTTTTGGGCACAAATATCTTTTTCGTAATCAGGGGGTCATAATACATAAGAATCAACAATAAAGTTTCAGATGGAATGTTGTCGCCAAAAAAAATCAATTCAACTCCACTATTTTTGTGCCTAAATGCCCATATTTTGTAATTGAACTAGTCGAAGCACATGAAATAAATCCAAGAGGTACCTGCGGATATTATCACTCTTCAGAAGTTGGCGACATAAAAAATGGAATTGGTTTAAGGTAGGTACCATACTTATTGTGAGATATATGCCCCTATTTTTATTCCGGTTTAAAAATGTTATTAACAATAATATCTACAAAATAAGGGAACATTTTATGCTATGGCAATATACTCTACATACCTCTTTGGTAGAGCGTAAAATTCTGTAAAACAAAAACGATACATAGTACAATACCTAAAGGTAAGAAATATGTAAAATTTAGTAATAATCACATGAAATGATAATTTTTTTTCTTGGATTATTATTGAAGTAAAAGGTATCATCTTCAGTTTATATATGGTCCGGATACTTGCTTTTACTCTCAAGGGGTGAAAACCACACTTAAATTTTGATATTTAATATTTCAAAAAGTATTATAGATTTATTTTTGAAACGTGTGTTTTTGAGATCGCTGTGTATGAATCTGAAGTCAAAATTAAAAAATTTAAAACAGCAGCTCCAATATGGTGGATGGATAAGATTGTTAATTATTTGAAAAAATGTTTAAATCTAATAAAATTTACTGTATTAATGTCATGAAAATATTGTTTTACATACATAAATTAAAGAAAAATTTGTAAACCTTTTCAGGCTACCTGGAGGGGGTAAAATGAGGCGAAAATTTCTGACCAAGATATTTTCTGTATTTTTCGACACCAAGTGAACCTACAAACGGGAATTTTTTTTGCATTTTAACCTATATTTAGCAATTTATAAAGTCGGGAAATCCAATTTTTGAAAAAATAAAAAGAAAATGAGCAACGACTTTTTTTCGAAAAACAATTAATTTCCAAGTTATTGATTATTTATTATTTAATATTTAAAAAACGCATGTTATCCTTACATCAAAATATTATTAAATTTTGAACATAGCATGCTAATTAATAATGTTGCATTAGTTTTTCAGTAAAAAAATGTGCAATATGACTTTCCGAAAAATCGACCTTTTTTCTTAATAAACATGCACACCAATGACTAAAATAAGTTTTGTTTTATTCAAAAAGGACATAATATAGGTCTTTGATACAAACCCAAATTCGGTTGAAATCGGATGAGATTGGGGGGGGTGGGCGGTATTAAAAGCGAAACACGCTGTATATTAAATAATGTCCCAAAAGTATACGCCTTAATAACTCGTCAGGATATGAGCAAAAAGACCTCTACAAAAGTTGTTGAGGTTATGGGGGGGGGGCACCACTTGACCTTGAAGGTAAGGGTGCCCCCAAAGGCCATTTGAAGATCAAGTTCCATTTTTTAAATAGGAACCCACATTTTTGACCCCGAATTCTGAAGAGAAAGAAATTTGGCATTAGAGCTGTAAGGAGTCAAACTAACCCTAGGGGTCGTCTAAAGGACAAATGTCTCTCGAAATTTTTAGGCTGGTATCTCGTCAGGATAGCGAGACAATGACCCCTATAAAAGTTGTTGATGCCATCTGGGCACCACTATACCTTGGATTTGAAGTTGAAAGTCATGTTCAAGGTCACTTGAAGGTCAAATTTTGTTTATCGAATGGGAACCCTCCATGAAATCACCTCAATTTGACCTTAAAATCTATCTTTAGGGTCATCACGATCACCGTTGCCTGCCTTCAGTCACCAGACCCTAGGGTCAATTTGACCTCTTACAACCCCAATGAACATTTTTCGCTCTTTCAGAATCCGGGGTCAAAAAGAGAGGTTAATATTTAAAAAACCAAAGTTAACTTTAAAATGACCTTGAAAATGCCTTTCAAGGTCAAATCCAAATCACCATGTGGTGTCCCCCGATGACCTCAACAACTTTTAAAGAGGTTAATTTCCTTATATCTCGCTATCCTGATGAATTACTCAAGCGTATCCATACTTTTGGGACACTCTGTATATTACATATACAGTGTGTCCCAAGATAGATGTAACGAGAGGTGTAATGGACCAAAAATTTTGGAATGGTATTTGGGAATAGAGTCCTGCTTGTTGTAAAACTAAAGTATACCAAAAATGACTTGATTTGGTGTTCTACAGGGTGTTTTATAAGCAAAGTTGTAAAAATCACCACTAATAAAGAACCTTTATTTTTCAAAATATGAAAAAATTCCACTAATAAAAGTTATTTAGAATGCAATTTTATACCTCTATACCAAATTTCAGGAATATAAAATTATTTTTTTGAAACTTTCCATTTTTTCAATAAATTAGTATTTTATTTTGAACCTTTCAATTAAAACTGCATAGAAATAATTTTTTGTGAAATAATATTTGCAGTTATGTAGAAGCTAAAAGTAGGCTATGAGAAAAGCAGTGGATACACATTTATCATTTATTATTGACATATCTGTCAAACGTAGTCAATATTATCCTTAATTTCTGTTTCCAATTAATGAACCAAGCATAAAAAATTAAGTGAAAATGGTACTCACAGTGCGTGAAAAAATTTATATTGTGCAATGTTACGGAACTGGCAGTGAAAACTCGCTAAGAGAAGTGGTAAGCCAATTTAATTTGAAATTTCCAAACACTGCTTTGTCACGTACTCAGGCTATAAGAAAAATTAAAAAGTTTCTGGCTACTGGTAGTGTTCTTAACATGAAAAGAAAAATAAAAGCATATGATGAAGACAATGTTGGGGCTATTACAGCTCATGCCTCTGTTATAGAAAATCCTAGGATGCCACTGAGAGATCAGCTCTTATTATTATTAGTCTGAACTCCAAAGAATTTACAAGGCAAAAAAAATTAGGGCATATAAAGCAAATTATAAACATACGCTTGAAGAGGGAGATGACGGCCGTAGGTGGGATTTTTGTTTGACCATTGGAGAAAAAATCATGGAAGAGAGATTTTTTCATCATTTCATAATTTTCTCAGATGAATCCACATTCACAACCAGTGGTGTTGTTTCATCTCAGAATTACCGATCAAGTGGCCGGCGAGATCCCCAGACCTATCAATATTGGATTTCTTTTTATGGGATCGCCTCAAGCAGTTGGTTTACGCTGAACCACTTCCTAACGATGTATCAGTATTGAAGCAGAGAATTACAAATGCCGTAAACTCCATACCGTTAGATCATATTCGAAACAGTTTTAAGGACTTCAGGCGAAGGATCGAAATGTGTGTGGATGTGGGTGGTAGCTACGTCGAATAATAAAAAAATTGTAAACATTGTTTTGTATTGGTCAATAATTAATTTGTTTGTGAATCTGTTATGTTTTTGACATTTATTACTTGTTATAATTTTTAAACCTCATTAATCTTATTCTGTTAGTAATTGTTTCTTGTTTTACAATTAGTTCGATTAACATTATACCTTCTTACATCTCGTATATTCAATTTTTTATTTAAAATAGCCTACTTTTTGAGATGATTAACATTTGCTACACAACTTTAAATATGAATTCAACTTTTAATTCGCAAGAAATGGGAAGTTTTAAAAAAATAATTTTATATTCCTGAAATTTGGTATAGAGGTATAAAACTGCATCTAAATGACTTTTCTTAGTGGACTTTTTTCATATTTTGAAAAATAAAGGTACTTTATTAGTGGTGATTTTTACAACTTTGCTTATAACACCCTGTAGAACACCAAATCAAGTCATTTTTGGTATACTTTAGTTTTACAACAAGCAGGACTCAATCCCCAAATACCATTCCAAAATTCCAAAATTTTTGGTCCGTTACACCTCTTGTTACATCTATCCTGGGACACACTGTATATTATATATTATCTTGCAAAGAAAACAATGTTTTAAGAAGCACATTGCTTTTGCTTCTAGTCACATATTTACGATCTACATGCAATAGTTTATTCTTATTTCAATAATAAAAAACTTACCTTCAATGAAATCTGCTGCTGCTTGGGAAACTGTTATTAAAAACTGTTAGAAGTTCTCGCCTGCCAACTTTCGCGCACAAAAGTGCACGTGAAAATCACAAGTTTCATGAAACGCACACCGTTGCACGACCTCGTTGTTATCCACAGCTGAAACGCACACAAATCCACAAACTTGAAATAACAAATAAGAACAAAAATTTCGAATTATCATAACTAGAAACAAAAGACAAGTATGCAAAAGGCGCTTGGCGTATCACAACTGAAGATAGAAAATAGGTCAGGGACAGATGTATGTGATCCTAAGGCGTTGTACTTTTTTGCTGTTTTATTTGTTCCAGTGACACTCAAACAAATTTGCTGTAAATATTCTAAATGTCTTTATTTATTCCAGTGAGCCTCAAACAAATTCGCAGTATATATTTTAATTAGAATAAATAGGATCGTTCTATATACAGTATGACTCATTTAAAACCTGAACACTTTGAGAAAATTTGAACACCTTAAGAAGACAAAACGTCACATTTTCTTTACATTCATCAAGGTCTACTGCGATTTTTATTGGGGACAAGTATTAAAGAAAGTATAAGCGATTTTTAAGAAAAGATGTAAATAGGTATGTACGAAATTTCATACAAAAATGCAAAATACCAGGTAAATTAAGAATAAAAATATGATTGTTAATTTATTATTGCCAACAAAGTAAGAAAGGGAATGAACATAAAAAACAATTGACCTTTTCACGTCAGAAAGTTTGGTAAAAGTGTAATGGCGAAAACTAGATTACTATCACTAAAAGCAGTAAGAAGTCACTGTATATATTGACCAACTCGTCTAGTTCTCAAACTTTGTAATTGTAAAAATGAAATACCTGTAATACAGGGTGTTTCAAAAAGATTGGGACAACGCTTAGCCGTAGATACTTGACATCAAAACAAGTCGATTTAACTCAAAAAGTAGTCGTCTAACTCTTTTCGTTTTCAAGATACAGGGTGGCAAAGTAAAAAAATTGTATTAGTAATTTGTCTCTATCTTGGAGACTATTTTACGTATCTACTTCAAAGTTGGTAACGACATGTTTTTCAGGTCGCTAATTACAATGGTGATATTGCCAATGCCATATTTCATAGATGGCGCTAGTTACAGTACTTTCACGTGACACTTTAAGCCATAACTTTTTTGTGGTTAGGTTTTGGACATCGTCTTCTACTATAATCGAAACGCAATTTGGTTTCCTAAAGAAAAGGTTGTTTAAGCGCGATAAAATGCACCCTTTCAGATAAATGCGTGATTTACAACTTTGTCACACACCAGTTCGAAGAAATTCGACACCCCGGGTGTTTTGAAAAGATTAGGACAACGCTTAGCGTAGACTCTTGACATCCAAAAAGTAGCGGTCTAACTCTCTTCGTTTTCAAGATACAGAGTGGTATAGTAAAAAAATTGTTTTCATATTTTGTCTCTATCTTGGAGAATATTATACGTATCTACAACAAGCACTATTGACGACTTCAAGACATCATACTTGATGTACACCTACTATATAAGAAAACCACTTTTAGGTATAATTGAATTTCCTTGAATTGGTGTGTGATAAAGTTGTAAATCGCATATTTCTCTGAAAGGGTGCATTTTATCGCGTTTAAACAAGTACACCTTTTCTTTAGGAAACCAAATTGCGTTTCGATTATAGTAGAAGACGATGTCCAAAACCTAACCTCAAAAAAGTTATGGCTTAAAGTGTCACGTAAAAGTACTGTAACTAGCGCCATCTATAAAATATGGCATCGGTAATAGCACCATTGTAATTAGCGACCTGAAAAACATGTCGTTACCAACTTTGAAGTAGATACGTATAATAGTTTCTAAGATAGAGACAAATTACGAATACAATTTTTTTACTTTGCCACACTGTATCTTGAAAACGAAAAGAGTTAGACCACTACTTTTTGAGTTAAATCGACTTGTTTTGATGTCAAGAATCTACGGCTAAGTATTGTCCCAATCTTTTTGAAACATCCTGTATAATAATCACACCATTGTTTTCAGTATCTTTAATGTTATGCTTACTTTACTTGAGCTCTAAGTTTTAAGCTTACTTTAGTAAGTTTAAATTAAAGATGCTGAAAATGACGATTTGATTTATTATAGGTATTTCATTTTTCCAAAGTTTGAGAATTAAACGAGTTGGTCAACATGTGCAGTGACTTTTTACTACTTTTAGTGATACCAATATAGTTTTCGCCATGACACTTTTACTAAACTTATTAACGTGAAATAAGTCAATTACCAAAATTCATTTCGTTAATATCACTAATCAGTGAAAATATAGAGGGACCGGTAACATTTGTAACGAAGCTACTTTTCCTGTATAGTTGATAAATTCATATCTAGCCGGCCTTGATACATTCCCGTACTGAAATATAATATCTATATCGCCTGAGTGAAAAGACAGGCAAGTGTAACACATCGAATGTCCTACTTACAACTCGCCGATTGAAATCGTATTGTTACATGTTCTACCCCCAGAGACATCTATGGGAGTTTCGTCTAAGTTCCATGTATGGGTGGCAGAAAACTGAGTTAGTTAGTTGGTTCGGCTATCGTCCCAGAGATGTTCAGTTTGGTACAGTTCAGAAGGAGTTCAGTAGATAGTACAGTATAGAAGACAGTTCAGTTCAGATAGCAAGTTCAGAAAGGTAAAAGTTAGTAAACTGATTAAGTGATTGAATTATTGGAATTATACAAAACAGTGAAATATTAGTGAAATAATCATTTAGTTAATAAATTAATGTTTAGTGTTACCTTGGTGTTATAATTTCCGGAACCACGATACAGGGTGTTTACAAAAGAGGTGTAAACACGTAACAATTGATGTCAGAGGTGGGATCATAACAGAAGATTTCTGGATTGTTCGAGAAGGTTTCTACAGTGTTCTTCTCGGGAATTAGTGGTGACACGGAGAATTCACTTATATGACGTTGTGTAAGGACTATTTTTGAACTGAAAACTGCTAATAGTGCGGTTTCGCGAAAATTTCTAAAACAATCTATTCAGAAACTAGTGGAGTTAGTCAAATTGTGTTGACTGGAAAGTGATAGAGACACTGAAAAAGACTCATTTGTGTTAGTTCGCGAAAATTTCTACAACATTATAGTCCATACGAAACTACCAAAAAAACATCCAAACGATATGTCCTGTAAAATTTCGCAACCAGACATCCTAACGACCCCTGGGGTTGAAACCACCCCCTGGAACATGCAAAAAAACACATCCAAACGTGCCGAAAATTGTTTTCTACACGTTTTCAAGGACGGGGAACACGATGCTGATATTATTTAGCTTCCCATACTTATGGTTGGAGGCTAAAAGATATCAGCATCGTGTTCCCCGCCCTTAAAAACGTGTAAAAAATAATCTTTGGCACGTTTGGTTTTTTACATATTCCGGTATTGAGGGAGGGGCTGGCTTCAACCCCCGGGGGTCGTTAGGATGTCTGGTTGCGAAATTTTACAGGACACATTGAGTTTCCTCAAAAAAAAGCCTATCCAACAAGTCCTCGCATGCCTAACAACGGAAAATGGAAGAAAAGGGGTGGTTTTATGCATTTAGGGGTAGCTGGTTAGGGGTGGGAAGCTAAATAATATCGTGTTCTCGGCTCTTCAAAATGTGTAAAAAAATATTTTCGGCACGTTTGGGGATGTTTTTTGCATATTCCTGTATTGAGGGAGGAGGTGGATTCAACCCCCGGGGGTCGTTAGGATGTCTGGTTGCGAAATTTTACAGGACATATTGAGTTTCCTTAAAAAAAAGCCGATCTAACAAGTCCTCGCATGTCTAACAACGAAAAATGGAAGAAAAGTGGTGGTTTTTTGCGTTTAGGGATAGTTGGAGAGGGACCGCGCGAGTATCACCATCGTGTTGGCCTACCTCGAAAACGGGGGGGGTAGACATATTTTGTCGCTACCCTTGCACTTTTGGGGTTTTTGCAACTTTCGCATGGGCTATTATATTCGGAAACTAGTGAAAATAATTGAATTCTTTCAACTGGAAAGTGATATAGACACTAAAGACTTATTTGTGTTAGTTTAAGAAAATTTCTGGAAATTACTGGAGATAGAGGAATTCTAACAACCGGATAGTGACATAGACTCTAAATAAGACTCTTTCGTGCTATTTCGAGATTTTTATAGAAAGTTTCATTCGAAATATCGACGAGATATCTGGATTTTCTTAACGCTATTGTGCAATAAACTCAGTTAACGTCACCGTATGCCCATAACAACAAAAAGCATGGTGTATGAGAAACAAATGCAGGACCTACTTGCGAAATTTAGAAAAATGATTAAAGAACAAGAAAGACAACGTCAACAGGAGAAAAAAGAACAAGAAAAGCGATGTCAGGAAGAACAAGATGATCAAGAGAGAAGACGTCAGGAAGATACGTATGAAATAAAAAAAATAATGAGAAATCAAGAAAAAAGAATCCAGAAAGAAAAAGATGAAAAAAGAAGACGTCAAGAAGAAAGGGACGAATTAAAAAAAATAACGGAAGATCTTGAAATAAGACATCGAGAAGAAAAAGAAGAGCAAGCAACGACAAGAAGAAAAATCTGAACTGAGAAAAATGATAGAGGACTTGGAAATAAAACGTTAAGAAGAGCAAGGAAGGCGCCAGGAGGCATTAAGAAAAATTCTTGATGAACAAGGGAAAATACAACAGGACGCTATAAACAAGATCGAAAATAAAGTAGGTGTGATCGAAACAGAAGTCAGTCAAGTCACATAAAGGGGAAGTAAGTGACATCAAAGGAAAAATGAGTGATGCCGAAGGACAAGTAAAGCGCCTTAAACGATAATTGAGAGAGAAAGGAGGCCAGCTAGCAGCATCATCAGGTCCTCGGTTAAAACCTCCCTCCTTTAATGGCCAAAGCTCATGGACAACCTATAAGGGCCAGGTCGAGGCAGCGGCATCTGCAAATGGCTGGGATAATGAGGAAAAGGCTATGGCATTAGTTTTAGCACTAAGAGGCCAAGCCTCAGAGTTACTTCAGACTATCACAGTGAAAAAACAAAGGGATCTCAAAGTTTCGGAAGCAGCATATGGCCACCAATACAAGGCCCAGCTGAAGCCACGGACGCAAAAGGCTGTGGAAAGCTTGCAAGGATTCGAAGCTGCAATAGAGAGACTGGCACACCTGATATATCCGAATGCACTAAGAGAATTTCAAGAACAATTAGCCGTGGGAGCATTTTTAGATAGTATAAGGGACGCAGAGGTCAGGCGAGTTCTTAGGTTAACGCGATACCAAAGTAGTAGTGAAGCTTTGGTGCGTGCCCTTGAAATAGAGGCTGTTTATAAGGACATCTTACGCTCAAGTGTACATACTATGACAGTTGAAGAGGCACATTCGCACCAAGAGGACATGGTCTCTATACTGAGGGATGTGCTTAAAATGACGAGACTGCCACTGGTCCGAACAGACAACAAGGCGGAGCAAAACCAAATGGAGGTATCCAATGCCGTCAGTATGGCACATTAAGGCATATTAAGCGAGAATACCGACAGAAAAGCCCTCAGAAGGTAAATGCCGCAATTGCTGAAGAGTCGTATTGGGATGAAAGGACTCTGGAGACTATACTGACTGGCTTACACAAAATGTTAAATCAATTACTGACAGGGAAGCTGGACAGACCACAAAGTAGTGGCTGTCATAGCTGAAGAAAACTAGGCCATGTAAGACGAGATTGTCGACAGTGGAGCCTTGAGAGGGTACATGCCACTGGGGCGGTACTGGTTAGAGAAAGCGATGCCCCCCGAAAAATAAAGGTTTCCAGCTTCGAAGAATCTCGAGTAGTCTACCATTACAAGGCTGTGTAAACGAAAGGAAAGATGATTCCAGATGATTTCAAAGAAAGTTTTAAGACATGAGCAATTGAGTGATGCAGAAACCGGGCCTATATTTCCAGCAAAAGAAAAAGGAACCCGACCGGAATGGAAGGAGGTTTCAAACAAAGGAGTAGGATTGAACGCTTTGTGGTTACAATGGTATTCACTTAGAGTCTTAGATGCTTTCAATTTTTTTTCAGGACACCTCTTGTGGTGTACATATTGTACTTTGTTTCTAATAATAAATTAATGACAATATTGTTATTCTTAATTTATTATTAGAGACAAAGTACCACATGTACGCCACCAGAAGAATTCTGAAAGAAAAATGAAGAGAAGGGACAAAACTACACATAGTCGTAGAATATTTGGTATTTTGTATTTTCTTATTAAAGGTGTACCCATTTAAGTATGCTGAATACAGCGATGCATTCAGATCAAAATTGCTGATACGATTTCTTGAATATTAGTTCCCAAGCAGCTGTAAATAAAATGACATTTTCATGTTCTACATTAAAGAAAACCGGTACAAATTTTATCAAGGTGTTCAGATTAGAGAATCTTATTTAGGTATTATGCAAATCACAACTTACACACTTTTTTATTTATTATGAAAATATCTACTTTCTGTACATTGTTGCCCTAATCTGGGCACGCTAATATACTAGTTAGGTAAATACTTTAAAACACTCATTATTGGAGAACCAATCAAAACAACTACTCTTCTAGCTAATACTGACGAAGTATTGAATTACATGATAGGATTCTTAGCATTTTAAAGAAAAAAATATATTGAAAATACTTAAATCATTTATTTACATTTAGTCATTCACACTTTTTTATTTAATATGAAATTATCTACTTTATATACTGGGTGTCCCGAATTGCATAGACCAAACTTCACTAAGCAATACAACTTTTCAAAATAAGAAAAAAAATTCCTATAAGCATGGGTCGGGAAGTGCTTAGTTTCCGAGATACAGGGTGATATTTTCGCAAACGTCTAAAGATAAACAAATGATAATTTACACAGGAATTTAACTTTTTATGCTTTTTAAGACAAAATGACAACTATGTACGAAAATCATTCAGGAGCGGGTGAAACTGGGGGAGGGCTAGGTATAATTTAGCCCCAACTTTATTGTGTCTCACTTTTACATTAATTGATGCAAAACTAACAAATTTGAGGTTTTCTACACAAAAAAAGTATCTTGTGTTTTTTCTCTAAAATGATCAGTTTTTGAGTAAATCTTATCTGAACTTTATTAATTAATAACCATTATTACCAGCATTCCTGGTATGCAGGAGTGTGCCATGATTGTAATGTTTGTAACAAATGAAAAATAATCTAGCATGCAATGCCAGAATGACAATAATGACATTGTTGTTTTTTGTGTTTTCTGTAGTTCATTGTTCTGTAGTTTTATTATTTCCTTTTGGAAAAAGTGTTCTATTGAAAAGTAAAAAATGGTCATATTTAGTAATGTGGAGTACGCGGATATTCATTTTATTTATGGTTATTGTAATAGAAACGCGAATGCCGCGGTACGCGAATATCGCAGAAGATTTCCTAATAGAAGGAAACCATCTAAAGATGTTTTTATTCGAACCCACCTAGAATGTAGAAATGTTGGACTTAAAAGAGGTCCAAGAAATGAAGAATAGCGAAATGGGCGATTTAAAAACATAATTTTGGCCAAATTTAACAATAATAATAAATTAAGTATCAGAAGAGCGTTCCAACAGCTGCGTGCGCAAGCTGTGCATGTTTCCAAAAACAAAGTTTTTCGGATTCTGAAAAAAGACCACAGAAAAGCTTTTCGAATGCAGCCAGTCCAAAGCCTTCAACCAGGTGATCCCGAAAGGCGTATCAATTTTTGTAATTGGTTTATAAAGGCCATAGAACAAGATCCCGATTTCGGAAGTAAAATTATTTGGACTGATGAAGCTACCTTTAACCGTAATGAATCGGTTACTTTTAATAATTTAAGAATCTGGGTTCATCGGAATCCTCATATAATTCGCCCTAGGACATTTCAACAGGAGTTTAGCGTTAATGTATGGTGTGGTGTTATAAACGGGACTTTTTGTGGGCCCCACATCCTTCCTTCCCATTTAAACGGACCATTATTTAATGATTTTTTTCAATATCTCGAGGATATTCCTCTTAATATAAGAAATGAATGCTGGTTTCAAATGGACGGAGCTCCAGCACATTTTGCTGTTGAGAACCGTTTGTGGGTAAACAATAATTATCCTGAACGGTGAATCGGTCGATTAGATGCAAGAGCCTGGCCACCCTGTTCCCCGGATTTAACTCCAGTTGATTTTTTTGTCTGGGGCTATTTAAAGGACAAAGTCTACGCAAACCCTGTAAATAAAAGAGAAGAGTTAATAGAAAGAATTCTTGAAGAATGTGAAAATTTGCGAGCTAATCTTGATTTCATTCGTAAAGCTACACACTGTACGGCGCATATGTCAGAAATGTGTTGATGCCGGCGGAATGCACTTTGAACAACTCTAGTAATTTGTAATTTACATTACTTTAATCTAATTCATTGTTGACTAATAAAAAATAATGTAATCAAATTTTGTTTTACTGTCATTGTTTTTTCTGTTCTGCTAAAATATTCATAAAAAACTATTATTGAATAAAGTTCAGATAATATTTACTCAGAAACTGATAATTTTAGAAAAAAAACACAAGAGACTTTTTTTGTGTAGAAAACTTCAAATTTGTAAGTTCTGCTCATAAATTAATGTAAAAGAGTCACACAATAAAGTTGGAGCTAAATTATACCTAGACCCCCCAGTTTCACCCGTTTCTGAATGATTTTCGTACATAGTTGTCATTTTTTCTTAAAAAGCATAAAAAGTTAAATTCCTGTGTAAATTATCATTTGTTTATCTTTAGACGTTTCGAAAATATTCATAAAAAAACATTTTCAGAAGAATTATTTGAACACCCTGTATCTCGGAAACTAAGCACTTCCCGACCCATGTTTATACGAACTTTTTTTCTTATTTTGAAAGGTTGTATTGCTTAGTGAAGTTTGGACTATGCAATTCGGGACACCCTGTATATTGGTACCTTAATCGGGTCACGCTAAATAAAAATAATTAATTGTAAAAAAAGGTGTTCAGGTTCAAAATGAGTAACATACTTATATCTCCAAATATATAGATTTGGCTAAAATTTTCATCAGCAAATTTTCCATAACTTCCATAACTTCAAGGAGATAAGAAGGGAAGTAAAAAAAGCAATAAACCATGAAAATATTTATTTACATGTTAGTATAACGTCAAGATAGTCCAGATTACTGTTAATACAGTAATGTGGAATATCTGGAATATGATAATAATTTATCATTTTATTAAAATTAAGTTGAACCTCTGTCGTTAATAAAATAATAAAAATAAATATTATGCTAAAAAAACCATTATTTGTTCCTAAATTGGCCTTTCGTCAAATATTACTTATTCAGGCAATATGTGAGAGAAATTTTAATAGGTATTTAAATTAAAAAAAAAAAAATTGATATTCTAATTTTAAAGAATATTGATTGGTTGGGAATAGTCCAGGAGTTCACAGAAAAGCAATTTTAGTTTGGTCAATATTTCGACTTACATTTAACCATCCTCAGGACAATTCAACAACGAACTAAATTGTATAAATCGATAATAACCTTTAGGTTCTAAACAAACAACAGGGAATTAATTGTTTATTTAATAGCAAACAAATCACGAGTATGAATTTGTACCACATGTATTAATAGACCGTTGGAATTAATAAAAAAAAAGGTGATTTTTAAGAAGTTTTATCTCCAAAAGATTTTATTACATACAGGGTGTCCCAGAATTGAGTTCCCGGACGGGAACCCGTGATTCCCGAGTTCATATTGGGCCTATTTAACCCAACTTACCTTAGTCCAAAAATGCATTCCTGAGGAAGTACATTCTCTTAAAGTGAGACAGAAAAAAAACGTTTTTTCCAATAACTTCCGTTGTATGGAATATAAAATTTTCAAATTTGGATGGGAGCTGTATCTCTCTAAGTACTCTATGTAAACTTGATAACAACCAAATATCTTTTGTTTCTCAATTTTTTTTCATAATAATTAATATTTGACTGGTTGTAACTTTTTAATCACCCTGTAAAATTACGGAATACTTGAACATTTTTACACAGCATTGAAAGGGCTGCAAAAAAGGTACTCTTAAAAATTTTTGTAATATCAATCAAAATACAAGAAATTATCGTTTTTTCTTCTATTTGTATTTAACATTTATTTACAGTTCTAGAACAGAATTTTGTAATAGCAGAAAAGTACTGTTTATTTTAAAAACTACATTCATAACAAATGCTCCACGTGACGTCCACCTGTTTCAGTACACAAATCAATACCTTTAAAATTTTTTGTAATATCAACCAAAAATCAAGAATTATCGTTTTTTCTTTGTAGGTCATAAGTGCTCGTGAAACAGAAAACCTGTCGCGGTCTCATGACAAAACTTAATTAATTCGTAACGTCAAAAAATAGCAAGTATAAGATTAATTTCGGTAATCTACCAGCAACGATGAAGCAACATTCACAAGACACGGAATATTTGCGATTTTTGTATTTGGTTATTTAAAAACCACTGTATACCCTGTTCCAACTGACACTAGGGGGCAACTTTGGCAACGTGTACAGAACGCGTGCGATGAATTTAGAGAAATTTTGCATATTTTCCAACGAATTCGCTCGTCATTGATGAAGAGAATTGATTTGTGTACCTACTGAAACAGATGCATGTCATGTGGAGCATTTTTTATGAATGTAATTTTTTTTTAAGTAAACTGCTTTTCCATTATTACAAAATTTTATACTAGAATTGTAAATAAATGTTAAATACAGATAGAGGAAAAAACAATAATTTCTTGTGTTTTGATTGATATTACAAAAATTTTTAAGAGTACCTTTTTGCAGCCCTTTTAATGCTGTGTAAAAATGTTCAAGTAATACGTAATTTTACAGGGTGATTAAAAAATTACAGCCAGTCAAATATTAATTATTATGAAAAAAAATTGAGAAACAAAAGATATTTGGTTGTTATCAAGTTTACAATTTGAAAATTTTATCTTCCATACAACGGAAGTTATTGGAGAAAACTTTTTTTTTCTGTCTCACTTTAAGAGGATATACTTCCTCGGGGATGCATTTTTGAACTAAGGTAAGTTGGGTTAAATAGGCCCAATATGAACTCAGGAATCACAGGTTCCCGTCCGGGAACTCAATTCTGGGACACCCTGTAGAATGCATCTTTTAGGTATAAAAACTTGAAAAATCTTAGTCAGTACGCACAGAATGACGGGGAAAGTACCTAAAAATGCATAATTATGCAAAAAAGTGCATCTTTTGCTGTTTTTGTGCATTTTTCAGGGTTTTTTCAAAGATATTCATTCAAATTTGGGAAAATTGATTTGTTTTAGTATTATACAAGCCTTAAGTAACATGTTGGGTCATTTAAGACCCTTTATGGGCCGATTGTAGTCATTAAACGCATCCTAAAGTGCATAATTTGCATCCGTTTAAAAAAAAATTAATAATTGCTCTAAAATTAATAAAATATCGTCCAAATTTTGTACTCGGGGGTTTTCGAGGTTACTAATTACGAATTTGAAGAGAAAATCGGAAAATTAAAAATGGCTGACTGATAACGGCGCGAAATTTAATTTTAAAAGTACATTTTTTCCTTTTTTTTCGCATAAAATGTATACATAACAAATAAAAAAAATGAATTTACGTCTTTTTTTAACTAAATTTTCAATTTTTATTTTTTTTTTGCATTTTCCCCTCTTTATGCACTTTTCTTTTTATCAATTTTCATATTCAATGCCAACGCGTTAAAAAATAGGATATAGGAGGGGGGGAGGGGAAAATGCAAAAAAAAATAAAAATTGAAAATTTAGTTAAAAAAAGACGTAAATTCATTTTTTATTTGCTTTGTATACATTTAATAAAAAAATTAATTTACGTCTTTTTTAAAATAAATTTTCAATTTTTATTTTTTTTGCATTTTCCCCTCCCCCCCCTCCTATATCTTATTTTTCAACGCGTTGGCATTGAATATGAAAATTGATAAAAAGAAAAGTGTATACAAATTTTTTTATGCATTGGCATTGAATATGAAAATTGATAAAAAGAAAAGTGTATAAAAATTTTTTATGCACTTTTCTTTTTATCAATTTTTATATTCAATGCCAACGCGTTAAAAAATAATATATAGGAGAGGGGGAGGGGAAAATGCAAAAAAAATAAAAATTGAAAATTTAGTTAAAAAAAGACGTAAATTCATTTTTTTATTTGCTTTGTATATATTTTATGTGAAAAAAAGGAAAAAGATGTACTTTTATAATTGAATTTCGCGCCATTATTAGTCAGCCATTTTGAATTTTCTGATTTTCTCTTCAAATTCGTAATTAGTGACCTCGAAAACCCCCGAGTATAAAATTGGGACGATATTTTATTAATTTTAGAGCAATTATTAAATTTTTTTTTAAACGGATGCAAATTATGCACTTTAGGATGCGTTTAATGGCTACAATCGGCCCATAAAGGGTCTTAAATGACCCAATATGTTACTTGAGGCTTGTATAATACTAAAACAAACCATTTTTCTCAAATTTTTACGAATCTTAAAAGAATATATTTGAAAAACCCTTCAAAAATGCACAAAAACAGCAAAAAATGCACTTTTTTTGCATAATTATGCATTTTTAGGTACTTCCCCGTCATTCTGTGCGTACGGACTATGATTTATCAAGTTTTTATACCTAAAAGATGCATTCCATGCAATAAAATCTTTTGGAGATAAAACTTCTTGAAAATCACCTTTTTTTATTAATTCCAACGGCCTATAACTTGAAAATACAACATCAATTATTGTCTGTTACCTATAAAGTTAATAGAAGCGGTGAGGCAGAAAATACGGCCATTACAAAGACTATTTTCACAAGCAAAGCAGGGGGAGGCTGAATGTGACAGTCTCATTATAATCAGTATTTGAGAATTGTTTATACAGTGTGTCTCATTTTACTTAAATATAAAAAAAAGTGGGGGAGAATAACTTTACTCACCCATTAAAACTGAAAGCCACTTTAATTTGGCGCTGCTTGGAAGAATAGTCTATAATGGTAGGAATCAGTATGCCAAACAATAATTTTGTTTCAATGATCGTTTCCTAAGCATTACAAAGGTCTACAAGAAAAAAAAGTCTTGTCCTAAAGTTTTCATATAACTTTTCTGAAGCATTTTGAAATGCTGAAGCCAATTTTGGAAAAAAACATTTCTATCGCATCAGTTTTCATTTACCAAAAAGGGTGTTGTTTTTCCTAAGGTTCTGATCTAAATTTTCCGAAGTATCTTGAAGCGCTGAAGCCAAATA
Organism: Rutpela maculata; assembly: GCA_936432065.2. Classification (NCBI taxonomy): domain Eukaryota; kingdom Metazoa; phylum Arthropoda; class Insecta; order Coleoptera; family Cerambycidae; genus Rutpela; species Rutpela maculata. The sequence goes on from OW386293.2 coordinate 10,220,701, forward strand.
TTTTTCAAAGAAAAAATTTCTATCGTGTCAGTTTCTCTCTACCGCTCCTTTTATGCCCCAAAAAGGGCCAACGAAAGGTCTTGTCCCAAGGTTCTGATCTAACTTTTCTGAAGTATTTTGATGATTTGGACAAAAAAAACATATATCATGTTAGGTTCCCTCTGCCATCCTTAGGAGATCAAAGGGGGTGGTAGTAGAGGGAAACTGACACAATATAAAAAACTTCTTGTAAAAAAATTGGCTTCAGCGCGTCAAAATACTTCAGAAAGTTAGATGAGACCCTTAGGACAAAACCTTTTTTTTTATATATAGACCTGTGTTATTAATGCAACAACCGCTTTACCACAATACGCCGAACCTACTTTCCATATACCTGAGGACGATCTAATACAAACCTTAACGTCGACGACATTAGAAATACTTTTCTATAAATTCCTGGCCTGTTTCCATCAAATCAACATTCTATAAACACAATTATTGATTATTCTATTCAAATGCTCTTTACATCAAGGTCGTTCTCTCCAGTTGCGGCTGGAACTCGAGGAGTTACGTTCTTGATTTTCCGAGTTGCGTCCATATGGCAAATATGTACGCCTTTGATGCCCGTCAGTGTTGATATGAGAAATCGCATCTCCACTTCTCGTCCGGTGGTCATTATAATCATTACTTCGATAACTTCGTTCGTTGTAGTTTCTACTTCCAACTGTAAACAAAAATATAAAATGTTTATTACACAAGTGATTTTTAATAGGTCCGTGACATCGAAAGTACCGTCATCGCGGATTGGAAAAATTCTAGTGAAAATTGACTGTATAAAACCATACGAACAAAATGAGTCCGGTATGACGAGGTTTTTCTTGCCGGAAGTATTTTTAATTAAATTAAATATCGATAAAAAACAATAGTGTTTTACCGTCTTCGTGGAAATTGATTTCAATTAGAGCATTTTTTAGGAAATTTCATGCTCTTTCTGAAAAACCTGGTATTGACAACTAGTACAGTAACTAGAGGTTTTAACTTCGGAATAATGTCATATTGAACGGATTTCGTTCAGTTTTAGCAGTATAATAGTAATGCTTCACAGAAAAGTTTCTATATTGTGCGGGTTCTTGCTAATTTATAAGGGGTGGAACTTAAAAAATATATATATATTGATTGGAGCTGAAATATAATCAAATTTTAAGAAGAGAAGGTTCTATGCAATTTTTCACATAAATTGATAGTTTTTAAGTTATAACGACTTCAAAATTGCGATTTTAGCTTAAAAAAAAAGGAATTTCCAAACGGCTTTCGCCAAGTATCTCGAAAAGTATTACTTTATCGAAAAAATGTTACAGACCAATTACAGAAAGTACAAACTGGGAATTAATTATATTTTTTGTTTATTGATGTAGGATTAATAATTTCGGAGATATTTAAGTTTATATTTGGTATCCAAGTGTTTCGAAATTACCTTTAAAGTTTAAAATGTATTTTTTTCTAAAGCAAGTGTTTTAAATGAGCAAAAAAATTTGAGCGTCTAGGTAATGCTACCTCTTAACAAAAAACTGTATTTGAGATAATTTTTTTAAATTACTGGCTAATTAGAGTAACAAAATGGTGACCTTTTTATATAAAAAAATATAAATACGCATATTTTCCCGTCATAACTTCTTTATTTCTCATTCTACAGGAACGAGTAAACAATCATTTGAAAGCGCAATTTATTGTCTTTAATTTCATTTCTTAGCATGCGTGACGTGGCTGTCACAATTTCTAAGATATTTAACATTTAAACTACATTTTTCGTCTTATAAACGTTCGGACGCCATTTGCAAACTTTCATATCTCCGAAACTATTGTCTATGTAAATAAATAAAAAAGCAAAATTCATTATCAGTTTATGAGCTTTATTTTTGGTCTCTACCCATTTTTCAATAAAACTAATATTTATTGAAATATTTGGAAAAGGAAAAAAAAATTACGTTTTATCGAAAATACCTACAGCTCTAAAGCAAGTGCTGTATACACACCAAAAAATTTGAGCATCTACGTGATGCTATACATTAATGAGGAACAGTGTTTGAAATTTCTCTTTTTTATTACTGGCTAATTACAGCAACAAAATAGCGACGTTGTTATTAAAAAAATGTGTAGACGCACATTGCTTCGGTCATAACTTCTTTATTTTTTATGCTACAGAAACAAATAAAAAAATAGTTGAAAGCTTAATTAATAACCTATTATTCTACCTATTAGGATCTTTGACGTAGGTGTCACAGTTTTTGAGATATTTAACTCTTACTACCTTATGAACACATTTATGCCAAATGTAAACTTAAATATCTCCGAAATTATTAATCCTACATCAATAAACAAAAAATATAATTAATTCCCAGTTTGTACTTTCTGTAATTGGTCTGTAACATTTTTTCGATAAAGTACCTAATACTTTTCGAGATACTTGACAAAAGCCGTTTGGAAATACCTTTTTTTTAGCTAAAATCGCAATTTTGAAGTCGTTATAACTTAAAAACTATCAATTTATGTGAAAAATTGCATAGAACCTTTTCTTCTTAAAATTTGATTCTATTTCAGCTCCAATAAATAAATATATTTTTTAAGTACCACCCCCTGAGAGAGGGTGACATCCACCCCCTATAAATTAGCAAGCCCCCGCACAATATAGAAACTTTTCTGTGAAGCATTTACTATTATACTGCCAAAAATGAATGAAATCCATTCAATATGACATTATTCCGAAGTTTTGCATATTTTTTACCTCTAGGTACTGTACTAAACCTCTACTCTGCCGAAAATGTTTGTCATACCTATTTGAAAGAGGTGAAAGGTAACAAAGTTTTACCGTTATAGAGCGGGAGCTAGGTGGCTTTTTCTGCAGCTCATCGTTTTATGAATTTTGTGATATTTTTATGGTTTAATGGATGATTCATAAAATCGACTTCTGGCGGGGCACCTCCTGTCAGGAGCGTCACGAACACTGTTTAAAAAGTAGTGAAATCATGTCATGGTTACAAGGCTCATTTTTTTGTGTGTACACATTTTATGTTTAGAATGAATAAAATAAGATCGCCAGAAAGTGTGGGCCGTCAGGAGGCGCAGCCAGAAAGGTAATAATGATACAATACATCTGAGGCACGGTACGGAGTCAAGTTAGCCGAATGTGTTAAATTCCTGTATTTAAGAGCCTACGGTACTTTTGTTGACACAAAGAACTTTACGGGGAGGCTATTCTATTGTTGAAGGAGCTTATATTTACGTTTTAAAAAGGAGTCAGAACTTGTAACGATGAGTGTGGAGTTCTGAGATGAAATATGCGAAAAAAAATGCAATTTTTTTCAAAAATCCTAAACATTTTCTTTCTGGCTAGCCTTACTGACGGGAGTTTCTTTCTGGGAATTTTTTTCTGTGTTCAAAATATTTAAATAAACATGCTCAACCTTAAAAAAGTATGTAACGATGATGCTATATAACTCCGTTTTTTTACCCCTTTGACCTTTTTGGTTGCGCCCCTCATGGCCCACACTTTCTGGCGATCTTATTTTATTCATTCTAAACATAAAATATGTACACACAAAAAAAATTGGCTTTGTACCGATGATATAATTTCACAGATGTTTTATATCTTGAACCATGGCCAACAACTGGACGGGCCGACATATGCCAGAAGTCTATTTTGTCAAGTTCGATAGAATTAATCAGCGCATAGAAAATGCTTGTAACGATGAGTGTCCGAAAAAGCCACTTAGCTCCCGCACCATTATGGGGTGGAAAGTTTTATTAAATTTTGTTCGTTTTTGTGCGCTCTTGCAGAATATCATGATATGACAGCCCAAAAACTGTCATACCGGTTTATTGCATAGTTTTGACTCCTGGAATTAAAAAAAGTAGCGAATGAATTTGTTTTGGAGCCAATGTTTCTTCTAAAACTATTTCGCGAGTATTTTGCGAGTACAAGTGATAACGATGCATTTTATAAAGACATGATAAACTTTAATTCCAGTAATATTCCTCCATGCTGGAAAACTTTATCGCAAAAAATTCTACGGACCATATTTGTACATGCAATGTGACAAAATGCGACTGAACCAACCTGTACTTTATATGACCCGACAGGGTGTGGATGGCAACTTAATGAAGAAAACAGACTTGAACCAGTATGTTGGCCAAGCAGCTCCACTAAAAGTCGAAGAAATAATTAGCAATAATGAAAATGAAAACAAAAGTAAAGAATCAGAGGACGATAGACATTGTGATGATATTAACTTCGACGATTATTAATAAATACTATTTCTCAAAAATAAACAATTATAATTTTTTATATTCATTACACAGCCCCACAAAAAAAAGTTCAAAGCAGCGAACCAGACCCATGTATCTCTATGTATTTTCGGTCGCTGAATCCGAATCCGGGGTCAAAAAAATCGTGCACACATCATTAGCTAGAGTCAAAAAACACCCCTGAAATGGGATAAAAAGAAGATTAAGCTACGAGAAATAGTTGTTACTTCTTAATCAATCGAATTATACAAATTAAGGTTGAACAGCAGCGTACATACAATAGATATGAAACACACCCCCAGGGAGGGGCGAAAACTGCATCAGGTCCGACGTAATCTTCATAAACTGCCCCTATAGGGTTTAGAACAACCACCCTCGAGTTCAAAGAACATGAGAAAAACAAGAAAAAACGTAAAATCCAACAGGATTTCTATTTTCATGGATGCTATGATTGGCTGAAATTGCGTAGTACTCTAAAATAGAACCAGAAACTTATGTACTATCAACATTCTACATTGTCAACTCTCGGAGGATGTGAAAACTACCCCCCATATAAGATTTAACAATAAAAAGTTACAGTGACTTCTATAAAAATTCGAAACACCTGCGTTGCGTGGAAAAGAGAAAAAGCTAGACTATGTTCGACGATGTGCTTGAAAACCACCCCCACGGGGTTGCGAGATACTACCCCTATATCTATTAGGATGCTGGAGAAACAGAGAGAAACTAACCGCATTTACATTTTTATGGATGCTATGATTGGCAAAAATCGTGAAACTCATGTCCTATAAATATTATTAAGTAACACCCCCAGAAAGGATGTAAATTACCGTAATTCAAGATGTAACGAAAAAGCTATACTGTTTATTATTTGTTTCATTTCCATAGCTTTATAGGGCCACCTTTATAGGGGTGGCGTCTCTCAACCCCGTGGGGGTGGTTTTCAAGCACAGCGTCGAACATAGTCCAATTTCTTCTCTCTTCCACACAACGCAGGTGTTTCGATTTTTATAGAAGTCACTGTAACTTTTTATAGTCAAACCTTACATAGGGGGTAGTTTTCACACCCTCTGAGGGTTGACATTGTAGAATGTTGATGGTACGTAAGTTTCTAGTTCTATTTTAAAGTACTATGCAATTTCAGCCAATCATGGCATCCATGAAAATAGAAATCCTGTTGCATTTTACGTTTTTTCTTGTTTTTCTCGTGTCCTTTAAATTTGGGGGTGGTTGTTCTCAACTCTATAGGGGCAGTTTATGAAGATTACGTCGGACCTGATGCAGTTTCTTATCACTTTAACAAAATTTAGACATTTTGAGCTTTTTCAGCAGTCATTGCTGTTTTGGATCGATTTTTTATATATGGGGGCTAGTTTTCGCGCCTCCCTGGGGGTGTGTTTCATATCTATTATATGTACGCTGCTGTTTAACCTTAATTTGTATAATTCGATTGATTATAATAATAATAATAATAATATTTATTTATCTCTAAAACAATTACAATAGTTTACAAATAATATCTTATAATATTTAATATTAAGAGATAAATAACAAGGGTAATTTGCAGAAGCCCAAAGGCTTGATTGCAAAAGGGGAATAGCATTTTACTATACATAAAAATAAAGATAAAAATTTACAACGAAACTTTCCTAGACTTAAATCTAAATTGATTTGATTGCCTCGTAAGCTTCGTGCGATTTTAATTATTTTGTGAATTAAGATGTTTGATCATATTTGAATGAATGGTTTATAGAATAAAAATAAATATCTTGATATGAAAACTTTAGTACTTTATTCGCTGTTTTTTTTAATGATTTAGATAATTTTAATTTAATTGTCCCGTTTCTACAAATCTATGAATACTTTTATAGTCTATATTAGATATCCATTTTATAGCGTTTAAAATAATTTAATTGTTTTATTTTATCTGGCAGTAAATTGTATAGTCTGGGAGCTAAATAAGAATAGTGTTTCATTCCTATTGTTTTTGAAGCCAATTTTATTTTAATAGTGTGATGCTCTCTACTTCTTGTACAATATATATGATCTACTAACTCATGTTGGTTACGTATTTTAAAGTCATGTTTTAGTATGCATTCACAGTAGATTTGCCTTATATTAAAAAATTCCGATTCTTTATACAGTGCGTCGGTGGGATATAAAAAGTTTCTATTATATATGGTTTTTAAAAAGCGTTTTTGAATCTGTTCAAGTGGTTTTAGAGTTGTTTTATTTGCAGATCCCCATCCTATAATTCCATATTTTAAAATTGATTCTATCATACCGACATAGATGATTTTAACGTGCTTCTTATCTGTTAATATATTACGTACTTGCTTAAATCTGTATAGGAGAGATCTTAGTTTCTTTACTGTATTTTCTATTTGATACTGCCATTTTAAATGTGGATCGATAATAACGCCAAGATAGTTTGTTGATGTACATACTTTTATATTAAGGTTTGTATTTTCGATATTTATCTCTGTAAAAGTAGGTAAAGTGTTTTTATATGAGCTGAAAGGTAAGTAGTTAGTTTTTGATATATTAATAGTTAGTAAGTTTGCATCAAACCAGTCTTTAATGATTTTTAGTTCCCTCTTTAGAGTGCCCTGTATTTGTTCCCATGAGTTTCCCGTGAAGAACATGGCTGTGTCGTCTGCGAAAGATATTATTGTGCCATTCGTGTTTAGGGTAAGCATATCATTAAGGTACATTATAAACATTATAGGAGCTAACACTGTCCCTTGTGGGAGGCCGTAAACAACTGTTTTTGGTTCACTTAGTACATTTTCTATTTTGACTACCTGCGATCTATTTTCCAAATAACTTTTAAATAGGTTATGACTTAGGCCTCTGATCCCATAATTTTCGAGTTTATCAAGGACATTTTTGTGGCTAATGGTATCAAATGCCTTTGCCAAATCAATAAAAACACATGGCGCTGGTTTGCTTTTATCTATTGCCTCGTTTATGTTTTTGGTCAAGTATGCAATGGCATCATTAGTAGAAAGTTTGTCCCTAAAACCAAACTGTTTATGTGATAAGAGGTTGAATGTTGTCAGATATTTTACCAGTCTAGATTTCAGAGCCTTTTCAAATATTTTTGATATATTAGCTGTTAATGATACGGGCCGATAATTTTCCATTAAACATTTATCCCCTTTTTTATATAATGGTTTAATAATTGCATTTTTAAAAATATCGGGGCAAATACCTGTTTGAAATATTTTATTTATCAGTGAGACAAGTAATGGGTTTATAATTTCGGCAGCTTCTTTTAGAATTTCAGATTTGATTCCGTCTAAACCCGGTGCTTTATGGTTCTTTAATTCTGAAATATAACCTTTAATTTCCTTTTCATCTACTGGTGACAGAAAAAAAAGAGTGATTTGTAGTAGATATAGGGAATTCTCTCTTAGGTTTTTGTATGGAGCTCGCCAGTTTGGAACCAAGTTCTGTATAAAAATTTACAAATTCGTTTGCAATTTGTGCTTTATCTGTAAGTGTAATATTATTGGTTGAATTTATTTCCTTAATTTCGATATTTTTTGGTTTACTGTTTGTTATGTTTTGAGATATTTCCCATAATGTTTTACTGCAATTAATATTTTGTTCTATTTTTGTTTGGTAGTATTTTTGTTTCTGCTTTTTTACCAATAGATTGATTTTATTTCTATATTTTTTATATCTGTTTTTTAAATCCGTATTTTCAGGTTGTTTTTGTAATTCTTGGTACATTTTATCCCTAGTCTCAATTGACTTCACTAATCCTCTAGTTATCCATAGCTTTCGTTTTTTGTTAATTTTAATTTTGATTTTTGTTGTTGCCATTTTTATTGCCGTTTTTAAATTATTTAATAAGACATTACTCGCTAAGTTGATGTCATTTGTTTTATAAAATTCTTCCCAATTTGCTTCACTCATATGTTTTCTTAGCAAGTCAAAGTTTAATTTTTCTATGTATGTTTCTTGTATTAGCTCATTCATTTTATTTTCGTTTTTTGGGGTTTTTATAAATGTTAATGTGGCATAGTGGTCTGAAAGCGTGGAAAGGAGAACTATCGGTGTTACTTTTAATTGTAATATGTCTTTGCTTTTTAGAAAAATGTGGTCGATGCAACTCTTACTATTGTTCTGTACTCTTGTATGAGTATTTATTAGTGAATAATACCCTGCTTGGTATAGAGTATCAAGATAATCATTTACTTGTCGTTCATTTGTTAAAATATCTATATTAATATCTCCAGTTATTATTGTACAATCAGCGATGTCTAGACTTTCTATATAAATTCTTAAATCATATATGATTAAGATGTAACAACTATTCTCGTAGCTTAATATGCTTTTTACCCCATTTCAGGGGTGTTTTTTGGCTCTAGCTAATGATTTTGGGGGTGTACGATTTTTTTTGACCCCGGATTCGGATTCAGCGACCGAAAATACATAGGAATACATGGGTCTGGTTCGCTGCTTTGAACTTTTTTTTTGTGGGGCTGTGTTATAACAGGTTTACAAAAAATAAAATGTCCGACCAATGGGATTCCATTACTGTACCCCGAAGGTTTTTGATGTGCTGAACACGATACCATAGTAAGAAAATTCTGGCCAAAATATTGAGTGAATTAATTTGTACATGAACGAGAAAGGTATTTTTAACACTTTTAGGTTAAGTTTTCTCGAAATCCTGACGTGATGGCGCAGAACGGACTACGACATCGTGTTCAACATGTCAAAAACCTTCGGGGTACGGTACTGGAATCCCATTGGTCGGACATTTTTTTTTTGTAAACTTGTGTTATGTAACTTCATTTCTCCTCTTAATCGCAAAAGCACTGATTTTCCTTATTCTTGAATTTTATTTTTATTATTGATATAATAATTCCAGAGTGACTGGTTTTTGATATTTTACTTTATATAATTCGCAACTTCAGAAAAAATATATGATAATTCTTTTAGTAAAATTTGAATTTATTATTTCAAAATCCAAAAAAATATATTAGTAGTCCCGCATATGTACTTTCGTGGGCTTGCAGTGATTGAAGCAAGCGACCAATTGCACCTGTAAGTACATGTAATGTTGAACATTGGACCACTTCTTGGCCGCCTCAGACACGCGTCGTTTACCCCCTGCACCCCGCCGAAGGGTGAAATTTTGAAATGACTGTATCTCGGTAACCGTTTGCGATATCGCGTCCATTCAAACGTCAAAATTTTTTGCAATTTATTTTATTTATTTGTTCAAAACTATTTATTAAAAACACAATTATTAACAGAGCGATTTGTTAAGTTAAGTGTATATTATGTGTTATGTATTATTTGGTGTGTTTTCCTCTATTATTATATTCATTAAATCGTTATTTCCAGTTCCAAATCGACATTGTCAAAAAATAAATTTTAAATTATTGAATTGTCATTACTGTCAAACTGGATGATATAAGTGAAAAGATCCCTAAGGGATCCTAAGGGATCTTATCAGTGTAATTTTGTTCTGATTGGTTATTTCAGCACACGTGATTAGAAATGGACGAATTTAATAGGGTTCTATTAGAGCTAAAAATTTTCAGCTATAATATCCCAAGGACGTTGATAATACGAAATAATTTTATCACGGTTTCCGAAAGCACTTGCTTGGTAATATCCCGACGCCGTAGGCGGAGGGATATTACCTAAAAGCAACGTGCTTGAGCAAGCTGTGATAAAATTATGAGCTATTTATCAACGTTCGAGGGGTATTCGCATAGAAAATCTTTTGCAATTTATTTCATTTATTTATTCAAAACTATTTATTAAAAACACAAATATTAACAGAGCAATTTGTTAAGTTAAATGTATATTATGTGTTATATATTATTTGGTGTGTTTTCCTCTATTATTATATTCAATAAAACGTTATTTGCAGTTCCAAATCGACATTGTCAAAAAATAAATTTTAAATTATTGAACTGTCAAACTGGATGACAGAAGTGAAAAGATCCCTAAGGGATTTTTTCAGTGTAATTTTGATTTGATTGGTTGTTTCAGCACACGTGATTAGAAATGGACGAATTTAATAGGATTCTATTTGAGCTAAAAATTTTCACTTATAATATCCCTAGAGCTTAAATTATTTCCGGAAATTTTTTCGAGGTCATGAATTTTCTTAAAATATTCATGAACGAGGAAAAATTTCCGGATATTAATTTAAGCTCGTGGGATATTCGGTAAGAAAATTTCACACCATTATTTTATAAATATTATGCCAAAATTGAACATTTTTATTACGAATGACACAAATTCATTCATTATAGTGAGCCATGGAATAACAACTGGTGGTTAATAAAATACGAAATTTCTTAGTGAAATAACATACCATTCTCCAAGTTTAGTTACATGAACTTTTTATAAATAACTTAAAAACATATTATATTTCTGTTTTTTATTTACTTTGATCTACTAAAATTGGTGGAACATCATTTATTTCTGATATTACTTAAATGTGAGCACAGGGAATGTATTCATTCTTGTCGCAGAGACAATAATTAACAACTTCTAGGCGGCCATGGAATAATGAAAGGTAACAAGATAGTAATGGCTGCCGCACTTACAGACGTCAATTAGATTAATTTTTACATTCTAATCATAACAAAATTTGATTATCAGCCATAAGAATAAAGTGCATGAGCATATAGCAGAAAAATGGCTCCAGGTTCTAAAACATATTAATTTGTGTACTTATAATATCCTCGTGAATATCCTCTTTTGCGTCGCCAAATAAATTTAATTCTAAAAGCACTCCAACTCCCGCGTCTTTACTTTGACATTTTAATTGACAGAAAAATTTCCACTTATTAATTTCACAGAATGTAAAAAATTTCCGGAAATTTTTTGGGTTGCCATGGTAACTTAACAAAAAACAAGCCTATGATTGGCTAAAAAATGTGGTGTGAAATTTTCACTAGAATTTTTTAAATCCAGGATGATGGTACTTTCGATGTCACGGGCTCTTGGACCATAACGCCTTGCTATGACCTAGGTTTAGGTACTCTCCGCCTGGAGGGAGGGCACGGCAGTCTGTCTTACAAAATTCCTCAAGAGCATTTGACATATAACAAGTCCGGCATAAATTACTAGATTATGAGGTGGCCACTACAAAACTCTAATAAAACCTAGATAAATCTAAAAGGCATTTGGATTGTTACATGGGGCACCACAGGGTAGTGTTTTTGGACCTATTCAGAAACAAGTAGAATGTGACAACAGTAATATTTATCTCTATCTATCTGCCGTACATATGAACGTTCGAATGTCTACCTTTCTCTATCCACTACAAAAAAATTGCCAATTTTATACCTATATACGACAATGAACGAGCTATGTGATTCTTTTTTATTTTTGATATGTGTCAAATAAATGAATGCTACTGTCAGTTTTTTTACATGAAAATATTTTCTTATCATTCTTTAATAGTAATTTTGTTTTTTGTATTGAAGATATATACAATGTCTCTTCTGATGAGTTCTACAGAGAATGAAAAAAATTTACAATTTTATTTATTTTATTTTATTTACTGAGACGTCAGTGAAATTGTATACCTATTTTCTTTGTGCTTTTTAGTAGCTTTGAAATGTAACAAATGTTTGTTTGTGATGGAGTATTCTCTAGGTAGAGCTGGAGATACTAGAAAGAACACCTCGTAAGGGAGGTTTAAAATATATTAGCTTTATCAGACTTAGATCATCAGGATATAGAAAGAATGGTTATTTTCTTGTCTTTTCATATGGAATGTTAGATACAGTAAATGTATGAAAGTTGGTAAGTCGGTTGTATGTTCAAACACGCTAGTAACTTGAAATTTTGCACGTTAATAGAAACTAACCTCAAAACCTCAAGAAAATTATGAAGATTGGAAAATTCAAAATGACTGCTTTAATATGACGCCTGAATGTGACTCAACTTTTTTTTTTCGAATTTCGTGGCGAAGCCCAGGCATTGTGCTAGTTTAACATAGAACTTACCCCCGCTTCTATACGTGTCACGAGAATAACTTGGTCTATTTCGCATGTCAATCCTTCTTGGCTCCTCTTCATAGCCGTCACATAATGGCGAAGAATATTCGTTGTAGTTTCTCCTGGTAAATGTTGATTTGTTCTCAGGTATTGGCTGGTTTATAACCTTAATGCCATCAATGTAGTTTCTTCGCTCGATTGGATAACCTCTAGCGGATTCAAATTCTGGAATGGATATACAAAATGTTTGTGATTTTTATAAACTATTGTAATTTTATTTATCCTAATAACCATTATTATTAAAAATACACATTTAAAGAAAACAAAACAAATACCGGGTGAATCATAAAATGTAGAGATTCTTCCATGCAAAATATAAGATTTAATCAAACATGGTTAAGTAAAAGTTCCTAGTTAACTAGATACAGGGCGCCAAAGTATTTTTTTAAATAATTTCTTTAGTGTAACTGTCTGTAACTTTTTTGTGCGCACGATTACTCTGGAACCATTCAAGATATTGACTTCAAATTGAATACACGTATATATTTTAACGAGATCTGGAACTATATTATATTTTCATCTTATTCCGTTGAAGAGTTGGGGGGTAAATTGGGGTAAATGGGGGTAAATAGGTAAATCAAGCAGGTAAGAGTCCATAAAATTGGCATTTAGTGTGAATAAGATAAGCTAGAGGAGGCGAGCGTAGAGGCGACTTTAATGTGAATATCAGTCGATATTCCGTTGAAGCAACGTCGAGCACGGTTAGTACTTGGATGGGCTCCCATCTTGGGAAATACAGCGTTCTCACCCCACCTTCTAGAGGCTTGTATATCAGTGTATACTCGGAAATTACGTAATTTCAGACGAGGATTACGTAGTGGATATACCATCCTTCGGAGGGGATGTAAAGCAGGCGGTCCCTTGTCTATTAAATGTTAGGCAAGTAAAAGATCCCTACTCTTCTTAAGGGAAGAGGTTCGGCAAAATTTCCAGGTTGGGGGTAGCTCGTCTCCTGGCGTCGGTGATAGGCCCTGATAGCGGAAATAGGTCGACGTTAAACAGTTAAAAAAAAAAAAGATAAGCTAATGTCTCAAAAAAAATTTTGGCATTACTACCATTACTCACCCCTTTATAACAGGGGTGGGTGATGATTTAATGTGTGCACAAGAACCAAAGGGCCTCAAAATATTTTTTTTACTTCATCCATCCCCACTATCAGGTCCATATCACTACCCCCACCCCACTACCGATGTGGGATGTCGTTTTATGGGTTTCTGGTTTCTGGGGTAGAAGATTTCAAATATTACATTGAGGTTCCATAAACAATTATTTCTTATGCAAAATTTTTTCGTTGTGAGGGACTTGGGTTGCAAATCTGGATGTGGAAGTAATGATTCCTTGGGCAGCGGTTTTTTTGGTTTGTTGAGAAAAAGTCATTCTTCATAAAAAAATTTGCTTGTTTTAGGAAATCACAGACAGTTGTCACACCTGCAGGGTATTCTAAAAATTATAAAGGGTGAAATCGACTTTAGGCAATCTACATTTTCCAACATTTTTAGCGAAAATTTTATTTTACAAAGTTTTTCCAATAATAAAGAAAAGTTTAAATACCGAGTTTAGTTGCAAAATAACAATTTTCAAAAAAAAAAATTATATTTTATTCAACTAAGTTGAGAACTATTCCACATGTACACCTCCTATTAATACATATTTTTCTAATATTTTTCTAAATTATTCATAGATAGATGAGATCACACATTCATTTATGGTTGCAGCATCCACAATTTTTTGCTTTAATAAATCTACGTCGTCTTCGAAATCGTTTGCGTATACTTTTTGCTTTAAATGCCCCCATAAGAAATAATCCAATCATTTATCTGCAAAACTAGAAAAATACATTGAGGATATACCATGTTTTCGTATTATATTCGGTACGTAAGCACTGTATGTTTACTTAATTGCTAACTTTCCACACATACATATTGTATGTATCTCAAATTATTTGACTTAAGCATGTTTGGTTAAATCTTCATATTTTGAGTCAAAGAATCTCCAGTTACTCCATGTTCCATTCTTTGTGACTCAACCTGTATAATAAACATATAAGAAAAAAGCACGTCTATAAATAACTCTAACCTATTACCTTAGAAAAATGAAACTCTAAAAATACATACGCGATATAGCATCTTCCGGAGGTACCTTCAATCGATTCACCATGTAATTACAAATTAAATAACCCGTCCTATTTAAGCCGTGCGTGCAGTGAACTCCTATAAGTGCATCTGTAAACAAACAGAAGAAAAATCAAATACATGACTAAATACTACAACAAAATCGTACAGTCACAACTCTTATAGTATTGTAGTAATTTAATAGTCCAGTTAGTGAGGACCGAGGTGACGACGTTTAACCTGTAATAACGGGGTATTTTCCTTTTTTTTTTATTGAATAATATCATAGAAAATGTATAAATAAATAAGCCTTCCAATACAGATTTCTGCGAAAATAATTATCAATTTAAATTGGTGACGTAAGTAATCTGCCGATGACGAGTAGTCTGTGTTGATTTGTTGGTTCTATACAAAACAGTGTGTTGCCAAGTTAAAATTTCTTCTCCAGTTTTAGTAAAGATAATCGAAGAAAAGAGGAGTATAAAGCTTTTTATTAAATCAATGTTAATATATTTATCCACAAAATTTAATTTTGTGACGTAAAAAATAATAATAGGCGTGAATTGTTAAATATTTTAAATAATTTTTAATGCCGATTAGATTTTTAAAAACATATTTGGCAACATATGGCAATAATGTCGACGGCTAGTCAAATGACAGATGTGTTCTAACGTCCTGTTGATTTTTCACGTTTGCTGACAAAAAATCTAAATTTTGTTTATAGAAAGAATCTATTATGTCGTAATCAACTTTGGGCAGATTGGATGAATCTCCTTTCACAGAGTTCAACTCCATCTTAATAGTTTATTGATAAAATATAAAATAACAAAATCAAACTCCACATAAACAAACCACAAACAAATCTAACCAATGTCTCTTTCACTTGTATTGTGACAAGAAGTGACAACTGACAGCACGCAAGAGGGGGAGAGCCGTTTTTATACAATCTTGTTTCATAATCCTCGCCGTGAGTTTTGTAATAATAACAAACATAAATACCTTTTAATTTCTTCTAAATACATGTATGTAATATTTATTGATTTTCAAGATATTGAGCCAAATAGAAGTGTTCTAGGCAAAATGATGTAAAGTAAATACAATTTGGCATTCATATATGAGTTGAGGAAACTTTCCATATTTGACAAAAGTCTGTAAAAGTCATGTAAATAATATAATTGCACGCACTTATTTGGTATCAAAATGAAACTTGCATCATCACGAATCAGATTTCATCATAAAATAGCCTATCAATACACTCAATGGAAAGTTAGAAGGAAAACTTTCTGGAAACTTTCGGAGTTTTCAAAACGGAAGTGCACACAATTATATTATTTACATGACTTTTACAGACTTTTATCAAATGTGGAAAGTTCCCTCGACTTATCTCTGCCAATAACACTTAACTTTCTGAACAGTGAACATATCTGGTTATTTTGTTGCAAGACAAATTATAAAAACAGACAATAAAAATAAACTGACTAATATTACACTGTGTGACATGAATAAAAATATCAGCAGGGCACAATCCCATGGTTATTTTTTTATCTGAAACTCTAATATAACCTGTACAAGATCGCTTCGTAGCTACTTTCTCATCCGACTATACGTAAAAAATATGATATTTAACAGTAGTTGGGACTGCAGTAGTCGCAGCAGCACTTGTTTCTAGTATTGTGTATAGAAAATATACATAACAATACATCAAATAAACGTTGATGTGCAGGAAATAGTCATGTTCGAAGCGTTAAAGATGTTAATAAAATCGTGATTAAAGAAGCTGCCCATTAGTAAAATAAATTCTTGATATTAATGTTTTTTTTTTCCAAACTATTACCTTATAGCGACTTAACGAGGCAATAAGTGTTGACAGGATTGTCAGGAACATCTCAGGGATAGGATATTTGCGAATTTTATTTTAAATATGCGGCAGTAATGATTTGTGTGGAATGAAGTAGATAATATCAAAGACAGAGATGGTGATATTATTGTCAATTCCGAAGATTTAAAAACCGCTGCCCAAGGAATCACTACTTCCACATCCAGATTTTTTATCTAAGTCACTCACAACGAAAACATTTTGTATATGGAAATAATTGTTTATGGAATATTAATAATATAATATTTGAAATCCTCTACCCCAAAAACCCATAAAATGATACCCCACATCGGTAGCGGGGTGGGGGTGGTAGGGGGGGTGTATGAAGTAAAAAACATTTTGAGGTTTCTGGTTCTTGTACACACCCTAAATCACAATTTTTTTTTCATCCCCTTTAATAATGGGGTGGGGGTGGTAATGGGGGTGGCTAATGCCAAAATTTTTTTTGAGACCTCAGCTTCTCTTGTATATACTAAATACCAATTTTATGGACTCTTACCTGCTTGATTTACCTATTTTCCCCAAATTTACCCCAATTTTCCCCCCAACCCTTCGACGGAACAAGATGAAAATATAATCTAGTTCTAGATCTCGTTAAAGTACATACGTGTACCAAATTTCAAGTCAATATCTCAAACGGTCCCAGAGTAAACGTGCGCAAAAAGTTACAGTCAGACCGACAGACAGACCGACAGACAGACCGACAGACAGAATTTTTTTTTTCGCTCAAACTTAAAATCTCGACGTTTCGTAACATTCTAAGCCTATTTGAACAATAAAAATTTTTAAAAATTTTTTTGTCGTTACTATACTTCCACTGGATGTGGAAGTAAAAATACAATGAGTGTGTTTACAATTATTGCACATGACAAATCGTTAAAAAGTATATTAAAATTAGATCAAAGATTACTATTAGTTGAATAAAACTAAGCATAAAAAATACGATTTCAATTATTGTTTGTGGGGGGGGGGGGGAGAGGGTGAATTTCTATTAGAAGTTATAGTAAAGCGTTTTTAGAAATTAAGTACTAATTTTGTAAAACGCGTTTTTGTTTCGCTTTATTTTTAATTTTTCAGTCAGCAGGCCAGGCCAAAAAATGTATCAAAATGTTTGTAAATTAATTTTGAATAAGACTGTTTAGGTCCAAATCAGAGCTGCCATGTTTGTTTTTTCTTGCAAAAAACCGTGAAATTTTCAAATTATACATAAACTGACACCTAAAAAAATAATAAATCGTTTTTAATCAAACTTGGTGAAAATATAGGTTATGTGGGTGTAAGCTATAATGGAAAATTACAAATAGTTTTTGTAAAATTTTCTTTAGAAAACGAGATTTTCGAATCATTTGGTCACAATATGACTTTATTTAAAATTGAAAGTTTACAATGAATATAAAAATATATTTTTTTCTATTATTATAAAGTTGGATTTCATGCGTTCTTGTAAAATGCATTTTCTTATCACATTTTCTTAACAAATAAAAAAAAGTTGCCCAAGGAATCACTACCTCCACATCCGGATTTCCTATCCAAGTTTCTTACAACGAAAAAAATGTTGATTTTTGTACTCCACTATGTGGAAATAATAGTTCATAAAATTTTAATTATAATATTTGAAATTGTCTATCCAAAAAGCCCGTAGAACGATATGCCACATTGGTCTGGGGGTGACAATGGGAGGTGGCTGATACCAAAAAAATTTTGAGACCCTGATTTCTCGTACATGCACTAAATCCCAATTTTATTGACTCGTAATTGTTTGCTTTATCTATTTTGTAACTTTCTTTGTGCGCACGATTACTTTAAGATATTGACTTGAAACTTGGTAAACGTAAACGTATGTAATTTAACGAGATCTGGAACTAGATTATATTTTCATATTTTCATATTTATTCGGTCGAAAGGTTGAGAGGTATATTGGGGTAAATGGGGAGGTAAATGGGTAAAATTGGTATTACTTC
This sequence comes from Rutpela maculata, assembly GCA_936432065.2. NCBI lineage: Eukaryota > Metazoa > Arthropoda > Insecta > Coleoptera > Cerambycidae > Rutpela > Rutpela maculata. The sequence continues at coordinate 10,238,975 of OW386293.2, forward strand.
CACATCCAGTGGAAGTATAGTAACGACAAAAAAATTTTTATTGTTCAGATAGGCTTAGAATGTCACGAAACGTCGAGATTTTAAGTTTGAACGAAAAAAAAAAATTCTGTCTGTCGGTCTGTCTGTCTGTAACTTTTTTTTGTGCGCACGTTTACTCTGGAACCGTTTGAGATATTGACTTGAAATTTGGTACACATATGTATTTTAATGAGATCTAGAACTAGATTATATTTTCATCTTGTTACGTCGAAGGGTTGGGGGGTAAATTGGGGTAAATTTGGGGAAAATAGGTAAATCAAGCAGGTAAGAGTCCATAAAATTGGTATTTAGTATATACAAGAGAAGCTAAGGTCCCAAAAAAAGTTTTGGCATTAGCCACCCCCATTACCACCCCCACCCCATTATTGAAGGGGATGAAAAAAAATTGTGATTTAGTGTGTGTACAAGAACCAGAAACCTCAAAATATTTTTTTACTTCATCTACCCCTACTACCCCCCCATCACCACCTCCACCCCGCTACCGATGTGGGGTATCGTTTTATGGGTTTTTGGGGTAGAGGATTTCAAATATTATATTATTAAAGTTCCATAAACAATTATTTCCACATACAAATTTTTTTCGTTGTGAGGGACTTGGATAAAAAATTTGGATGTGGAAGTAGTGATTCCTTGGGCAGCGGTTTTTAGTTTATACAAGAGAAGCAAACATCTCCAAAAAATTTTTGGCATTAGCCATCCGCATCCCATTCTTAAAGGGGATGAAAACAACATGTGATTTAGTGTGTGTACAAGAACCAAAAACCTCAAAATATTTTTTTACTTCATCCATCCCCACTACCACCTCCCTATCACCACACCCACCCCACTACCGATGTGAGATATCGCTTTATGGGTTTCTTGTTTTTTTTATTTCTAATATTATATTTCACATACACCTTTTAGATACAACCAAATTTCCCCTCACCTCCCTATTTTTGCAACCCCATAACTGCACCATGCCTGTAGATGATCCGAACTTGGCGATCCTAGCGTTCTGGGCATAGTAAATTGTTGCAGATACTCCTATAACCCGGCATCGCCAATTACACCGATAAATTTGTAGGTAAAATTTCAAACAATATATTTATGATTCCTAACCGCCCATAACACATGTTACACGATTCGAACATTATGTTGCCGGTGAATAAATGATCTGTTTAAATGTATACAATTTAAAATGACAGAAATTTATCGTCTCTCGGACAATAAACATATTTAGCTTTTTACCCACAACCAAAACGATCGATTCCCGACGTGTAAGCCACTTATAACGGTATAATACAACAGTAACGAGTAATAAATGCACCAGTAACTGACAAGTAAATGGACACCCCTTGGTGATATCGGGAATCAAAGTCGATATCAAACAATCGGTTGTCGGTAAATCTTGGGAGGCCCGACTTGTCAGCACTTATTTGTACATATGCATCTCTAGTCTGATTTACATTGTTGAGAAGCTGAATGCATTATAGGCCTGCGGCTTACCCTCGTTTTCGAGGCTTGAATCGGCACCTTCGGGATAACTCGTTTTGGAGTAAAAATATTTTGTGAGATCACTTTGGATCAAAATTTCTTAACATTTCAACCCTCTTGTGGCCACCTCACAAATACGTTCGCAAAAATGAGCGATGTTTGACCCCTCACCCGCCTTTCTCATGTAGACACGTAGACACCCTTTGTGGTTGGGGTTAACCCACTTACCGTTGCCTATTTTGTTTTATTTAAAAAAAAAAATTCGCCTTAAATGGCACTTAGGCCTGAAATGTGTGTCTCCGTTTATTCTCCTTTGTTATTTCAAGAACTGGATAGTTTTTTTGGTCTTGTGTTAGGTTAGGGAACAACAATGTACCATTTGTGAAATCCCCTTTCTCTGTTATCCTTTTAATAAAATTAAATAACAAAATTAAAAAACGACCGATACATAAACATCGACTAAGTAAATACAAATATAAATAAACAATCCTTTAAAAACATGAATTATATTCTTAATTTGAACAAGAATTTGGTTTCAATTTGTCAGTTACATATAATTGCAAGGCTCGGGAATTTTATCTCTGTGACGTCAACATCAGGGTTGGCTCTAGGTCAGCGCGGAAAGTATGACACAATATATCTTACCTTGTACTTTTTTTAGAGAATTTTGTAATATCCAAAGTTAATTTGGTCAGTTTATTATGAACACTCACTCGAAGTGGAGGTATTAAAGAATGAACTAACACACACACACATGGAATTTTTCACGACCTAGAACGAATATAAAAGTATATTATTCATCTTTTGCAGCCTGAAAAGCACGAGACATTTTTGTATACCGTCCACTCTATATAATTTCATGCTAGGTTTGTAGATACATACTTACTTATGGCTAAATTTGTACTGGGTAATTACGAAACTGCGTAACTGCGATCTCGGATAGTCTACCCTTTCACTTTATTAAATGTTGATGTAAATGTCCAGGATTGTCACATTGTAGGTATAGTAAAAAGGATTTTGTCAAAGCAATGTTTCACAACTTTGGCAGCGTCGCCTAATTGAAGGAGATAATAAAACCGTATTAGTAAAAAATATATAAAGGTACCGCCGTACATTCGATCCAACTTGGTGAAGCCAACCTTGTTCACGCACTTTGAAGATTGCTGGAATTCCAGCAGATCAGCTCACTTTTACAAATGAGTTCAAAGGATGCCGACAATGTTGACTCCAGCAAGTTGTATCATCTGTTGACACTCGTTCACAATCGAATACCTTCAACACTGCAATTGCAAAAGAATCAAGTCTTTAGATTAGTACGTTTCACCAATATAGTAGATTTCCGATAAAAGTATTACTTCCATATCCAGTATGCCTGTGCTAATTTTATGACTTTTTCCTCCATTTTGAAATTTTTCGGTAAATTTTAATTCTAATGTCGCGTGACCAACCAAAAATTACCTAACCAGAAGGTGTGAAAATGTCGTTTTGGTAACATGTGACATACCAAGTGATACATCGTTAGACTGGTATTGAAAAATTACATTTAACTGTAGTATGAAAGTGATATACTTTCGTTTGAAAATTTTTGAGTAATTTAAAAAAAGTGATTTTATCAACTTTCGACCTCTCTGTGACAAATTGACAATAAAAAAATTCAATACTATTTTTCTTCAATTATTTATGAATACTAGAAGAATTTCTGGAGGTCACGGCACACTAGATTGAAAATTAAAATTGGTTGCAAACAATTAAAAATAGCGGAAAGGGCCAAGAAATTAGTAGTCATATGCAGAATGACCTCTAGATTCCAAAAATGTAAAAACATACAGGGTGTTCCATTTAAAAAACAAAAATATCGTAGAAACTTGAGAGGTGGATAAAAAATGTCGTTTTGGTAACATGTGACACATACCTAGTTTCATCTCGATCCGTTAAAAAATAAAGAAATGGCGACCGGAAAGTAATCTGATTGACACCCGGTATAAAGCACCGATATGATTTTTTTGTTATGTGCCTGGACCTGACCTGAAGTTTTAAAACATTAGATTATGCTTTTAACACACTCTCTTAACACAATGCATTGAGATATAAGTATTATGTGCTGCACAACAAAACAAAGTATAAAAAAATACCTGCCCTGTTTTACCACCCTTCCCCCGTCACAAAAATTTTGAAAAAAATACATGTTTTAGTACATAATTAAGGGGCTTTATGATATAAATTTCGTTGTTGCCAGGCCATACAAGCAAACAATACATTTTTTGAAAATTAAAAAAATTGATATTTTAAAATTTTTATTTAAATTTGTAATAAAATTATTATATGATATTACTTTAATGTAATGTTCCAACGGTTGGAATTATCAAGTTCTATCAAGTGTATCTTTTTTACGTAGAAATGATTCCTGCCTGAGATTTTCTAGTCAAAAGTGTCACAACGTTTCGTAAAAAAAAAGAGAAAAAAAAATCATCACCAGGTATAGCTCATGAGGCGTCCTCCACGGGTTAGCGTGATGTGATACATAAATTATTGTTTTTTAGCTTAAAAATGTTTCCTTACCAAATTGGGAGAAGATAGGTCAAGAGGTAGTTGAGATATTGCAAAAAAAAATTACAATTTTGACACCCTGTATCTTTTTCGACAGCGACAATTTACTAAAGCATGTTTGGTTATATCCTCATATTTTGATCCAAACAATCCAACCTTGAACTATGGTCTATTATAAATGGTCCACCCTTTATATATTGACTGGAGTATTACCGGTAGCTCGTGTTTTCCGAGGATTTTACGGAGTTAGCTGCAGGCCTATTAAGGATTGTTAAATCGTAGAAGTAAAATAATCCTACCTTTTTTTTTATTATAATAGCGTAAGAGATGGAAGATATCAACACCTCGAGTGACAACAGTATGATAGATTGTAGTCAAATGTTAAGGTGTTTATTAGTCTCCTGACATTTTTCCCACGAATCTACATATTATTTATTGCATTTTAAACATTCGGTATTTAAATTTAACTAGATCCATTATATTAATAGGCCAGCAATTCCACAAATCTATTAGAGGTTGTTCCGTTTACATTCCTCCAACACCGAATAAACAAAATAATAAGATAGTTTACGCGTAAGCGAAAGTGTTTCTGTTATGGAATTCTTCATTTCGGTAACCTCAAACGTTATAATTTAGGATAATAGTTTAGATTAGTTGAACCGGTTCTTCTTAATGCGAATTAACAGATTCCAGAGCTGCATTTTATTAGAACTGATTCGGTATATTGACAGTGTTTAATCAAGATTAATTATCTAATTACTTTGAATATTTTAATAAATGCGGTTAATAACAGACTGTTATTTGTTAACCAACTTCGAAAAATTTAAAAAGATTTTCAATTCGATCCGTACGATTATTTTTTTTATGCTTGCCGCTCATTACTCTGGATTGGCTTAAGCGATTTATATGAAATCTTTTTCAAACTACAAGGCGTGGCATTAACCAACGTCAGTGTAAGGTGAGCAAAAAGTGGACACAAGTTTTTTGTATTACCAGCATGTTAGCAAAGGACCCCGCACTTTTCTTATGTAAAAGTGGTTTCCGTTAAATTTCTCTGAATTTTTGATATGATGTGTATCTCGGCGCCCTGACCAAATGTTTCAATGGACACAAAGTCCCAAGATTTCAGGGTTTCGAGATAAGGCTTGCTGAAATTAGAATTAACATGTATTTGAGGTATATCTTGATTTAAATTGCGTTTTTTTTTGCTTCAAGTCAGACTGATTTAATGATACTGAATAAATGTCAAGTGTAATTATTAATAATAAGTATTATAGGCGAGCGGTCCACCCCTAAAAAGATGAATAAAAAAGTGACATAACCTCCCGAACAAAGTTGCCAGATTGAAACCAATTGGAATCGATTAGTTACGTTTTAGGGAACAAAAAACCTAAATAACATTTTTTTGTCCGAGTGGCAGGTAATTTGTTACTACCAATGAAATTGCAGAGTAAAAAAAATGTAAAAAAACCTTTTGAAAATACATTTTATAAGTTAATTGGGCAAAAATAAACACTTTTTGTCTCTTGTAATGTTTTCGAAAAATGCACTGTTTTTGAGTTATAGGCGATTTAAGGTCCGAAAATGGCCAAAAGTCGACAACTTCAAAATTTCTTATTTCGGCTTCTACTGGACTTTTTTTAATGTTTTGGGTCGAAAAAGGGTCGTTAATACTTATACTTAAACATACTATTTTTTGTAATAAAGCAACTTTTTATTTTCATTCCACTCGGATGCAGAACATAAAGAAGTGAAAAATTTTTTTTATTTTATCAAATTTTTTCAAAATTTTTCAATTAAGTCAGGCTAGAAAGAAACAAAAAATAAAAGTGAGTAGACCGCTTGTTTCTGAACAAAAAATGTTTTAATAAAATGTATCGCTAAAGCCACGGTTTTCCCGGAAAAAAAGAAGCAAAGGATGGATGGAAAAATTTTATATAAATTATCATGCCCGAACTCAATCGTCACAATAAACAATATAGAAAAAAATAAAAGCCCCTTCAAAAAAATTCTTTCTTCATTGAAAACTGTTAAAAAGAATGTACACTTTATGATTATTATGGTTTATTAAGTTGTAGTAACGTGGATTCAAAAAAAGTACATCTCAAATCATTTTAATTTAATTGCTTGATGATTTTCTTGATAAATATATTGGAGGCTGTAACCATGATAAGAAACTGCGATTGTCAAGATCTTATCCGTATAACTATGAAAATATCTTTGATTGTTTTGAATATAAATTCTGGAACTTTTCCAATACATTACATTTACATTTCCAATATTTTCCCTCCAGACTCACTATTTATCCTCTTAGTCGCTAAGAAAAAATTTTAAAATGTGTAATCAGAAATAGAAAATAGATTTATTTTACTTGTTAGAACTGCTAAGAATTTTTAGAGGTTCCGTAGTATGCATTTAACCGTGCGCTTGTCCGAGCAGAGTGACAACGTTATTTCACTATTTTTTTCCGGGAAAACCGTGGCTTTAGCGATACATTTTATTAGAATATTTTTTGTTCAGAAGCATGTGGTCTACCCACTTTTATTTTTTGTTTTTTTTCTAGCCTGACTTAATTTAAAAATTTTGAAAAAATTGATAAAATAAAAAAAAAATTTCACTTTTTTTATGGTCTGCATCCGAGTGGAATGAAAATGAAAAGTTGCTTTATTACAAAAAATAGTATGTTTAAGTATAAGTATTAACGATCATTTTACGATCCAAAACATTAAGAAAGTCCAGTAGAAGCCGAGATAAGAATTTTTGAATTTGTCGACTTTTGGCCATTTTCGGAGCTTAAATCGCCTATAACTCAAAAACAGTGCATTTTTCGAAAACATTACAAGAGACAAGAAGTGTTTATTTTTGCCCAATTAACTTATAAAATGTATTTTCAAAAGGTTTTTTTACATTTTTTTTACTCTACAATTTCATTGGTAGTAACAAATTACCTGCCACTCGGACAAAAAAAATGTTATTTAGGTTTTTTGTTCCCTAAAACGTAACTAATCGATTCCAATTGGTTTCAATCTGGCAACTTTGTTCGGGAGGTTATATCACATTTTTATTCATCTTTTTAGGCCGCGCCGCTCGCCTATTAATAAGGCACCAGCAGTGCTCTGGATATCCGCTCCCTGTATATGACGTCCTGGGGTAATACCTGGTGTAATTTGAAAAATACCATGTTCTGGCCTGGAAAAGAGGTCAAGATGGCTTCTAAGGCTACTTTTAGGATCTCTAAGGTAACCAGGTTACCCCCTCCCTGTAGATGACGTCACTTAGCGATACCTAGTGCAACTTGGAAAATACGACGTTCTAGCCAGAAAACTAACTCAGGGTGGTGTCTAGGAGTACTTATGTGATACTGGGGAGGGGGGGGGGGGGCTATTCTCTATTCATGTGAATGCTCGTTCTCATAAGAAAGTGGGCGGAGTTCCCTTGAAAACCAATATAGCATATTCTCTAACTGTAGAAACACTCACATCACGACAAACAATGGGGAACTGGCTTCTCTTGGTAAATTATGAGGAAACTGAGGCATATCCGCGTAGAGTCAAAGTATAATCTCAGTTTTTGGCACACTGTCATTTCGTTTGTGACTTGGTATTTGTTTAGTATTTTGTAATTATTTTTAAATTCCGAGTGATATTATATACATTGTCACCCAACCCTAGCCTAGCCACCATGGATTACTTTATTTTTTCGACTCACACTCTGATTTTATAGTATAGCAAGCACATCATAGAAAAATGCGCAGTTGTGCCCTGGTACTCATGCCACGTTCACTTTGTTCTGACTTCCTGGGTAAATAAGGGCATTTATACAATCCCATACTAGTCTTGAATAGACCTGCATAAAATCGAGTGCCTTTAGCGCTGTTTGACTGTCGGAAAAAATAGCAATTGATTGGTTAGGGGTGAAAAACAAGCGAATCTGACAATTCTGACTTCGGTCTCAGTTTCAGCGGGTCAAAATATATAAGGATACACTGATCTGGTCCACAGGCCAGATCACTCGTTTTTTGTTTTGGGGGTGTTTTTTGGGATTGGGGGTGAAAAACGTGCGAATCTGACAATTCTGACTTCGGATTCGGTTTCAGAGGGTCCAAATATATAAGGATACACTAGTATGGTCCTCAGGCCAGATCACTTTTGGGGGAGGGAGGTGTTTAGTTGGGGTTAGAGGTTAGGGGTGAAAAAAGAAGTAATCTGACAATTCTAACTTCGGTTTCAGCTGGTCCAAATACATAAGGATACACTGATATGGTCCGCAGGCCAGACTACTTTTTTTTTGTTTTGGGGTTTTTTTGCGGTTGGGGTGAAAAACAACCGAATCTGACAATTCTGACTTCGGAATTCGGTTTAAGAGGGTCAAAATTCAAAAGGTATGGTCCCCAGGTCAGACTACTTTTTCGGGGGGGGGGGGGGGGGTGTTTTTTTGAGGATGGGGGTGAGGAAAGAAGTAATCTGACAATTCTGACTTCGGATTCGGTTTCAGCGGATCCAAATACATAAGGATACACCGGTCTGGTCCGCAGGCCAGATCACTTTTTCTTTTGTGTGGCTGTGTTATTGATTAAATAATATACAACTATCTAGTATTCAGTAATTTGGTTTCATCATATGGGCGCATCCGAGTTGTCACCCGCCAGGTAATTTTCAGGTATGGATCAAAAATGGTTATAGGTAAATTCTCTCCCATGCATGCAGGTAACAAAAAGGGTACGTTAGTATCTTATTTTGGTTTGGATTTGAAATAATATAATATAATTAATTGCCAAGAAATAAATGTATTTAATTTTTATTTATACATGTTATATAAGGTGGAGTGGGGGTAAGTGGGGACTAAAAATTTAAAAGGTTGACTTTAAAGTCACGTAACTTTATGAAAAATTGAGATACATTGGTGTGCTTTGAACAAGAAATAGTATGTTATACTCACAAAATACCCATATATTATTTTTATTAATTCAACGGTGTTCTAAAAAAAAAAAAATCAGTTCTGTAAGTTCACCTGTAGTACCAACTTGCCCCGGTGACTGGGGCAAGTGGGTTTTTCATCTCTACTTTTCATATGAATAGTTATATTCTCAATTGGGGCAAGTGGATTAATCTGCACGATTTTAGCTACAAAACGTTTTTTCAAATCTAAAATGTTCCCAAAATTATGGGAGTTTCGAACTTAAGTTAAGTTAAGGTATTTTTCTGGAGTAAAATAGTAAAATGCTATTAAACTATTTTATTGCAAAAACAGAACGAAATGATTTAAATTAAAGTTTTGTACAGAGAAAAAGTTCACTGGGCACGTTTAGGGAATGCAACCGCTGAGAATAATCACTCAACCTGATAGTAGTACATCGCCCTTTTTTTAAATGATTAGTAACAGGCTGAATTTTCGTGAGTAGCTTCGTTTTGACGAGACGCCCAACTTTTCTCTCTGCGGAAATTCTCGGTAGTGGTAGCTAATAGCAAAAATTATTTTTTCTATTTCATACGAATTAGACAATTCGACAACCTGTCAAATTATGTTGTTGTGGACAAACACGAGGCTTATTATAATTAACTCGCGCAAACGTAACCAAGGCAATCGAAAAACAAACTCTTTAACGAATGAAAAATATATTGCCAAAATAATTTGACAGATTGTCGAATTGTCTAATTCGTGTGAAATAGAAAAAATAATTTTTGCTATTAGCTACCACTATCGAGCGTTTTCGCAGAGAGAAAAGTTGGACGTCTCGTCAAAACGAAGCTACTCACGAAAATTCAGCCTGTTACTAATCACTGAAAAAAAAGGGCGATGTACTGTGGACTATGATTACTTTTTGATTCAAGTCAATTGTTGTGAGTTTGCTAAACGATGTAAAGCAAGTTTATAATAAATGTCACTGCAAGTGAGTTAAGTCTCACCGATGACTAAACTTAGCGTGAATTTTTGTTGTGGCATAACACACTCAACAGTTGACGATTAGCACATTTTCAGCATTGTCGTTTAGGGAACCGTTGCGTTCCCTAAACGTATCCATTTTATAACAAAATAAAAATAAAAAATTGGAAAAGGAGCAAGTGGGGACTAATCCCCACTTTCCCTTAAGGACTAGTCCCCACTTGCCCCGCCAACAAAAATAGCGGGGCAAGTGGGACCTATGGGGCTAAACTTGGGAAACAGGGTAATAAATTTTTTTAAAAATTGCAAGAAGTAACATTAGTGACATACAACATCAGCAGTCTTGAAAGTTTAACATATTATAGTCTGCTTTCATAGATAAAAAAATTTGAATTTTTTGAAGACAACTTGAAAATCTCGATCAAATGTAGACAATTTCCAAATGAACAAATTGATGCCTTAAAAATGTTCCAAAATCTATACCCAATACGTTGCAGCTGCATGGAGATCTGAAGAACAATCTACTGTGAGTTAAATTTACAAATAGGATTTTTCTCACAAATTATAATAAAAATACCCACTTGCCCCACTCCACCTTACATCTTCATTTAGGAACTATATCTAAATTTATAAAAGACAATTCAAAAGCAAAACAGTTACCAACATCTTCTGGGCGCAAAAATGGCAAACCAAAAATGTAAGTTAAATATTTTGCAGTTTCTGATTCTCCTTTGGTATATTCAGCAGCTAATCCAACTTCTTTTATTTTTCTATACCATGATTGCCTGTCATTCTGGACGGAGAAAAATTGATATTACATACTTTATATGTTTCTTCTCTTAAATACATTAAGGGTGCCTTGTATGTTGTATATTGTTTGTTTGGTAGCAGAAAAAATACAAGGGGAACATAATAATAATTTTTCAAATGTACCGTCCATGTACAGTTCTTCGGCATTGATTAAGAACTCAATGTTACTTTTGCAAGAAAACATAACGATATTATTACTTCTATTGTTTCTCATTGAAAAATCTTCGTTTTTGTTGGTTTTAACAAGCCTTTGTTCTAAATATATGTGTACTTCTTCGACGTTTTTTGGCAGGGCTGGCATCATCGCTCTTCGTGCATTATACATATTTTTTCTTACCAAATTAATATCTTGTGTGATTAGAGTGTCAATATCATGTGTTTTCAGTTCTTGGTGCATTATTTTTGCTGGCCGTTCTGATAAATCTTCTTGAGCTTTTCTCTTCATCTTATTACTAAATTGTTGCCTTTTCCCTTTTCACTTGAAACCACTTGTAAACTCATTTTCGCACAACACCTGAATAAAATAGAGAGCCCAAATACAATCATCAAAGCAGACTATGAAACTAAGACGTTTTCAAAAATATGTTGGTATAAATAGTAACCTTAATAGATACCTAAAATTTACTTACTTGTAAGAAGAATTATTATTATTATTATTGGAATCCACAATAAAATTTTATCAAGGTACCTGTTGCATTCCGGAGACAACTTACCTATGACCCGGAGACAATTTACCTACCCATTTATTCTACCTAAGGTACCCGGGTGACAACTAGTCTCCGCCGCATCATATAACAGTTGCGTTGAATATAATTTAGGTTTATTTAGCATTAATTTAATTAAGTAATTTTGTGTCACCTGTAACATATTCAGAGTATTATTACTAGTCCTTCCCAGATTGTAATAGCGTACCTTATTATGGGCTCTGCCAAGGTCCTAGATACAAATATTAACTGTTTTCTACGCATTATATTTCTAAGCTGATAAAATATGGGTATAAGAGTTCTTAATTTTTTGGAAATTAATTCTATATGGCTCTTCCATCTCAAATATTGGTCAACTCCTAAGTATTTTATTCCGTCAACTGACTTAATTTTTATTTCGCATTTACAGTTTTGGTACTCTTTTTGTATACAGTTATGTTTGTGTAAAGTGAGCTGTTTTATACTTGAAACATAATAGAAAAAAATACATTATGTCTTGATGAACTGCATTCTTTCTTTGGAAAATGTACTACTTGAACGTTTAAAATAATTAACTTCATTTATTTAAAAAAACATCGAAACTATAATAAAATACCTTCCTTACTGCTGTAAACACGCAAATACAAATATACTCTATTCTACTATCAGAGGCTTAAATCATGTTCGTTGAAATAATATTATGACGTACGTTGGAAATAATATTTCCATTTTTTACGGCGTTCTCAATAGCGGATCGTTGGCCTCTCGTAATCTATACAGCAGGTTGTTCAATAACAGTGGATTAAAATATCCAATAGCCAAAGAATGTCTTATGCACACGCTCGCGGTGTTGCCGATGGCCAGGAAATATGCATTTTTATACGGAAAAAGTTGGTTAGAGTATAGGATAATGGGATATTTTCCATTTTTTTTTTTTTTAATTCAGTTTAGGTGATATATATCAAGTAATGTTACTATTTTAACAATTACTGCATAATCAATTTAAACCAAAACAATAATTTCTTAAATAAAAATAAGAAATAAGAATACGCCCGTCTAGACACAGATTTCAAATGATTTTATTTGGCGGGAACTAATTTAACCAAAAAGAGACAGCTTTCGCTTAGACTGTAACTATCTTATATGAATGCCAAATTGTGTATTTACTTTGCGTTATTTTGCCTATAACACTTTTATTTTGCTCCATATCTTAAAAATCAATAAATATTATATACATATATTTAAAAAGAATTAAAAGGTATTTATGTTTGTTATTATTTAGAAATTATCTTAAAGATGTAAACAAAATTCACGGCGAGGATTATATAGCAACATTGTATAAAAATGGCTCTTCCAACTTTGCTTGCGTGCTGTCAGTTGTCACTTCTTGTCACAATACAAGTGAAAGAGGCATATTTGATTAGATGTACTTGTTGTTCGTTTATGTGACTTTTGATTTTGTTATTTTATCTTTTATCAATAAACTATTAAGATGGAATTGAATTTTGTGAAAAGAGATTTATCCAATTTGCGCAAAGTTGATTATGACATGATATATTCTTTCTATAAACAAAATTTGGATCAGAAATGTTGAAAGCTTGCCACCAAAATCTGTTTTCTTTCGTGCTGAACAAAGTGAATACAATCAGTAAGTAACCAATAGATATTAAGGATTTTAAATATATCTCGATTTGACTGACTGTTTAGTGATTGCAATCAGTTCGTCCAGTACGAAAGAAAACAGCTAAGTTCTTCGAATATCCATATTTTTCGGAGCAGTTAAAAAAATTTTCCGGAGCACATTTGTGTTTCCACAACTTTTTATAAAACATATTTTCAACGACATTATCTATTATTTGTAAATTACAGCAAATACCTCGATAAAAATTAAAATGCTTCAAATCAACACGACCCGTTAAAACACATCTGTCGTTTGACTATCCGTTGACATTGTTGCCATATATTACTAAATATGTTTTTAAAAATCTAATCGGCATTAAAAATTATTTAAAATATTTAATAATTCACGCCTTTTATTATTTTTTACATCACAAAATTAAATTTCGTGGATAAATATATTAAAATTGATTTAATAAATAAGCTTCATACTCCTGTTTTCTTCAATTACCTTTGCTAGAACTACAGAAAAAATTTCAATTTGGCAACACCACACTGTTTTGTATAAAACCATTCTATCAACAAATCCATACAAACTACCTACGTCATCGGCAAATCACCTACGTCACCAATTTAAAACACCTGTTGCTCCACTTATTTTAACTTCTGTTTTCTCAAAAAAATGATAATTATTTTCGCGGAAATCTGTATTGGAAGGTTTGTTTGTACATATTCTATGATATTAATCAATAAAAAAAAAAAGGAAAATACCCCATTGTTCTACATGTTTAACTAACAATAAATGATAATGTAATATACAACACTGTTTTGTTCTTGTATACACACCAAATCACAATTTTATTATATATACACCATTTAATAATGGCGTGGGGTTGGTAATGAAGATGGCTGATGCTAAAAAAATGCCTAATTTTATGGATTTTTACTAGGGTTTGGGTCCCGGGATGTCTCGTGTCTCGAAGTCCCGGGACTTTTCCCAAATTTAATTGTCTCGTGTCCCGGGACTTTCGGGTCGAGATTCGAGACACTGACATCTGTTGAAAACGAGAGAGTGTTCTCTTTGTCCGGAGGCATTATTACAAAAATCAGAAACAGGTTGTCGGACAAAGCTGTTAATGCTCTAATTTTGTTAAAAGCCTATTTTATTAAATTAGGAAAAAGACTAATTGATAGTTCATTATAATATTTATATGATTATGTTTTGTTTTATAATTATAAGATTTTATTACCAAAAAATGAATCTGTGTATGAGAATTAAACACACGAATTGTTTAGACTTTAATTAACGTTAGAAAGATACGTTAGATACAATCAGAGCTGCAAGACTGGGCTATGGCACAGTTTCACAACTATTGGGCTCAGGCCCCCGGAGTGAGACAGTCGAGGATCCATATAAAGGGGCCCTCGATTGCCTCCACCGTAAAGTGGCTGATTGAGCTCGATAGAGAACGACTGAGATGGATGGGAGGCCTAATAACAGGACACTGTCCTCTGAACAAGCACCTGCATACAATGCAGTTGAAAGATGATCTTATTTGTAGGATGTGTGGAGTGGAGGATGAAACCATCACTCATATTCTGTGCCATTGTGCACCAATAGGAGTTCAAGGTATAGGTATTTCGGAAGGCAGTTTCTACATCCGGAGGAACTACGGGATCTACCCTAGTAAGGGCTGCTCTCTTTCGTGGAGAGCACTGGTCTTTTCCAGGAGATCCTAAATGTGAATATACAATGGGCCGATAGTCCTGAGTACTGCGTATCTTCGGATCTGCTCGCGTTTTACGTTAGAAATGTTAGAATTTGATTTTATATTCAATAAATGTTGATTTTTACTAAAATGGCGATTTTATTAATAGGTCTCACCTAAAATGAACTCGATTCTAATTTTATTTTGAAAAGTCTCGAAGTCCCGGGACGAATTCTTACTTGCTTGTTTTACCTATTTACCCCCATTTTTTTCCCATTTACCCCCCAAACCATGTTGAGATCAAAATATAATCTAGTTCCAGATCTCATTATGAAACATACGTGTACCAAATATCAAGTGGATGTCATAAACCGTTCCAGAGTAAGCGTCCGCACAAAAAAGTTATAGACAGACCGAGCCACGGACAGAACTTTCTTCGACCAAGTTCAGTGCGTTTAAAGAAGCAGCAATGCCTCATACACCGAAAAAACTGCACATAAAATACAACTTGTCGCCATTGTGCATTTATTATTTCTGGCGTTGATTAATTCGTTAAATTTCAAGTATATAGGCGAGCCTGCCTCGGATTTTTCCCAAAAATTTTCTATACCATTTGAGTTAGCCACGGACTCTTATAGGAAAAATTCCGCTGGATAAGATATTCTTATGAAAAATTTTCCTAAACCGCGAGCTTCATGGTCAAATAATTGTTTAAACAATTTTTTTTTCGTTTTTATTTAATAAAAACAAAACGGTTTGATTCAATCGAAAGATATTTTAAATACGCGTCGTTTGGCGCCAGGCACAACTCATTTTGTTAACCCGTTCATTTGTCATAGCCAAAGTAAATTTATTAATTAACAAATTGATTACTCCGATACTAATGAGGTCAGGATATTGTTTTTTTCAAAAAACATGCCATTTATACCAAAGAATATACTATATTTTTTTGGCCCGATATCTTCAATACTTTTTGATTGTTTAAATAATTGGCACAATTTGTTAATTAGCAAATAACTTTTTTTCGAAAATTTGATCGACTTTAAACCAACTTTAAACGATAAATATTGATGTCAGGCATAACCCCCATAGAAGTCTGCACGAATGCAACTTTTTGCTTTTGTTTATTATACTCTTCGCAAAAACGAAGAGTATATTGTATTTGATCGGCACATTTCTAAAATCGTAAATATCGCTCGTAGAGAAAAAATTTTCATATCATTGTGTTAGTGAACGAATTCTAAACAACTTTCAAAATGTCCGTCTGTCCGTCCGTCCGTCCGTCACGTTTCTTGTTAGCACGATAACTCAAAAAAGAAAAGTCCGATTGACTGAAATTTGGACAGTAAATTAGTGTTAGCTAGAGGAAGAACAAAATCGATCAGTAAATAAAAATGTTATTAATGATTTAAATTTGAGAATGTTTTTTTTTGATTTTTATGTTTTTGTAAAAATTTACAACATTTTTTACGTTTTTTTACGTGTTAGGTAGTTCTTACGCTTTTGACTCGGAATCCAAGGGTCCCAGGTTCGAAACCCACATGTGGTATGGTATAGTTTTTTTTAATTTTTACTTTATTTTACACTCCTCTTTCACCAACTAAGTTCGTACTATAAAATTAAAAATGTCTAAAACTAAATTATTTACAAAATACTGCGAAGAGTATCCTATAGAATGTGTAACAGTTATATAAAAAGTTTAGTAAACCGGCGAAGAGTACGTTTTTAGCTCGTTTAAAGTTTAAATTAATTTTGCAAATTAACAAATGGAATATCTTGGCTCTGGGTAAGCGTATCGAAATGGGGTTTTGTGCATATGAAAGTGTTTGGAAAAAGGAAAATTTTGAGACCAGAAAGAACTTGATCGGATAACCGGAACATAACGAAAATATAAGTGATATTGTGTTAGAGCCTCTAATTTGTTTATTAACAACTTTTTTTGACACGAGGTTTGGTGCAAATGAAAGCTAACAAGTTTTTTCATCAACCACAAAATGTTCTACAAAAAATATTCAATCTCTGAAGAATTATACGCGTTTTTGACCCTTAAAAAAATCTCTCCCGCAACGTGAAAATAGTAAGATTTGACGCGCAATGGGGAGGCGGGTTCGATCCTCGGTCTGGGCAAATTTTTACTATTTTCAAATTTTAAAAATTAGTTGCATTTGAAAAATTCTGAAAATTATAAAAAATTTCAAAATATGTAATAATATAAGAAGTATGGCATATAATAACATAAAAGTTCTAAATAATTGGTGTTCTAAAATGATAATCAGAAAAGTTACAGAAGTTTTCAAAATTTACAGAGACAAAAAAATGGAGAAAAAAATTCATGTAGCTCCAAAACGGCTAGTATTTACAATTTTTTTTACATAGTCAAAATTATTCATAATTTTTTTATTAATCGTATGAATCGTGTTCCAAGGTTCCAGCCATCGAAAAATAATTTTTTGTGTTAATTATCCGCGATTTACAAATTTTAAGTATCTTTATTATTTTACGAGATAATGACCCAGGGACTTTTAGCTGAAACACCCTAGTAGTAAAATCAAACTGCCAAATACATAATTTGACAACTGACAGCTGTCAAAAATATAAAATTAACACGAAAAATATTATATGTTTATAAAAGTTGACCGAGTCATTTACAAATTTGCCTCGACAGATGTGTAGGGAATTTAATTAGGTACCTTTAATTTAAAAAAAAATTATCCGTATCCGATGGATATTAAGGTCTCTAGAGATTTTTGAACAGTAAAATCCGGAATTTCTCCACAGGGGGGGGGGGGGGGGGGGAATTTGAAAAAAAAATGTTAAGATCTCTGGCGGGCCCCTGAAGTCAGTACCCAATAGACTCCCCCATACTATGCCAATAAAACTCAGAAATTCGTGTATAATTACGGCCTTCAAGTGCAATTACGCCGGCGAATTAGAAGAGTATACGTAAAACCACATCACATTGCGCATGATTTTTACAACAGTGGTGTAATTTTACATCCAGTCTGTGAAATTCTATCATTATCTCTGGTCACAGAACTACATGAAGAAGCACGTAAATTACACAAGTACTTTTTTCAGTGTATAACTTACATATTTGCTTTCAAAAGCATATCGAAGTGTTCTATCCTGACGAATGTTAAATCGTCCATAGAGACTTTTAAAGCTAGCCACTAGCCCAAAATTTTTATAAATGTTATTACTCTCAATCCCAATCGTTCCAACAGCCAGAACCAAAATTATCAAACATATCTTTTAAAGAATAATTTGAATATTTGTCCCAGCGATTCATACCATCACTCGAACCATCACTCAAATATTGCAAATAGTTGAGATTTAACAACCTGCGGGAGATGCGTCCCTAACTTGCCATGCGTGGTATGTTGACCTGATTTGATTTATACATATTTAGTTAGGCAATAAATTATTTTACTTTATACAAATTGACTTTTTAATCAATATATATTTCTTATTATTTTAATTAAAGGTCTTCTTATTGAACTAATTATCTTTAAACTTAACACCTTGTGAGATTCTGTGTGTTGGAACGGCATTTGGTTTTCAAGGACTTCATATGGCTCACGTTTGTTCAGAGCCCCTATTATAGTACAAAACGTGGTAATTAAAAAAATAATTAAAAAAAATGATTAGCATCATATCAGAAAAAAGAACTTCAACGAGGCCAAATACATCGGAGAGTGGCGTAGTAGCAATCTAAACTAAGCAGATATTTTCCTTTTTCGTCTATCACAGAACTCAAGTTCTAAGTCGTCTGTTAAGAGTTATCATGAATCGTCCTGAGAGTGAAAAAACACAGCCAAATGTTAGAAGGCATGACTGGGGCATCAGTATATAAATTCAAGTTGTACCATTCAGAGGCAAGGTAATAAAAACGTCCACATGGCCCAATTTTATTTTTTGAAAAATAACATCCACTTGAGTCATTAGTTTACATAACTGGTTCATATTTCACGCATATGACATTTATAGTTAAAAGTAAGGATGATGCGACAGATCGAATCAAAGCAATAAGGTCATACTGAACCGCGAGCCCCCCCCGCCCCCTCCCCTACAATTATTTTGCCACAATGGGGAACTTGGGCATTTTTTTTATTTCCTTAAGGTGTGTGTTTATGTATAAAAACACGCCACACCGAATACAAGCTCTTAAATCGTAGTATTTACTTTGCAATAAATAATTAAAGTTAAAATTCTCGCGAAAAGCACTGTGACGTCACTTCGAAAAAACTAGTCTCGCGTGGTGTCCCTCAGACTGGGCGGCGGTTAGCTTTGAGACTAATTTGCGTTTTAGTTTTGTAACACCTCCTAACCTAACTTTCGTGTTTACGTTTGCTTGTGTGAAAACGTTGTATTGTGTATTGACGTGTGCTATTTGGCGTATTTTGAAGACTTTGTTTAGTTTATGATTCTGTTTTGTGTTGAGAAATGGAAAATAGTTATTATAAACACTGTATAGTGTCACTGTGTAATACTACAACTGTTAAATCAGCAAAAAAAATTTATTCGCGTACCTAAAGATAACAATCGCCGATCAAAATGGCTAATAGCATGCAGAAGAAATAATACAGGGGATATTTCTGAGAAGAACGGCGCGCCATTTATGTATGTGAAGATCATTTTAATGCAAGTACTTATATTAAGTATAGCCAAAATACCAAGAATTGAATTTTTAGATAAGATATTATATTACAGGTTACAGGTCAGTTTTACCTATTTACCCCAAATTTACCCCAATTTACGCCCCAACCCTTCGACGGAACGAGATGAAAATATAATCTAGTTCTAGATCAGACAGACAGAAATTTTTTTTCGCTCAAACTTAAAATCTCGACGTTTCATGACATTCTAAGCCTATTTGAACAATAAAGATTTTTCAATTTTTTTTGTCGTTACTATAATACTTCCAGTGGATGTGGAAGTAATAACAAATATCACTCAAAATCAACGAATATTGAAAATGTTTTTCCAACGAATACGTATTGGTGCGGGAGCTAAGTGGCTTTTTCGGACACTCATCGTTACAAGCATTTTCTATGCGGTGATTAATTCTATCGAACTTAAATAATGACAAAATAGACTTCTGGCATATGTCAGCTCGTCGAGTTGGCCATGGTTCAAGATATAAAAATCAGTGAAATTATATCATCGTTACAAAGCCAATTTTTTTTGTGTGTACACATTTTATGTTTAGAATTAATAAAATAAGATCGCCAGAAAGTGTGGGCCATCAGGGGCGCAACCAGAAAGGTCAAAGGGGTAAAAAAACGGAGTTATATAACATCATCGTTACAAACTTTTTTAAGGTTGAGCATGTTTATTTAAATGTTTTGAAAACAGAAAAAAATTCCCAGAAAGAAAATCCCGTCAGTAAGGCTAGCCAGAAAGAAAATGTTTAGGATTTTTGAAGAAAATTGGATTTTTTTTTCGCATATTTCATCTCAGAACTCTAAACTCATCGTTACAAGTTCTGACTCCTTTTTAAAACGTAAATATAAGCTCCTTCAACAATAGAATAGCCTCCCCGTAAAGTTCTTAGTGTCAACAAAAGTACCATAGGCTCTTAAATACAGGAATTTAACACTTTCGGCTAACTTGACTCCGTACCGTGCCTCAGATGTATTGTATCATTATTACCTTTCTGGCTGCGCCTCCTGACGCACAGTGGCGAGAAATGCCAGTGTTTCACCCAAATTACTCTAGAGGTCGTAAATTTTGAGTTATTGAGACATTCTTTTTTTTTAAAATGTTCATCTTGAATTTGCCTATCGATCCCTCTAGCCGGATTTTGAAATTTCATTTTTCATTTTTTTTAATTTTTAATAGAAAATCATATTTTTACAAAAATATACTGTTTTTTCTATTAAATTTATTCTAACGGGCCGTAAATTTGAGTTTTCGTAACAAATTTTTTTTTCAAATCTTCGTCTTTTAATCAGCTATTGATCTGTCTAGATGAATTTTTAATTTAGTTGTTGACAACTGTCAAAATTACTGTCAAATATAAAAAAATACGATTTTTAGATAAATAATTCATACAATAACAGGTTGGTGTTCAGAAAAATATATATAGTGTTTTCAATGTACCTGGTTCCGAAGTTGACAGGAAAATATGTATTTCTAAATTTGGCAGCTGCCATAATTGTTGTCAAATTTCCAGAGATGGAAGAGCTTATTAATTTAAAAATACCCTGTAAATGTATAGAAAAATAGATATATATTGTTTTTGATCTGTTTGATTTAGTTATTGACAGGAAAATATGGGTTTTAAATTTTGCAGCTGTCATAATTGCTGTCAGTTTTCAAAATACAGTACTTATTAATTTTAAAAATGCTCTATAAATGTATAGAAAAATAGATATATATTGTTTTTAAACTGCCAGATGTAGTAGCTGACAGGGAAATATGGTTTTTTAAATTTGGCAGCTGCCATAATTGCTGTCAAATTTCAAAAAATAGAAGTTAGAGCTTATTAACTTTAAAAATACCC